>CM052544.1:83821836-83844308 GCA_028533065.1 Trachops cirrhosus | reverse complement strand
GCCCATAGCTGAGGCTGTTTTCATCATATTGCATCTCTCAACTGAGAGAGAACATTGAGGTAGTACTCCTTGATAATGCTTGGCCTGGAGAGGCCTACTCATGATGGACAACACATTTCCAACCAAAAAACACAGTTAATATGGTCTTGATTTTGCTGCAACTTTGCTGTGACTTCTTCAGGCATGGAGAACCAGGTGACCTCCATTGGGATGACTGGGCCTTTGTATCCAGATCATAGCTGTAGACACATGATTTATCTCCAGTTATGATCTTGAGGAAATCTGTTCATTGGTAGAGGTTTGAATCAAGTCATTAACTGCAGCAGTATGTTCCTTCTGCTCTCATAGCAGAGGCAATGGCACGAATTTTGCCACAAGATATGTCATGCCAAGATCCTGCTTCAAAATCTCATGCACAGTGGTTTTTGTAATCCCAGATCAGCTTCCAGTTTTCACACTGTCAGTCACCAATCTTTTTTGATTGCAGCCCACACACGTTCAACATTCTCAGGTGTACTGCTTGTTGTAGGTCTTCCAGAATGTGATTCACTTTCAGTGGATTCTTGACCATCTTTGAAATGTTTGTGCCAAACTTTTACTTGTGCTGTCATTGCATTGTCCCCAAAAGCCTGCATCATCTGAGTAGTATCTGAGGAGGAATGTTTAAGCTTGACATAGAATCTGATGCAGAGTCATTGTTGTACACACTCAGTCATTTTGAATGCAATGGCTGCACAGTGCACATGCTCACTCAATCGCATCTGCTGTCCCCACTGACTAGTACAGTGAGGCCATCATTGTTCACACACATACATTCCAGTCCACTCTCCTGGCTGCCAGGTTACATCAATGTTGCATAAACCATTCTTGTTGTATTAACAATGGCTGCAGTTTTCCAGACAGACCATGTATGTCATCTGTATATTGAATTGTGTGTTCACCACCCAAGGTCAAGTCTCCTTCTGTCACCATATATTTGACTCCCTTTACCCTTTATCTACTTCTCCCCAAACCTCTTCACCTCTGGTAACCACCATATTGTTGTCTGTGTCTCCACTGATGCAACTGGTTATCACATGGTACTTAATACAGTATTGCTTAGATTTTTAATGGATAATAATTATTTTAAAATTACATTAGAGAAAGCAGTAACATTTCAGTAAAGAGAGCGTATAATTCTGGTTTACTCATTGGAAAGTAATTTGATATACTAAATTTTTCTTTCTGAAATCAAATTTCATTTATAATCCAAAGTTAGTATAAATGTTTCAGAAAATCTGCTGAGTTTTTTGTTCACTCATTGAAAGCTGACTTTACCTGAACCAAACATCTTGGAGCTCAGACCTCTTCCATTTATTATTCTAAAAATTATTACACGTAGACAATGATAGGGTTTCGAGGATAATTATTAACTTTTCTGGAATGGTTCTTTATTATCAAATGATGGACACATTAAATTACTTGGAAAGCAAATTATTTTTAAAAGGAGTGAGCTTTAATTCACATTTCCACAAAGTAAAAAAATACTTCTTTTGAATAGGAACAAGTCACTCGAGAATATAGTGCATAGAAAATGATTTAAGGTGTAAATTTCTAATAGCTGGCAGGTCTAAATTATTTTTAAGTTGGTGAAAATCATTGATGCCTTGTAACTCAGTAGCAGTTATTAGTGATAGATAAAGAAGAGGCATTTCAGGTTAGGAAAAGAAATAAATAGGGTAGAATCAGGGAAAGGAAAAGGAAAGAAACAAGGGGGAAAAAACTTCATAATGAGTTTTTGATCTTTGGCTTCATTGTAACTGGTCTTGCTCAGAGTTAGAACTAAACATTTGTGGTTATCTATGAATAAAGAGTTGATCACATTTCTTGATTTTAATAAAAGTAATTTTTCAGAAGAGTCCAGGCAGTTAGAATGAAGCTTACACCCCCAATCACAGTGGAGTGGGGTGCCCTAATCAATACTCCTTTATAAATCACTATGACAAGAAAAAGGAGAAAGTAGACCACCATTGCCTGCTTACCTCAAATGTGCACATAGTATCATTGCTGTGGCTATATAATGTAAAAGACGTTTTATCTAATGTAACGTTTGCAGAGACTTGGAGTTCACCAAAACCTTTCAGTAAAGTAAATAATTACATTTGAGGAAATTAAGAGCAATGCGTAACAAAATACTAATTTTAATCTCATTCCTATAGGAAAAAAAAGAAAAAACAATCCCCTCACAAATATTATGATACAATCATCTGGGTTCTTGAACCCATATGTTTTCAAAAGAGGCCAAAGAAGAGCACCCATTTTTAGTTAAAACATAAACTGAAATTGCATCAGAGTATTAGAAAATAAGAAATAAGAGTCCCTCCATTATTTTCATGTCTTTATGAGTGAGTTATGAATACAAGTTTCTCTTTTTTACAAGACAGAAATTGTATGCAGCACTTTAGATAAATAAAATGTGTTACCTTCTTCATATATACAGTGTTGAAATTTTTCCTGAGCCTTTAAATTAAATCAGGTATGCATTTGAAGCACTTACACAGAAACTGCTACAAAGGAGAAGTTAAATAAATCTATGTTATAATACTTTATTTTCCTTTTTAGTTTTATGAATTGGTATAAATGTATGGTTTTTAAAATTATCTTCACATCTCTCAAAAATACCTATAGTGCTTATATAAAATTCTCAATTTTTAATATTTAACAATATTTAATAACTTCCTTTTTCCATTATAGGCAAATATGAATTTTGCATTATTTCATTTTTAAACAGAAAACAATGCCACATAAAAAGGTATCAATCCAGCCATAGGCATATAGTTTCCTGCTATATCCAGACATAATATAGGTAGGTAATTAATTTTAGTAGATTTTGATTGAAACCTTGTTTTGTTGCTATTTGTTAGATATAAATGATAACTTTATTAAATACTTAAATTATAATTTTGATTTACTCATTCATAAATGCTTTTATTTTATTAAGCAAATGTTTAGTTGTACAACAATTGTCTGCTAAGGTCCAGAGATATAAATGTTAATGTTACAGTTCTGTGATGTTTAGAATCTTTAAAGGAAAGACATATCCTATAGAAATGTAATGAGATGACCCTGTGGTGGAACATAAGTGGAACACTAAGACTATAGAAGAGAAATGTTCTATTTCTGCCAGCATTTCATATGGATAGATTTACAAAGATTAAGCCATATGAACTAGATATTTAAGGATAAAGATAGGCTCACCAAATATAAACATCAGGGGCATCTTTCAAGGTAATGGAATGAAAAATCTAATTAGAAGTAGAAGAGTGAAGAAACATAATATGTTTGGAGAAAGGTAATTTGTTGGTTTCACAGGTGGAAGATGTAGTTGGGAGGTACAGGGATCAGGTTATAAATTTTTCTTTTGAGTGCTGAGTTTGAATTTTATTAGATGAAGAAGAAAAAGAGAGTCAGATGTGGTCAGTTGTTGCTGATTTTATTTTGGTTTACATTTGCAAATATACACATGTTGCATAGTAACTGGATGTGGGAAGGGGATGGAGGCCAGCACACCAGTTAGGAACTATTTGTAATTCTGGAGCCAATGTGTGAGGTTCTGAATTAAGGGAAAATTTGTAGTGATGCATCAATAAGAGAAAGAACAAGAAGCGAGATCTCAGATTCAATTCTGGTGTAGAGTCAATAAGGCTTGGTAATGAGTTCAATGTGGTTCATAACACAGAAGGAGAAATAAAAGAATCTTTGAAATTTGCAGTTAGAATGACTAAGTAAATGACAAGGCCATTCATTGAGCTTAATCTAGAGGAGGTCAGGCAAAATGCCAGTTATGTTCAGAATATGGTAATTATCAAAAGAAGAATAAATGCATAGCTGGAAAACAGTATGAGTTCAGAAGACCATGGAAAGAGATACTGTACTTTGTTTTCTTTTATTTAACTATTGAGCATTTGTTTGTTTGTTTTTTTAATTATATAGGTTTCAGGTGTTTTTTTAAAAGATTTTTAATTTATTTATTTTTAGAGAGGGGAAGGGAGGGAGAAGGAGAGAGAGAGAAATATCAATGTGTGGTTGCCTCTCATGTGGTCCCTATTGGGGACCTGGCCCGCAATCCAGGCATGTGCCCTGACTGGGAATTGAACCTGCGATGCTTTGGTTAGCAGCCCGCGCTCAATCCACTGAGCTACACCAGCCAGGCCTGAGCATTTGTAATTGACACTAAAGTCAATGGTTTTATCTGAAGCCATTAAATGAAACTTTTTGGATTTTACTCTCTATAATCCAGAATTCTATCTTCCCTGGAATGCTACCTGTTAAAGAACATAAGTCTTATTTAGTTCCATTTCCTTCAGGATCTGGCAGAATATTTGGCAGAAGTAGCTGCTCCATAAATATTTCACTGAATAGATATATAACTTGACAACATTATCCTCTCCATGAGAACAGCCATTTTATTAACAAGTGATAGTGACAATGTGAGATACCCTGGGAAATTGGTCAATGTCAACTAAGTATATGAATTTCAAAGGGATATACAATTAGATGAGAGTTTGCTATTGCTGCAATATTGCAGGAAGGTCACAGTGAACAGAATAGGCCCCAAGTTCCCAAATTTGGCCACTATTGTAATTCTACATGAATTGCTTGAAAGTACATACTCCTGGGTTTTAGGCTACAAAGAATGAGGATTGATTCTTGGGGAGCTTGCAGTTTGTAATTCCTATGTATCTAGCCCAGTAATGGTACAGAATTTGAGTTAGTTTGCTTGATTTGGCAATGTGCCCTGATTTTCTGGTCCATTATATTTGACCAACAATGGGTAAAATACAGTTCAACAGTATTCTTTTCTGTAGAATTTTTCAATTTTTAATGCATTAATTTATTTGTAAATCTCCAAGAGATGGATAGAGCATTGCTGCATTTATCAAGTTTCTTTGATCATCCTCTTTTGCAGATTACCTATTAGGACTAGGGTTTGGGGAATTTTTTAAAATTTTTGATATTTAGACAGGGATGTCTAATTTCAGAGTGCAGTTATAAGCCAAGTTATGCTGGTGCTAAGTCAAAGGAGTTACTGACCCAGGGCTCTCTGAAATTTGCAAATTTTAGAATTGGAAGTCAAAAGGAACCCCCATGTCAGGGATGTTGCTTCCCATCTCAACTCCCTCAATTAAACAGATCTACCAAGGTTGGGAAGCAAGGTGTGTGCTGGGACTTGGGTGTTTGACTGCATACCTAATTGCCTTAAATCTCAGTTTTTATTCCGAAGCAGTACATACAGAAGGAATCAAAAGAATAATGTTTTACATTACAAGGAAGCACAGAAAAATGTGGGTAATTTTGATGAAAATATTTTTGGACCAGGATATAATGATTATAGAAATGAATTTGCTACAAGTGATCTGTCATGCATGAAGATGCTACTTCTCACCCAGAACTGGCAGAATATTTCACGCAGACTGTAGACAAGTGTTCACAGACTGAAGCAGCATTATAGGGAATAGAAACCATTTTTTCCTAGTTTTTTTTTTTTTTGGTTTTGTTTTGGCCCTGTACTATTTTTACCGAAACAATGAAAATACCCCCCCAAAATGACTTATTTTCACATCTTAAGGTACTAGATTATGCCTAAATTTTCTTTATTACATCCTACTGGGTGTATAGTTCACTTGCTAAATGTCAATTATGAAATTAACACCTGAGGATATATGACAGGAAAACTAGAATTATTTATTGATATGAAAATGCTTTTCCTGTTTCAATAAAAGGAAGCTGTAATCAGTCAATCTGAAACTCTAATATTTTGGATATTACTCATAAATGATAATATCTCATTTTTTTATTCATGCATATTAATGATTTAAAAGTTGACTGTTTAGATCCATTCAGTTACTAACATTTTAAAGCCCTTGGAGGTTGCAGTTACTTTAAGTAAAGTTGAGAAAAATTGATAGATTAAACTCAGTCAATGAGTTTGTTGCTCATTTCTTGTGCAAAGATACATATTGCCATAAGTCATTTCATAATAAAACCTATTTTTAATAAATTTATATAAATGCCCAAATAAACACAAATATTATTTTAAACTGAATGAAGAATTCTGTTAAATGGATCTAAATATTTTCTTTGTGTTTGCTTTAGGTTTGGCGGTCAATGGATTTTATGTAACTGATGAATAATAGTAACCTAAAGTTCTCATCTAATAAACCACATTATCACTTCCAAACCTGGTAAAGATATATAATATTAAATTTGTTACAAATTGTCACTGAAGGTATGGAGATTAGACATTTATACAATAGCCAAGACCATAGATATGCACTTGTTTATATCATATTATGCTATTATGTAAATCCTGTTCATCTCTAATACTTAAAACAAAATCTTTGGAGAGAAAAATATATTTAAGCATGAATAAAATAAATATACGTATTCACTTTTTGCACATATGGCTTAAGCTAAATGTTGTCTTTTCTGGAATTTTTCTAATAAATTTGTTCTAATATGAGAATCTGAATGTAAAGTTGGTATATAGAAATAAAATCTTATGGCTGTGATTATTTTTCCTATCATTCTATGTTATAAAGTTCTAAAATGGAAACCTTACAACTTACACAACAAAAATTAGTTGTCAGAAATATGATCACATAGAAAATGCTGGTAACTTCAGTTTATACTGGTTTCTCTAGAGTTGAAACTTATTTCATTATGAAAATGCATTAGAAAACTATAATGTTTTCAGAGTAAGTAAAGTAACATTTTTATATAGTTTAATAGAGCTATTTTACTTTCACATAACTTATTTTATTTCTTTTCTTTTTTAAAAGTATATTTTATTGATTATGCTACTACAGTTGTGCCAATTTTTCCTCTTTTGCTGTCCTCCACCCAGCATGCCCAACTCTCTCAGACAATCTCCACACCATTGTTCATGTCCATGGGTTATGCATAGGTTCTTTGGTTACTCCCGTTCCTATACTGTACTTTACATCCCCATGTCTATTCTGTAACTACCTATTTATATTTCTTAATCACCTTACTTTGTCTTCCATTCTCCCATGCCCCCCTCCCATCTGGCAACTATCAAAATGCTCTCTGTATCCATGATTTTGTCTCTATTCTTCTTGTTTGCTTAGTTTACTTTTTAGATTCAATTGTCGATAGATATGTATTATTGCAATTTTATTGTTCATACTTTTGATTTTTTCTTTAAATAGGTCTCTTTAACATCTCATATAATAATGGTTTGGTGATGATGAACTCCTTTCATTTTTTTCTCATCTGGGAAGCTCTTTATCTGTCCTTCAATTCTAAATGATATCTTTGCTGGGTAGAGCAGATTTGCCCGTAGGTCCCTGCTTTTCATGACTTTGAATAGTTCTTGCCAATCCCTTCTAGCCTGCAAAGTTTTTTTGAGAAATCAGCTGACATTCTTATTGGAACGCCTTTGTAGGTAACTAATTGCTTTTCTCTTGCTGCTTTTAAGATTTTCTCTTTATCTTTAACCTTTGGCATTTTAATTATGATGTGTCTTGGAGTGGGCCTCTTTGGGTTCACCTTTTGGGGGAATCTCTGTGCTTCCTGCACTTGCATGTCTGTTTCCTTCACCAAATTAAGGAAGTTTTCCTTCATTACATTTTCAAATAGATTTCCAATTTCTTGCTCTTTCTCTTTTCCTCCTGGCACACCTATGGTGTGAATGTTGGAACGTTGGAAGTTGTCCCAGAGGCTACTCATTTTTTTTGGATTGTTTCTCCTTCTTGTTGTTCTGATTGGTGTTTGCTTCCTTATATTCCAAACCAGTGATTTGATTCTCAGCTTCACCCACTGTACTCTTGTTTCCCTGAACATTTTTCTTTGTTACAATTAGTGTATTCTTAGTTTCTGACTGGATATTTTGTGTGCTGTTAAGGTCCTCACTAAATTCCTTGAGCATTCTTATAACCAGTGCTTTGAACTCTGCATCTGATGGATTGCTTACCTACATTTCATTTAGCTCTTTTTCTGGAGTTTTGATTTGTTCTTTCATTTAGGTGATGTTTCTTTGTCTCTTCATTTTGGCAGCCCCCACTGTATTTGTTCCTGTGTATTAGGTAGAGCTGCTATGACTCCCTGTCTTGGTAGTGTAGTCTAATATAGTAGGTATCCTATAGGGTCCAGTGGTACAGCCTCCCCTATCACCCAAGCTTGAGGTGCACCCTCTGTGTGAACTGGGTACACCCTCTTCTTGTAGTTGAGCCTTGGTTGCTGCTTGCAGATCAATAGAAGGGATTTATGCAGGCCAGTCAGCTGCAAATACTGGCTGTGACCCTTGATCACCAAGCTCTGCCCCCTGTGGAGGATCAGCTAGCTGTGCAAGGTGGTGGTGTTCTGACATGGTCTATAGCTGCCCACTGGGAGTGCAGGCTCTGAGGGTACCCAGGTAGTACAGGCATAGATCAGACCCCACCTGTGTCTCATCCAGAGCCACCCTGCCTGAGTTATAAATCAATCTGAGATGGCTGCTACTTGTGCTGGGTTTGGAGAGTCCCAGGTGAAGCCAAGCTGTGAATCTAGGTTGGCTGTTGCTAGTGCTGGGACTGAGACCACTTAAGAAAATGTATGGGGGCAGGAGACTCACTGAGGCTGGCTGTTGCTTGTTTGGTTTGATAGGATTTAGGAGGTTGTGAAACATGAGTCAATACCAGTCATTTATATGGAAAAGTCACAGTTAACAGTTTGGATGGGCCCATAATTTGGGTGGGACATAATCTCAGGGGATTTCCAGGGTGGGGAAAACAGTGTTACCCAGGTTGATGGAGTCTTAGATATGGCACCCACCTGCTGGCTCTATGAGTCTTTGAGGGGAGGGTTCAGAAAAGGGACAATGGCCTCTGCCCACCTTTCTGTCTGGGAGAAAGCTGTCCCACAGCTCCTGCCTTTATACCAAACATTTCAGTTCCTCCCTTTATACCATTGGTACCTTTTAAGCTTCTACCCTGGTGCTGGAGCTGAGAGGAAGTGAGTCTGAGTAAGTCTGTGTGTGGGTTCTTTAAGAGGAACTCTCTGGGACTCCAGAAGTTTCTTTCTTCCATCAACTCAATCAGTGCTGGTTTTTGTAGCCAGGAATTATGGGAACTTATCTTCCTGGCACTGGAACCCGGGGATTGGGAGCCTTGTGTGGGGTTGGGACTCTTTGCTCCTGAGATATCCCTCCTGAATTTTTATCTACCACATGTGGATATGGGACCAGGTCATTCCACATCTCCACCCCTCCAACCAGTCTGGACGGATGTGGTTTTTTTAATTCTGTAGTTGTGAGACTTCCATTTAACTTGATTTATGATGGTTCTGGGTGATGGTTGTTCTATATTTTAGTTGCAATTTTGATGTGGTTGTGTGAGGAGATGACCTGTGTTTACCTATGCCACCATCTTGACTGGAAGTCATATATCCTTTTCTTGATGAGGAAAATATTATAACTTATTTTAAATATATATTTCCAGCCATCATCTACTTTAGACATAATTTTTTTAAAAAGTGTTCAAAACCAAAATCAATGGAGTTTAAGCATTATTTTAGATATTTTCAAAAGACAAATCAATTATAAGGAACACATTTATTCACTGCTGCTTAGCCATAGCAAATGTTCAAATCTCTACATAGCAAATATTAAGCTTTCTTCTTTCTTTCCTCCTATCCTTCTTTCACCTCTCAGTTACTTAAAATGTAAACAAATTTAAATATTAATTAAATGAAAAAAGCTCTAACATATTTCTTTCACATAGCAGCTTCTCACTAAATATTTAAAGTGAATGAATAAAAAAACTAATAAATCTCAATAACGTGTTTTATATTATTAGTGGTATTGCTGATTTTTAAGTATAAGTAATCATAAAGTTATTCTAGAGTTGTAGTGAAATTGTACTATAATATGTAATTTTCCTTCCCAACCCAGGAAAAGTGGAAAACAGAAATATTGAGAGTTGAGGGAAAGAGTTAACGATAATATTGAGTGGCATATTGCAAAACCAGCTAAGAGTTTATTTAAAGACTAAATTGGACCAATTGGGCAAGGGATAATAAGGAGGCTAATTGCTTAATCTATGTTGTGTTATGAAATTTTAGTTCCTAAATCCCTTATGGAACTTTGCGTGCATTTCATCCTGCTTTCTTTCCATTTTGTATACTTATTAGAAGGAAAAGTTATATTTCTCTGGCCTTGCCTTTACCTGTTCTATTAGAATTCTAATGTGATGTGCTATGTCTAAATCATGTCCTATTCCAACTTACCTCGCAAAGGTCCTCCATCCCTGCTGAGGTCCAGCAAAGCTGTTGCATTGCCAAGACCTGCTAAAGACACCTACTATGGCACCTACTATGGTCTATCAACATTCTTCTTAACACTATAGGTGGCTGATAATGAAGATACATATTTCTGTGACAAATGTAAGGATGTTAAATATCTTTAGTTAATGAAGGTATTCTTGTTGCTGCAGATTTACAACAATGTCCACTCAAGTCTCTCATATCTGACATCAAGAATTCTGTAATTTGTATTAAAAGTAGCACGTCTGATCACTGTGATCTAATGTTTTTTGTCATTGTCCCTACCCTCCCCACCCCAACCAAAACTTTTATGGCTAAAAACAAATATGGGCCAATATCTTTAGCAGGAAAGACTAATTAAAAATACTTAATTAGGTTTTGGTGAGCAATTATCAATACAATCTTTTGAGCTGAAACTTTTCTATTTTTGATCTAGCCATTCATCTTCACAGTGTTAAAAACATAGCTATTAAATTTATATATGAGTTTAATTTTGACATAGGTGATGGATTCTGGTAATTCCACTTATTTTAATGCCAAATATATACTGCTATGTTTTCTCTTTAGTGTGTATCTTACATTTGTCTGCAAAAATCTTCCCCTACTTGATCCTCTTGCAAATCCTGAAATATATTGCCATATTGAGAATCTAGTTGCAGTTCACTGAATCCCTAACTAATAATGGTTTACACCATAAGGATATTTACTGTTTATTAGAATATTTTAAGGTAAAAAGCTCCACTTTGGTTTTGTGCCTCAACCAAGATCCCCAGCTCTCTCTAGTTTTTCACATCATTAACATACTGTCCTCCATCCTGAAATTCATTGTCCTGTATTCAAATGTTACATGTTTTAGTTTCTATCATCAAAACAATAAACACATTCAAAAGCAGGAAGGACAAACATGATCAAGAGAATTGTCTCTATTCATCATGCACATCTTTCTATTATCAGGGAGAAAAACCTTTACCCTAAGTCTTCAGCTGACTTTCTCTTGTGGCTTGTTGACCAGAACTTGAGGTTTTTCCCACCCTGAAACTTACATAGAAATGCTATGATTGGCTCATATTAATCATGATTGACCCAAAAAGGACTAAGCACAGCTGGCCAGAAGAAGGAATGGTTATGGTTAAATAACCAATGATGTCACCTGATGAAGTTCCTCTCTGTAGCCTTCTGCCTGCTGCTGTAGGAGTCTTCCCCATGCTCCCCAACCCTCAGCTTTCTTCTACTCACACTCTATGTTCTAGTTCTACTAAATGTTCAGTTTCTAGAATGTTCCATGTGCTCCCAGTATCTATGCCTTGCTGTGCCTTTTATCTAGAAGTCTTTCTCTCTGCCAGGCTAATATCTATTAATCTTTGAGGTCTCAGCAGTGACACTGTTTGCTCTGTCATAACATTGTCTGCCCACAAATCAAGTGAAGTGACTCTCCTTGTAACTAGTAATTTCCCAGTCACAGATCCTGCTAGGCTACATTGTCTATGTAAATATTTTGATATAACTGATAAGTCCCCCTTTCTCCCTCCCTCTGAGCCTGTAATCACCTTCATGGTTTGGCAGTAAAGAGTTCGTGTCAAAAAATGGATGTTACAGCAGAGAATAATGTTTTGAATTTCAGGAGCTGAGAACCAAGTTAACTCAGAAGACAGAGCTGGAGTGAGTTGGATAGTTCCGGACTCCAGCCCAGAAATGATTGCCTGGATTGGTGTGGGAGGGGCTTCCTTGCAGGGGAAGCCAGACCAGGTGTGCGCTGACATGTGTGCCTGCAAAGGGAGGCCTCATGTTCTTTCACATATATACAGGAGAGACCTTGCCTGGTAGACGTTGGTTAGGTGACAAGGCCCTTGCTTTTTCACATGTGGGTGTGAGAGTAGAAATAGCTTTCTGATGTACCCCTAAGTCAGAGGGACCTGGATGCTCTCGCACAGTGAGAGGACTTGAGTGACTTCTGAGTGTCAGAGACAGTCACAGAATAAATGAAGAGGCTGGGATGGCTCCACTAAGTGGCCTTTTGTTCCCAGTGACATGGGAGCAACAAGGTGGCACTGGGTACTTGAGGTGGGTAGCAAAAGGACAGAGAGCCTGAGGACTCTTTGTGGCTGGAACGAGGTCCTCAGAGTGACAGGTGAGTACAGATGAACATATGCTTGACATCTCAAGCAACCTGCTGTGCAAGAGAATGGCCCAGACAAGAGCCACCAGACAATCCTTGGTCACCACATGAACACCTGAGAGCACAGACACAGCTCAGGGAAAAGCAAGGAAAGTAGTAAGGGGTTACTACTAATTGATTAAGTTTCTATTAACTCATATAATGGGGACTTAAAAGAGAAATTATTAGGAATAATTTCTTGCTTATTGGAATTCCTTCCTATAGTATTTGAGCATCTGCTTAAGACATGGGGTCCCTGGGGTTGGGCCTTGTCCTTTGTGGTTTCTGTAAAACTAGAACCTGGCACAGCACACAGTGGCCAAATGCTTGCAAAGTATTGTGGGAAGGAGTCAGTAATGAGGTAGGCTAGAGGTGGAGGACACTTTGTAGTATTTCATAAAAATCAGGGAGGACTTGGTGAGAATAAAACTATGGATTGAAGTTCCATTTAGCTTAGAAGCAATATTCATTTCTTACCACTGTAACTAATATCAAAATACTTCACAGGAAAAAAATCACTTACACACCAAATCTGTGCATTTATGTGAAATTTATACTTTACATGTCAAAAAATATGAGAAACTTCTTCAGAAACCCATTTTAAGTGTATTATGATGGGGGTTACACACGGAGGATGATAAGCTTTTATACAGATATATGTGTCCATATGCTTTATACATATATATGTGATATTGGAAGTGAGACAATTATACTGCATACATTCATTCTGTATTTAATTTTGGGCTAGAGAAATATAATTGTTTGAGTAGAAAATTAAACTCTGGCTGAAATACTATCATGTTTCCAATAAAAACTGAGCAAATTTTACAGTTTGAAGTGAGTTTACAGAAAACTAGTAAGCTAATAACAAAGAGTATGCACAAGTCTGATAAAATAATTCTGTTATAACTGTTAAGTACCCGGCTCTGGGGTTACTCGTTCTTTAACTTTTACATGGGGGAAAACAAAAGTTATGACTTCCTGTTCAAAGTATTCAGAAATAAAAATAACCCAACAGCTTCAAACCAACTTATTTCCAATCAGAAAATATTATACTTTTATATTGTTCTTTACAAAATGAAGAAAGATAATTCAGAAATAGAGAAAGAAAAGCAAACAAATAAAAGAGAGGGAGTAATCACACAACATATTATGACTTCTCCTACAATGTTAGATTATTGTAGGAGAGCCAGGTGGTAAAATTATTGGTCTTTCACTGTTTCTCTGCTAGTTTCAAATTTGGTTTGAGCCTCTAGGGAAATGAGTTTGAATGTCTCATCTCATTCCTAGAAGCAAGAAATCTCAGGAAAAAACAAAGCATCGGTTCATTTCTCAGAAGGAATTGGCACTGCACATGAAGCTGTGAAAGACCCAGGCTGTGTCGGTGGGTAGGCTAGCATCTTCACTGAGGTTTGGTGGGTCCCAGGTCTGTGCCTGTGTCAGTCTTTCTTAAATAAATACATGACTCCTCTGTTTCTATGTGGATCGTGGAAACTTTCCCTGTCAGCTGTGTGAAGTATACAGGTTCAGTGGGGTAGCTTCTCTTAAATAACTATTTTCCTCACAGAGAATTTGTGATGTTTAGCAAAATGATATAAGATTTGGGATGGGTGAAGAAAGAAAGAATGTTGGTGAGCCACTAAACAGAGATGGCTGACCTTGTCTCTGCCACCATTCAGGTCTTCCTCACATGTTAAATATGCAAGGGGACTTCAGTAGTAGGAAATTACCAATTTTTCCTACCACGTGTCTAGCCATATTCAAATTGCTTTATACGTGTTACTTTATTTAAATCTATGCAAAGCCTCCCCCATAAAATAAGATACTACTGCCCTTCCTGCCTCATTTTTCAGCTTGGAGAAGAGGTAATTTTCTCAGGTAATGCAGAGTCAAACCAGAATGGGCCCACTCACTCCTGGGCCAGTACCTCTCTAATGATACCATGCTATAAGCCATCCTTATTTACCTTGACTCACCAAAGAAGCCTATATATAATATAATTAACATAATATAATATAATATAATTAATATAATATGTAATATATATGCTTCTATTTACACACATATATATGTGTGTGTATATAATATTCATTTAAAAACAACAATTTTTTTAACCTACTGCAATATATTGCTAACATTATTAAAAAGAATGAGATTGAGGGGTGCATATATATGTTTGTTTGGAAGCTGTTTGCCCTGGTATAGGTTTTAAGCATCAGCTTAGAATTAAGAGTGCTGCTCAGCCAGAATTCAGAAATACCAAAAAATGATTGTACTTTTAATACAATTATGAAACAAAACCAAACCACTCATGGGTGATCTTTCTTTCTTCAATTATGGAATTGAATTGTGTCTGAACATTGGCTCCCAAAGGCCGAACTGTTGTCAATTACTTAAACAACCAAAAGCACAGGGAAACATATTTTTGTGAAAAAAACAAAATATTTCACATAAATT
This sequence comes from Trachops cirrhosus, assembly GCA_028533065.1. Lineage (NCBI taxonomy): Eukaryota > Metazoa > Chordata > Mammalia > Chiroptera > Phyllostomidae > Trachops > Trachops cirrhosus. The sequence goes on along the minus strand of CM052544.1, from coordinate 83,829,394 downwards.
TTGGAAGTATAAGCCGAGCTTTTGAAATGCATAAAATGTGAAACATTCCATCAAGCCTGTCATATTTGAACCTTGTCACAGTGTACAAAACTTTCTGTTCCAGTAAACTATTGCTCCATCTTAATAAGAAAATGACTCTGGGTATAATAATGTTTTTCTCCCCTCCGACAATGAGTATATTAGTCAGATACAAAAGAAAAATCTGTTTTATATTCTTTTTCTGGCATGGAGCTATAAACAAGTGCTCCAGTAAAACTTAGAAAGTAAAGTAAAGAACTTAGTAAAATCTTTGTGTTTTGGTATGCTCAACATTTTCAAGTCATTACATTCCATTAAACTTTTGCATATCAGCATAAGAGGGAAATATCTACGTGAGAGAAATATCAGTAGGTTGCCTCCTACATGCATCCCGGCCAGGGACTGACTGAAAATACAACCTGGGCATGTGCCCTGATCAGGAATTGAACCTGTGACCTTTCCATGTACTGGAAAACCAACCAACTGAGCCACACCAGCCAGGGCTAAGTCCTATAGCATATTTAAACAGCATAAGTCCACTCAGCCAGTCCTGACCTTGAGTCATATCCACAGGCTTTTGCTTCCTCTTCATGTCAAATAAGTACTGGCAAGAAGATTGAGAAAGATGTCAGAAAGATCACCATCACCTGGAAGCTCCCCACGCCCCGTTAGCCCTGGTATCCTTTGAGCTAAAATATCTCTCATGTCATCACAATGACTCTTTGCTGGTAGTAGTTAAAGGCCTTCGGGGTCATCTATGGAAGGAAGTATCTATAATAATCTGTTCACAAATATAGAATTACATAATGCCCAGGCACATGCCTTTTCATTTCCTATTATCTTTGTTAATGACTCTCATTATTATCCCAGCCTATCCAGAGCTGACTTAGAATTATAGCAGGCTGTAACGAGATGGGCCAATGGAAGCCCCATCATGTTGGAGGATAATGAAGGCACTACTGAAACAACAGCTTTAAAAATGAATGATGAATCTACAAATCCTGTAATTAACTCAGCTGAACATGGAGTATCTAGGCACCTTGAGATGACACTTCACTCTTAGGGGAGGTCTTTCTGTAATAAAAAAAACAATTTATGAAGAGAACAGCTTCTATTTGTTGTGTGGGTTCTCCATTCTGTCTCTTGTGGAGAAAACTCCAAAGTCAAAAAGGAAGACCCTCCTTGTGGAATTGCTTTGTCTGAACTAAAGGTGTGTGCTATCGGCTGAGACTGCTGTAACAAAATAATGTAGACTGAGTGGTTTAAACACAGGCATGCATTTCTCACCGTTCTGGAAGCTGGAAAGTCCAAAGTCAAGGAGTTGGCAGATTCAGTTCTTGGTGAAGGCTCTCTTCCTGGCTAGCAGAGTACTATCATCTTTCTGTGTGCTCACATGACCTCTTCTTTATGCATGGGCAAAGAATGAGAGGAAGAGAGAGAGATAGAGAGAAGAGAAGAGAGATGGGGAAAGAGATGTCTTTCTATTTTTATAGGCACTAATCTCATTGGGGACTTCATCCTCATAACCTCATCTAAACTTAGTTATTTACCAAAGGCTCTATCTCCAAATACCATTACATTGGGGATAAAGGCTTCAACACACAAATCTTGTGGGGCATGATTCAGTCCTTAACAGATGAGGAGAGCTTTGTTCCACAGAGGGACCTTCTCTGCCATAGACGCCTCCTTTCATGTACAGCACTTCCCACTTTCCACTGACACATTTTGTTCCACTTAGCCAGGGACTGGGATCCTGAGTAGCTATAAAAAGCAAGAGTTTTATAGAAGATTTCTGTTAAGTTGATATTATTAACCCTCTTTCTGAAGTGTTTAAACTAATTTTATGCCTATCATGGGGCAAAGAGTATACTATTTTGTATTCCATTTCATAGAACAAGATGATGCTTATCAGGTGTTGGAATCAGGTGAGCATGGGCACTGAAAGGTCTTTGAAATAACAGTTTGATAACTTGGCAAGGACAAGTTTTGTGATGATGACAGATGGCTTCACACCCCAAGAGATGTGTTATCACTTTATTTGCAAATATTAGACACATAATTGTCAACATGGCAGATGAATCACATTACTTGGTTTTCATGTCATCACAATAGTAGTAGAAAAAGCAAACATTATTGTTGACTTTTAAATCACTAGAAACATCATGCATCAAAAACATGTGCTGAGAAACTTGCCCACCAGACCCAGGCTTTGTAACTCTCTGTGTAGAATACCTAACTTTTATTCAATTCCAATTTCTTATCTTTAATACTTTGTAATATATTAGAATTGGAAAGGAACAAGGGCATCCAAGCTCAAGTCCTGGTTTTGCCCTGATACACTGACTCCCTGACTCTGGGGGTACAATACCCTTCAGGAGAATTTGCTTGCAAGAGACAGTTGGTGGACAGCTTCTAGCAGCTGCACCTTCAGATCTACCCCAATGTTCATCCCAAGGTCACATTTACCCCAGGTGCTCCCAGTCAATGAAAAAGCACAGTGGGGGTCCTAGATTTGGACATTTCATACTGATGGAAGACTCCCAATTAGCAGTATTTGCTCTAGGTCTCCTCATCAGTCTGGGCATGAATGTCTTGCAGCTACTCTTGCAATTTGGCACTATTCTTACCTAATCCTTCCAGCCCTTCCTCTCTTCACAGTTGTCCTATCTGCATCCTCAACTTGAATGCTCTGCCCTCTACTCCTCTCTCCTTTATCTTTCTTTTTTTTTTTTCTCTCAGAGAGTCTCTGGCACATCTAATTCTGTCTTAAGGTCTGCTTCTTGGAGGACCTGAACTGATGCACTCCCCTAGGTACCACTGGATGAACCTTCTTTTTGACTCTGCTTTACATCACTCTGGGTTTGTATGTTTGTCTCTCAGGGCTCCTTGGCACCAAGTACCCGGTGTAGTGTTGTATTCTGCTTGAGCTATCATAACAAAATACCACCGAGTAGGTGGCTTAACAACAGATATTTATTTTCTCAGTTGCTGAGGCTGGATGTCAAGATGCCAGCAGAATCAGTGTCTGATGAGACCTTTTAGCTTGCAGACAGTACATTCTATGTCCTCACATGTTATTTTCTGTGTGCATGCGTGCAGATAGAATGAGAGAGAGCTCTGGTATTTCTTCCTTTCCTGATACAGACACCAGTCCTATAGGTTTATGGCCCCAACTTTATGACCTCATTTACCCTCACTTACCTCCATAAAGGCTCTATCTCTAAATACAGTCACATTGTGGGTTAGGGCTTCAATATATAGATTTTGAGGGGACTCAATTCAGAACATCATGCCACATGGTAGGGATTTCCATATTAACTGAATTGAAATGACCTTGGGTAGGGCATTTCATCTGTCTTGGCTTCAGTAAAATTGTAAAATTGAACTGGATAGTAAATCTATGAGCACTAAAAAAGGAATACCTTTCAGAATTCAAATTCTCAAAAGAGACCACTAGTATAGTTACACAATTTTCTGCTTTTAAGTCAAGCTGAGAATAAAGAACTCAAATGAGCAAGGATCTTGCAGCTTTGGAAGTCCACCTTTTTTTTATGACAATGGAGCAGTAAACAGAGCATTTGTTTATTGAATTCTGTCCACTATATTTCTTTGCATGGTTGTTATTATGTGATGAACTATTATTATTAAAAGCTAGTGTGTGTGTTTTAAATAAAAATGGTCGCCTGTCCACTCTTCATGAAACAATGTTAATAAGTCCTCAAAGACAAAGAAGTATTAAAAATTTGTGCAGGTGTCAGATTTACCTGGCTACTAATGTCATACTCTTGTTGAGACCATGGGCAGCAAAGTATGTATTCAATATGAAATGGATACTCTAAAAGTGGTTACTAATAAATAAAACTGAATGGTGAATGAAATACAGTGAGAGCTATTATATTTTAGATTAACAAACAAGTGACTCAGGACCTAGGTGTAGGAGTAACTGTCACAGTGTTTAATACACACACATTGATTACTCTTCAATTTTTATTGCACTAAGATGTCTATCTATAGTCAATTCAATTCCATGGCTTTGCCTAGATTTGTTACCTCCATGAATTCTGAAAAAATATTGAGCAGTTAAGAACAGTTCTTTTGTGGTCCAAATGATCCCTTTAAGCATATTGCTACTCATTTGAATATATAATCATCAGAATATAAAATATGAATAAGGATTCCATTAATTAATGTAACATTCATAATTATAATCTTTGTTTCTTGCAAAATAAATTCAATGTGTTCAGAGATTAGAGAATTTAATAGCTATAAACAGTATCTTTAATTGAATAATGAAAATAAAATGCTCTTTTTCTCAGATCTGATATTTTTATTATTATCTTAATTGTTTATGTTAAGACAGAAAGCAAGACTGAGTAAAAGGGAATATAATATAGTTTTCAATACAATTGAAAGTTCAACACAATACACAGTTCCAAGTTGGCTCCATTTTTCTTTCTGGAGACAATAAGATCAGTTTATGTAAATATACATTCTGAAAGCACCCTTCTTTTCTTAAAATTACATTGAAAAACAGCTGATGATTCATATCCAGGAAAATCCTTAGGAGGCTGTGATAACCCCAAATATTCTCCTTCTTCATTGGAAGCACTGTGGGAAAATTTCTCTAGTAGGAGTAATGCCAAGGGAAAGACAGTAAATTAATCTATTTCCAATATGTTTTGGTATTGTAAACATACATGCATTATATTCAAACACTCAGGATAACTTATTCACTGCATAAACCAATTATATCATCCCCAGTCATATGTGGGAAGAACTCAGGCTAATCTAATCAGTTCAGGGACGTTACATTTATTTCTGTGTTTCTGATGCCTTTATAATATTATAAACTGGTCTGTAAACATGCTCTCCAGTAAGGAGAGCTCCTGTTCTTAGAAGTTCAGCAGAAGACAGTTTGGGGAACTAACAACCTTATCATGATTCTTAAATTTGGAATTTTTAAAAAACCACTTTATTGAAGCATAATGCAGATTATGTACAAATTATGTACAAAATACAAATTGTACAAAAGGCTATACATAATTAATGTACATAGCTTGATGAGTTTGGAGAGAAGTACACGCCTGTGAGGATATCCCTACAATTTAGGCCATAGGTATAGCTTTCAAACTTTTGTTGCTTTCATGGCATGGCTGTTTGTGAATAATGCTACAATTAACATGGGAATGCAGGTATCTTTTCAAAATTCTAGTTCCTTTATATATAATCAGAAGTATGGTTGCTGGACAAATGGTATTCTTATTTTTAATTTCTTGAGGAACATTCATACAGTTTTTCAGTGTGTACACCAAGTTACACTCTCACCAACAGTGTACCAGGGTTCCTTTTTCTCCAGATCCTCACCAGTGCTTATTATTTTTTCTTTTTAACAAGAACCATCCTACCCTGACTGGTGTAGCTTAGTGGATTAAGCGCGGGCCTGTGAACCAAGAGATCACGGTTCGATTCCCAGTCAGGGCACATGCCTGGGTTGCAGGCCAGTTCCCAGTAAGGAATGCACAGGAAGCAACCATACATTGATATTTCTCTCCCTCTCTCCTTCCCTTTCCCTCTAAAGATAAATAAATAAAATCTTTAAAAAAAAAAAAAGAACCATCCTAACAACTATGAGTTGATATTTCACTTCCCTGAAAGTGGTTTTGATTTACATTTCCCTGACAAGAAAATAAAAAATTGATGAGTGAGCTAACATCAAATTAAAAAGCTGCTGAGCAAAGAAAATAATCAACAGAATAAGTCAACCTACAGAATGGGAGAAAATATTTGTAAACCATATATTTGATAAAAGGTTATTTTCCAATATTTATAAGTTACTCCTACAATTCAGTAGCAAAAAATGACCAACTGATTTAAAAATGGGCAGAGTCTGAATAGACATTTCTCCAATGATGGCATATAAATGGTCAATGAATATATAAGTGCCACACATCTCTAATCATCAGTGAGGTAGAATTTTTTCAATCCTCTCCAAATAAAGAATACTTTTTCTTTTAGAGAGTGTAATATTAGTTTATTATTTAATTAAAATGTAGGCTTTGTTTTTCAGATTTTATTGAACTTTTCTGACCATTGAGAACTTTACTATATGATCTTTCAGGAAAATGTGAACATTATTGGAGGAAGCAAAAATAAAAGTTTTAGGTTGTACAACTTCAGCCAACAGTGTAGATGCTTTGCACAGATATCCTGACTCTCAGGGTATCCAACCTTTTGTCATCTCTGGACCACACTGGAAGAAGAAGAATTGTCCTGGGTCACCCATTAAACACTAACAAAAACTGATGAGCAAAAACATGGTTTTAAGTAAACTTACGATTTTGTGTCAGGCTGCATTCATAGCCATCCTGGGCCCCATGCAGCCTGTGGCCTGTGGGTTGGACACTCCTGCTAGATGCTGGGAAACCTTCTCTTTAGGCTGGGTTAGGTGTTGACATGTAGGGGAGACCTTCCATTTAGAATGCATTTCATAGCCCATATCTGTGATTCCTGAAAGGCTTTTCTCAGGCTACTGGACCTATTTTGTTTGAAGTTAAATTACAGTCAGCCTCTTAATAGAGAGTAACACTCACATTTCAACTCTTCATCAGTGCTACTTTGTCATGGCCAATCCTTTACATTGTCTTAATGAAAAGAATCTAGAAACTAAAAATGTACATGGAGATTTGGTTTTCCAGATCACATGCTTTCATTTCCAGGCCATGACACTTTAATGAGCATAATGGGTTGTACAGATCTGTTGGTTGCAGTATGAATATACTAAGAAATTCAATTTCAGGACTTCCGGCCAAGATGGAGGCATACATAGACGCACTGTGCCTCCTCGCACAACTAAGATAGGGACAACAACAATATAGAAACAAAATAACAACCAGAACTGACAGAAAATTGAAGTGTATGGAAGTTGGACACCCAAGGATTTAAAAATAGAAGCATTCATCAAGACCAGTAGGGGGGCGGAGTCGGCTGGGCGAGGGACATGGAGCGGAGCACAGAGCAACTGTGGTGGCGCAAGTCCACAGCAGGCAGATCCTGGGCGCAAAAGCGGTGGTGGCTGGTGGGCCCTGGCCAGGGGGTGGCGACCGGCAGACCCAGCGAAGCGGCCATTGTGAAGCAAGGCACTGCATGCAACACAGGGTCCCAGCACCAGGAAATAGAGCTTTGGGTCACTAACTCAAAAGGAAGGTCCCGTGGGGTGCACAGTCCCACCCACACCAGAACTGGTGCCAGAGGGGCCCAGTTGGCTTTCAGAAAGCAGAGGAAGGGTCTGAGGTCTTACAGAGAGCAGGGCAAGTGCCATTGTTCCTCCTCAGACCCCGCCCCCACATACAGGGTCACAACCCAGTGACTGGGGTGCCCCACCCTGGTGAACTCCTAAGGCCCTGCCCCTCACTACAGGAGCTCAACAAGACCAAAAAACAAAACAAAACAAAAAACAGCAACAACAACAAAAACAGCAAACAGATGGCTCAAACAGAAGAAGAATTGAAAGCCCAAGAACCCATCCTTTTAAGCAACCAAG
>CM052544.1:83680046-83813710 GCA_028533065.1 Trachops cirrhosus | reverse complement strand
GATGATGAACTCCTTGAACTTGACCTTATCTGAGAAGCACTTTATCTGCCCTTCCATTCTAAATGAAAGCTTTGCTGGGTAGAGTAATCTTGGATGTAGGTCCTTGCCTTTCATGACTTCGAATACTTCTTTACAGTCCCTTCTTTCCTGTAAGATTTCTTTTGAGAAATCACCTGCTAGTCTTATGGGATCTCCTTTGTAGGTAACTGTATTTTTTTCTCTTGCTGCTTTTCAGATTCTCTCCTTCATTTTAATCTTGGCTAATGGTATTATGATGTGCCTTGGTGTGTGCTTCCCTGGGTCCAACTTCTTTGGGACTCTCTGAACTTCTTGGACTTTCTGGAAGTCAACTTCCTTTGTCAGATTTGGGAAGTTCTCCTTCATCATGTTTTCAAATAAGTTTTCAATTTCTTGCTCTTCCTCTTCTCCTTCTGGCACCCCTATGATTTAGATGTTGGAATAGTTAAAGTTGTCCTAGAGGTTCCTAAGCCTGTCCCCATGTTTTGATTTCTTGTGTTTTCATATTTTTGTGGTCAAATGTTTATTTCTTCCTTCTCCAAATCATTGATTTGAGTCCCATTTTCCTTCCCTTCACTGTTAGTTTCCTTTACTTTTCTCTTCATTTCACTTTGCATGGCTTTCACTTTGTCCTCCATTTTGTGACCATATTCAACCATATCTTTGAGCATCCTGATTACCAGTGTTTTGAAATCTGCCTCTGCTAGGTTGGCTTTCTTTATTGCTTAGTTCTATGTTTGGAAATTTTATATGTTCTTTCATCAGGGCTATACATTTTTTGTCTCAGTGCTGCTGTTATATTGTAAGAGGCAGAGCCTTAGGTATTCACCAGGGTGGGGCAACCCACGTTACTGTGTTGTGATGCTGTATATGGGAGAGGGGTCTGAGAGGAAGCAATACAGCTTGCTCAGCTCTCTGCCAGCTTTCCATCATTTCCTCTGCTACCCACAAGCAAATTGGGCCCTTCTGGTGTTGATTTCCTGGGGCGGGGGATGGTTTTGTGTATGTTCTAGGACCCTGTGGGTCTCTTCAATGAACTCTCCTGTGAGGCTGGGAGTTCCTCCTGCCACCTCAACCCCCACAGGTTTTTTCAGTCAGAGGTTTTGAGGCTTTATTTCTCCATGCTGGAACCCTGGGCTGCACAGTCTGTCTTGCTCCCCAGTTGTTCCTCCTAGTCTATCCGCGCAAATGTGGGACCACCTGGTCCGCCAGCTGGAGCCTTGCAACACATCCTCTCCACCCTGGCTGCTCATTTCCACCCCTTCTACCAGTCTGAATGAATATTTCTTCTTTAACTCCTTTGTTGTAGGACTTTTATACAGTTTGATTTTCTGGAAATTCTGGTTCCTTTTTCTTTTTAAATTTGTTGTTGTCCTTTGGGTTGTGTGAAGAGGCAAAGAATATTTACCTACACCTCCATCTTGGTCGGCAGTCTTACTATTATCTTCTTATATCCAGGAGATTTTCTTGTATTATATAGAATCAATACATTTCACTTTTGAAGCAACAGCTTCAGCTAATTAGGGAAATAAAATTTTCTAGACTTGTTGATTGTTATGATTCAGCTGAAATAGTTAGAAATTATTATTTAGTAATTCTTTAGTCAAAACAATAAGATGGAAACTATAAGGCTTCCTTCTTGTCTTCCCTTTAAATTTCCTTTTTCAAAAAAATTTAAATATATCTTTCTTCTCATGCAATTCTTATAAAAATTTCCCCTCCTTTATCTAAAGCATCACTCAAGACTCTTATATCCTGTTATTAAAAAGTTTTGATAAATGAACAGAAAAATTTTTAGTTCTGGTTTTAAAAATCATGCCACATAACTCTCCTTAATTCTGTCAGTGAACTAATGTTTATAGACTATTTTCAGTGTGCAAGGTTCTATACTATGGTTAAATGGGTATTATGGACTGACTGTAGTGATCCCCACAAATCATATATTGAAGCTTGTATCTCTAATGCAGTGATATTTAGAGATGAGACCTTTGGGAGATAATTAAGTTTAGATGAGGTTAAGATCCTCATGATAGGATTAGTGCCTCTATAAAAAGAGACACCAAAGCTCTCATGCTATCTCTCTATATATTTATTTCTAACCCTCTCTATCTACCTATCTCTCTATTTCTCTGTCTATGCACAAAACATAGGTTATGTGATCACACAGTAAGATGGTGGCCATCTTACAAGGCATCTTTTACCAGACACCAGCCATGCTGGCACTCTAATCATAAACTTCTAGCTTCTGGAATGCTGAGAAAATAAATCTTTGTTATTGAGGTCACCCAATCTATTGTATTTTCTAATGGAAGTCAGTGGCAACTAAGACAATAAGAGATTCATAGACTATAAGGCATGATCCTTGGTTTCAATGAATTTAAAATAACTAACAATACAAATAAGACAAGGCACAGTAACTAACAATACAAGATAGGATAGTCCACAAATATTAAAGAAATAAAAGAAAGAGAGATCATTTTGTCTTAGGCCAAAGCAAAAAAGAATTGCAAGATTAAAATTTTATTCATAATATATTGTGCTATCATCCTGCAGATGACAAGGAGGCATGAAGCTTAAATTTATTCCACAGTGAGGGCTTTTCCCTGTAAAATCTATACCCTTCTCGTTTTTTATTTCTCTTTCTTTTACATTCTCATTTCTCTTCTGACCTTTTTGTACTCACCAACACATTTCAGCATGCCTCTGAGATGTGACTGATACTGTGATGGAAAAAAGATCCACTAAAAACAACTGTGCTTACTTTTTTATTTTAATGATGAATCTGGAAGGCTTCCCAGATGGAACATTTATTACACTAAATGTATTCTGCTGAGGAGGAAATTGACCAGAGAAGCATTGGGCAACTACATGTATTTACAGAACGTTGACCTTTCTTCTCCCCATTTCTGTGAAACATCTGTGAGTGATCTCGCCAACATTTTTGGCCTATGACTGGTTATTTGAAATCAGACATTTGAATTTCAGATATGTACATTTATATTTATATAGCCAATGAGCCATCCTCACAAGACATTTTGAAATAAAAATGCCAGTTGCCTTGTTTAGTGGAGATTGATAGAAATTTAGATTTTTGTTTACTTGTTTGGGCTTTTTGTTTTATATTTAAATCATATTACTTTATGCAAAGGCCTTACATTTCATAAGAATAATGGTAACAATATATTCCTTAATTATCAGTTATGCAGAAGAGAGTGTGTTCATCATACCTTTAGACATTAGCAGAGAACTAACTCTCGGGTGTCTCTCCTGAGGTGCTAGATTAGTTGGATTAGAAGATAAAACCATTTCATCAGCCCATGAAAAGTCTATGATCTGGGGAGGATGAGAGAGAAAATAATACTTGGGAGATGCATAACTATTGAAAGGAATCTTCTGAGATAATACAGGAGAAAATGTAATTTTCCACTAAAAGGTTTACACATGGCATTTTCAGACATTGGAGCCTCTTGAGTCAATCAGGAAGGTAGGCAGATTGTACCTTAATCAGCCCTCTTGTATTCTTGAGACCAGGTCCAGTTTTCATAGCCCTGGGATCCAGACTGTTGTTGTTGTTGAATGGAACTAATAATATGATATGATATTCTGATTAGTTGCCCAATCGAATTAAGGTTTAAGTGGCCAAAGGAAGAAAACCACAGCTGCCATGAGCCTCCTATAACTACCAACTATGAAGTTTGATGGTGGTGTGGTTACTACTGAAGCAATACAATGGGCTTTGAGGATTGCTGCCTTGGTATCAGATGCACCTAGAACTGACTCCTGGATGTTTAAGTCATGCCTTCTGACTGTGTAATCTCACACAGTGACTGAAAACTTCGATTTCTTTGTCTAAAAAGTGGGAGTGATAGGGCCTGCCTGATCCACCTATTGTGAGAAAGAGTAAATTGATGTAATCAAAGTGATTATTATAGTGTATGAGACATGGAAGGTAATTCTTATTTAACATTTTTTCATATATATTTTTATATTTGGGGCCTCATTTAATCCTGAAAATTACCCTTTATATTATACTTGTATAGTAATATTATATCTAGGGTTGATTGGTGGGTTTTTTATAGTGAAATAGCTTTCAGTTCTTTTAAATCTCCATATCTCTGTTCTGGTAGTCCACTGAAAATTATTCACAGGTTCCTTGCAAAGCTTCCCACTTATGGAGTGAAGAGGGACTGTTGTACTTGCCTTTCTGGGATCAGACTCCCACTCAATCCTGCTGAAATCTACAGAGATTTGACTTCAAAATTAGCTGACGGTGTATATACACATACAGTGAGAGCACAGAGTAAATCACAACTGGGCGAGTGGAGATGTGAAGGCTACGTGCCTCTGTTCTCTGTGTAGGCGTACTCGCATGTGTGTTCATTGCAGCTACAAAAAGCTGCCTAAAGAGTCAACTGTGTCTACACCAGACATAGCCCGGACAATAGCATGAATAGCCTATGATGCTGTTTTGGCAAAGCATTTCTTTTAATTCCAATTTTTTCTAAAGGTGATGCAATCTTTTTGGTCAGTGATACTCATGTTAGCATGAACCTCCTTTGAACATGGCCTTACGACAACAGTTGAGAACTTCATGAATTATCTCCAATAAAATACCTCATCTCTCTAAGGTGCCTGAGGTAAAGCATAACATGTAAGTTCTATGCTGCTTCCTAGTCAAAATGTAATGATGTGGACTTACAGTACATTGAAAACTTTTGTCATTGAACAAATTCCATGGTAGGCAAATGTATATTGTATGTCACAGAACATTAAAGTGATCATCCTACCAAAAGAAAATAATGCACTGGCTAGACCATAAATCTTAGGCACCTTCAATGACTAGTAAAAATCTGCCAAAATTCACTGTCTAAATGATGCAATTCCCATCAACCCAATTTATCGATCCTATGGGCTGATTACAACTCTATTACTCTATTAAGATGAACTCCTCACTTCTTGGAATTAGACTTTTGTGAAGTAAAATGCCAGATTGAAAGTCTTGGGTCTAGTAACTATAGATTATTAATAGAATTGATTCTTAAAACTCTCACCTGATTCAGGAATATCAGTGTTAAATTTTCCCGTTTGTGTGTTTAAAATACCTTGTTATATCTCTTCTACGGTTCAAAAATCATGCATTTTTCTTGCAATCAGCACCTTCTATATTATCCATTTTGAGAAAGGATACAATTCAGTCCAGAAACATCACATCAAACCCCTCTCACCATGTCTGTAGCCTTTGAGATTCCTCAGGTGTATAATCAGGAGGTGTCTACTTACATACAGGGGGAAGGGAGATCCATTAATCACAGAAAAGCATTCTTCATGCCGAAAAAGAGGCTCACTCTACACTTTTCACATAAAGGCGTGACATTCAAGTAGAAATGGATGGAATTTGTTTTTATGAATAGGGTCCTTGCTGACTAATTCTTTTCTGGGAAGGGTAATGGGCAAATGCTATCCAGATGCATTCCTCTGGAACTGTTCCCAGTTTGGGAAAGTGAAAACTACTGTACTTGCAGCATAATAAAGGGCAGTCAGAGAAACATGATATCTCCATAAATAGTGCAGCACTGTCCTCTCCCTTGTTTGGTGTCATGGAGCCAGAGCCATTGCAAACGACTTCCATGTCACAATGAGGACTGAAATTCATCCAATCACTTACTCCTTCCTTACCTTACCTAGCAGCAGAAAAACTGGACCAAAATGGGATCAAAAACAGCCTGCTTAAACCACAAAGTAAAAAGAAAATGTCCCAATACCTACTTCTGTGTTTTCCCAATTCAATTGGTAGGCAAAGGAAGAAAAATTGCTCCTTCTTTCTTCAGGAGAAGGACTTCTCACTTCTCATAAATTCTCCCATAATTCTATTCCTTCTCCATGTGATCTTTTCTTCCACTGAATTGGATATAACCTATGTGTCTGTTCCCCGTCCTCATCTCATTCTTTAGCTTTGTCTTGGCAATTTTTTTCACACTGATGTTTCCAGTTGAGCCTTTATTTTTCCTCACCTTCTTATTGCCAATGACTACACAGAGTCTTGCTTTATTTATGTATGTATTATTAATATATGGATTTAATTATTTGAACAATGTGCAGATTGTTTTTCATACTTCTATAAACTTTGTATTTGCAGAGGTTATAGCAGTTCTAATAGTAATTTTCAGTCCCTTGTCATTGTAGCATTGTTGATCACGCTTCTTTGGTGAGGCCCAAAAGGAAGTACTTCTGGTTTAGGATGGAATCAAATGTCCTGGACTAGGATTCCTGCTCCACTGCTTCCTGTTTGTGTGGCTGCAGCTGTATTATCTAACCATTCTGCCTCAGTTTCTCCTTCCGAGAAATAAAGGAACACTTAAAACCGTGTATTGAGCTACCCACATTGTACTGAGAGACTTCACAAGGAAGATAATTTTTTGATGCTTATCCCAGTGTGTTACTCTGCTCTAGCTGCCATAACAAAATGTCATAGACTGAGTGGCTTAAACAACAGAAGTTAACTTTCTCATAGTTCTGGAGTCTGGATGTCCAATGGTGGGAAAGATTGATTCCTGGTGAGACCCCTCTTCCTGGCTTGCATATGGCCCTTTTATGTGCATGCACAGAGAGAGAGAGAGAGCTTTGAGCTCCGTTCTCTCCTCCTCTTCTTACAAAAACATCAGTCTTACGGCATTAGGGTTCTACCCTTATGAACTCAGGTAGTCTAATTACTTCCTTAAGGACTCCATCTCCAAAACAGACATATTCTGAGATACTGGGTACTAGTGTATCAACATAGGAATTGTGAGGGGGGAGTAAATTATACATTATACAAATTAATATATGTTGATGGTTACCCAAATTGTATCTCTAGCTTCATACTCTACCCCTAGTTCCAGGTCTAGGTACAGCAGTCACCCCTCACCTGCAGGGAATGTGTTCCACCCACCTGAGTGAAAGATTAAAACAACAGATAGTACCCAATCCTATATGTGTTATTTTTTCCCATACATATATATCTATGATGAAATTTAATCTATAAATTAATCACAGTAAGATGTAAATTAATAGTTACTAGGAAAATAAACAATTATAAAAATATACTATAATAAAAGTTATATGAATATGGCCTTTCTCTCTCTCTCAGAATACCTTATTATACTAAATACTTGTGCTGATGTGAAATGAGAACTTTATTCTTTTCATTTAAAGGAAGCACTTCACAGCTTCTCTCTGGCACATTCGAATAACCAGCATCACTACTTGTGTACATGGAGGCCATTACTAAGTGAAATAAGTGTGACCTGAACATAAGCGCTGAGATACCTCGACAGTTGACCTGATAGACTGAGGTGGCTACTAAGTGACTGATGAGAAGGTGGTGTATACAGTGTGGAGACACTGGACAGAGGAATGATTCAAGTTCTGGTCAGGACAGAGCAGGATAGTGTGAGATTTCATAACAGTACTCAGAACAACACACAATTTAAAACATATATTGTTTATTTTTGGAATTTTCCATTTTATATTTTCAGACTGTGGTTGACCACTGGTAACTGAAGCCATGAAAAACAAAATAGGGGATAAGGTGGGACTACTGCATCCAACTGGATATCTTGTCATAAATATTCCCTGGACACTTCAAGTTCATTCTTCATTCCTCCCATCTGCCTTTCTACACCACCTATTTTCTCCTGAATCCACTGATCTATTTAATTATCCAAAGAAGAACCCCTGGTAGTCCTATGGAATTCCTAGTCTCCTAGTGACCACATTTGATAAGGCATCAGTCATTGCCAGTTTTACCTCCAAAAGGCCTATTAAATCTGTCTTACAGTTTCTACCTGCCACATAGTTAAGTTACTGGAGTTGAATTTATGCTAAAAAGTATTTTTTATGAAAATAATACCCCTGTGATCTAACTATAAGAGAACAGAAACATAAAGTGATTGATAACTCAATACATATATACAAGGTCTTTCTGGAAGATGTCCAGCCGTTGTTAATATAATGACAATGGTTTGCATAACATCGATATAACAGCCAAGGAGAGTGAACTGGAATGCACATGTGTGAACAGTGACAATTTCTCTGTACTAGTCAGTGGAGGCAGTTGACACCGTAGAGTACATATGTACTGTGTAGCTGTCACATTCCAAATGACTGAGCAAGTAGAACAACAAATCCACATTAATTTTTACTTTAAGCTTGAACATCCCTCCACGGAAACTATATGGATGATTCAGAAAGCTGCAGCTATGGGCAATTGGTGATCGGCAGCTTCATCACAACAATCTGCTCACTCATGCATCATATCTCATGCAAGTGTTTGGTGAAACATCAAATCACCCAGGTGCCTCAGCCCCACTACAACCCAGATTTGGTGCCCTGTGACTTCTGGCTTTTCCCAAAACCAAAATCTCCTTTGAAAGGGAAGATATTTCAGACCATTGATGAGATTCAGGAAAATATGATGGAACGGTTGATGGACATTGAGAGAACTGTGTGAGGTTCCCAACGTGCCTACTTTGAAGGGGACTGAGGTGTCATTGTCCTGTGTACAATGTTTCCTGTATCTTGTATCTTTTTCAATAAATGCCTCTATTTTTCATATGCATGGCTGAATACTTTCTGCACAGGCCTCACATACTTGGAAAATACCTATGAGACATTGATATTAGTTGAAGAAGAGAAGGTAAGAGATGATGCAATGTCAGAGGGTCTGAGCATACACTCAGATTATTTGTAATCATACCTTGTATTTGCCCTTTCCCCTCAATTATGGATTGCTGGTGTACATAATCACCTAGGACATGATATGCCCAGGAATATTTATTTTACAGTATAAAGTTCACTCATTGTGCCATAGGCATGGGTTCAGTCTCTATTAAGACCTTGTAGCAAGCTAGGAGATAATTCTCCAAAGAAGAAAGGAAAGTTGTCTGCAGAAGAAGGCATGGCTTTATTCCAAACCCTTAAGTTTAACTATGATTCCTTTTAGAACTCACTAAAGGCTCCATACAACATCCCTATTTGTTGCTCATACTTAAGTATTTCAGGGTCATAAGTCCCAAGTAGTAGAACAATTTGCACTATGGTTGGGACTTGCTATGGATATTGATCTTTCTTTGGATCTAACTCAAAACTAACAGCCTTAAAAATTACCTGGTAAATGAGGCAGAGAATTACAGTTGAAGGTGGTATATTTCCTCTAAAGTCTAAAGATACCTTTTTTTAATAGCAGAAGTTATGAGATGGAACAGTCTTTTCCTATAGAAATAATATCTTAACATTCTCTAGTCCACACTTTCAGTGAGTCCCTCAATCTTCATAGCAGATTTCCCACTCTCTGGCACAATCATACTGGACAAAGACATCTATTGTACTTAATGTTGGCTACTTTCTTACTGTCATGTCCAGTCAGTATGATGCCCACAGTATAGCAGACCAGTGTGATGTTTTATGGGATCCCCAAAAGATAACCATCTCTGGTGTCTCAAACATGGCAAAGAGTGAAAGATTTGACATGACACTAAGCAAGGTAAAGAAAGTAGATTATTCTAGCAGGTGAAAACAAACAGCTTTTGGTAGTATTTTCAGAAACAGCAACTATATAACAGAAAAAAAACACACATACTACTCATGAAATGAAGGAAAGTCTTAATAGATTGATTCTACCCCTCATCCTGTTATCGTCTTACTCTTTATTTTGGGTCAAACCGGAATAGGTAGTGCATGTTGGACCAGAGAAGGTAGTGGAAGTTCCTTGTCCTATAGTTATGAGAAAAACATAAAATTAAAAATGAATTATTTCTGACAGAGGGTGCACTGGCCCAAAGCTGCACAAATAATATGCTAACATGTTCTTAGCACATAAAAAGGACTAACGTCATTATCAGAAGCCTGAGTATGAAGCAGAGGGCAAGACAAAAAATAGCAGGCCGAAACGAGCTGATGTAAAGGCAATATAAAATGTATAGCAAGCCTTTCATGTATTCTTTGTAGCTTTAATACACCTATTAATAAGGTCTTGGACGAAATATATACTTCAGTTTACATAGATCCCTAAACATAGATTCTTAAATACAGTTTAATATTTAAGAGGAAAATTCAAAACAGGATTTCGAAAAATAATATTTACCCTCTTTTCTTCCATCTTTTGACCCTGAGAAGGACTCCTCTGAAGGAGGAACAGAGGGTGCTGGCTATGGGATTTACCTTTTAATAAACATTATGCATGTTACTTACCTTTCTGTAGTGATTGTAATGAGTGCCTAGGGGTATGTGTGTGTATGTTGGATTACATGTGCTTATGTTTATAAACACTCATATAAACATACATGTATGTGTCTGTATGCTTACCTGTGTATTCTGTGTATTATGAATTGATAGAGTTGTATCCCATAAAGCAGTATGTACAAAATGGCTCAGATTACTTACTACTCTACCAGTCTTCAAACACAAATAGACAGTCATAAAACTACTACTTTAAAAAGACTAACAAGAATTCTAGAGGTGTTAAGCTGGAGAACATCAGTTTTTCTTTCGTTTCCAGAATGTAAACTAATGACACCTGTAAGGTTATTTACACATTTTTTCAAAGAAAAACATAATAATATTTTGTTTATTTTTATACATTAACATCAACATTAAGCCCATTCAGTAAACACACTGATGAAATGGGTTTATAAAAAGTTAAATTATCAGCCCTCGCTGGTGTGGCTCAATGGATTGAGTGCTGGCCTGTGAACCAAACGGTCGCCAGTTCGATTCCCAGTCTAGGGCATATGCTTGGGTTGCAGGCCAGGTTCCAAGTAGGGAGCGTGCAAGAGGCAACCACACATTGATGTTTCTCTTCTCTCTCTTTCCCTCTCTAAAAATAAATAAAATCTTTAAAAAAATAAAAAGTCACATTATCAGAAGGAAGCTGGATATATGTAGAGCAGCGATTTTTAACCCATGTGCTGCAATGATTTTTAAAACATGCAATACCTGACTAGTTAGGTACACTGACCTATTTTCCCTTAGATTGTCAAATTTAAAAAAAATGACAACAGCCAACACAACAATAGCCATCTGGTAGAAATGAAGCAAGGTTATACCTATAAATTTTGTCAGATCAGAAAAACATATATTTTTTGGTGTGCCATAGAATTTTAGTAATTAGTTCATGTGTGCCATAAGATGAAAAAAGGATTGAAAATTGCTGGCATAGAGTATAAAGAAAGACTAATACTAAGCACAGTTGTAAGAAAAGGAGCCTAAGATCCTTTGGTGGGTTTAGAATAAATAATTCTTCTTATACAAGACATATTATTTGTTCCACTGTAAAAATATTCAGTCAATATTTTTTAGCCATGTTCCCACTGTCATTTTATAACAGAGGCTTCTGGAAGTCATAATTGATTGTGTCTTCCTTTCCTCTACTGTCTACTTTCCAGGACTAGTGCTATGATGTCTTAATGTTTGGTATACCAACATCTTATGTTCCCCAAAATTAGAGATTAGCTATGTATTTTCAGAAAAAGTACTAGTTGTCAAATAGGCATAAGAACTACAATCTTTAGTGCTGACAGCATGTTCCCACTTGGGTACAGTATCTGTCTTTGTGTTTGGAAGTACCAGTATTATTGTTGGCTCAGTGCACATGTTGAATGCAGAGAGATCAAAGAATCAATTGCAGCCTTAGAACCACAAGAAAACAATTTCAAATCGTAACAATTATATAACAATTACTTGGTAAGCATTAACATTTCACATACACATACATAAAACTTACCTTCAGTTTTCATTTAAGAATATCTGGTGATTGTTAAGTACAAAATGTTAATTTAATTAAAAATGACCTCTGCATGCTTGTATTAGGCAAACAGTAAGATAATAATATATCCAAGATTGGAAATCTGTATCTGTAGGAAGTATCTAGGATATTGCTCATTTTTCAGAGCCACGTTTTCTCTCTAGGACTTCCAGAAGTTTGTTCATTTTTGATGTCCATTTAATCTTTGGCCTGTCAACAGAAACTGTTAATTCTATGGAAATATTCCAAGTGCACCTATCACTGCATCATTTCAGGGGTTAGTAGTATATGTGGTGATGACTGCATTATGAATATCTGGATATGACACAAGGGCGGGGACTATTAATTTACCTCCTGTGATTCACAAAATTTCCATCAGATAGTAAGAATAAATTCAAATAAACATGTTAGATAATAATGGCTCTGTAATCAACCACCAATCTCCCAAGTCATCCTATTGTTTACTGTTTAGCAAGTAAAGCAAACTTGTCATTGACCCATGCCAAAAAAAGTGGAATGGTATGGGGCAGAATTAGTGGTTCTACTTCCTTTTAATTGGATATGGCTAGAAAAATATTTTAATATGTAATTATCAAATCAGAAATTGGTGATTTCATAATTAGGATTATTATGAAGTATAAAGTAAACATAAGCACAAGATCACTGGTCCTATACATCTTGGAAAGTAGCATTCATATTATGTAACTGCTTAGGTAAATTTATGGTATTTACCCAATTAAATGTGGGAAAGTTAAATATAATTTAAAAGATAAAATATTTTAGTAAATTGATACTGTCAATCATCACATTTAAAATAGAACAAAGTTTAAAGGAACTCCCTTGTAATACAATAATTAAAGATACAATTAATAATAGAATTAATAAAACAAGCACTCAGGTATTAAGTGTCATGTTTGCTCCATATAAAGATTAAAAACAGCAGACCTGGTTAATATACTCCTCACTGTTTCTGTTTTACCCAAACACCCAACATAGTGAGTTTATTACATACAAGTACATTTTCATACTTTCTGTATGTATTCATGAACCTATAAAATACATTGAATCCTAAACTTTCAAGATTCATACAAGTGATACTGTACCATCTTTTTAAATCTGTTTTTTTAAAGGAAATTAATAGGCATTTTAGGGCAGTCTTGGATTTCTTGAAAAATTGACCAGAAAGGTATAAAGAGTTCTCATGTACTCTCTCCAATCCACCCCAACCCCAACATTTTCCCCTTATTAACATATTGCATTAGTGTGGCATATTTGTTACCATTGATGAGCTAGTATTGATCCATTGTTATCTAAAATCCATAGATTATGTTGGGGCTCACTCTTTCTGTTGTGTGTTATGGATTTTGACAAATATATAAAGACATATACCTACCATTGTGGTATCATATAGAATAGTTTCACTACCTTAAAAATCCCCATGCTTCATCAGTTTATCTCTTTTTCTTTCTCCAAATGTCTGGCAACCACTGAACTTTTTATTGTCTCCATATTTGCCTTTTCTTGGATATCCTATAGTTGGAATCCTATGTATGTGGCCTTTTCAGATTTCTTCTTTCACTTAGCAATATGCATTTATTATCCCACCATGCTTTTTGTGGCTTGATAGTTCACTTCTTTTTATCACTGAATAGCATTCTCTTATATACATATACCACAATTTGTTTATCCATTCAGCTATTGAGGGGCATCTTGCCTGTTACCACGTTCTGGCAGTTATGAATAAAGCTGCTATAAATATTCATGTGCAAGTTTTTGTGTGTGTACATAAGTGTTCAGCTCATTTTGGTAAATACCAAGAGTGCAATTGCAGAGCATATGGTGAGTATGTTTAGTTTTGTAACAGATGACCAAACCGTTTTCCAAAGTGACTGTACCATTTCCACCTTACCAGTGATGAATGAGAGTTCTTATTCCTCCACATCCTTGCCAGCACTTGATGTTGTTAGTGATTTCGGTCATTCTCATAGATGTATATTGGTATCTCTGTTTTAATGTTCAATTACCTGATGATATGTTTTGTTGATTATCTTTTCATATGTATATTTGTCATCTGTGTATCTTCCTCATTGAAGTGTCTTTTCATATCTTTTGCTCAACTTTTAATTGGGTTGTTTATATTCTTATTCTTCAGTTTTAAGAGCTCTTTGCATATTTTGGTAACAAATTCCTTATCAGGAACACATTTTGAAAATCTTTCTCCCAGGTTTTGGCTTGCCATATGATTCTCCTAGAAGTGTCTTTTGCTAGAACAGAAACTTTTAATTTTCACGTAGTACAAGTTTAATGATTTTTGGTTATGGATCATGCTTTTGTTATTATACCTAAGAAAACTCACTGACAAATCTAAATTCACATAGCTTTTCTCCTTTGTTATCATATAGGAGTTTTATACTTTTGACCCATAATGACTTAATTTTTTGAAAGGCATCATGTCTGTGTCTGGAAAAGGAACTCATAGACATGGATAAGGGTGTGGCAATTGCTGGGGGGAGGGGGTAAAAGGGGACTAAATGGGAATGGATAACTATACAATAAAGATTAAATTAAAAATATGAATGTCCAGTCGTACAGGACTATTATGTGAAAAAAAACCCATTCTCCATTAAGTTGTCAGTGGTTTTTTTTTTGTTGTTATTAAAGATTAGTTGATTATATTCATGTGGGTCTATTTCTGAATTCTTTATTCTGTTCTGGTTACCTACTTGTCTGTTCTTTCATCTCCTCTACAACATAGTGATGACTGTAGCTTTACAATAAGTTTTGAAGTTGGGTAGTGTCAGGCTTCTGACTTTGTTCTTCAATATGATGTTGGCTATTCTGCATCTTTTACCCCTCCATATATATTTTTGAATTTATTTGTTGATGATACCTACAAAACAACTTGCTGAGATTTTAATTGGACATATATTCAATCTACAGATCAATATGGGAAGACTGACATCTTGACAATATTGAGTCTTCTTACACTTGAACATGAATTTTTTCTCTATTTGTTTGTTTTTTTCCCATCAAAAGTTTCCCACCTATAGAACTTTATTATATTTATATTTAAATATTTTAGGTTTTGAGTGCTTGTATAAATGGTATTATTTTTAATGTAAAATTACAATCATTCATTTCTAGGATAGAGGAAAACAATGAATTTTGCGTATAAACCTTGCATTTTGAAAATTTGCTATAATTGGTTAGTAGTCTCAGAAGTTTTTGGTTGATACTTTGAGATTTTCTACATAGATAATTATATCACCTACAAATTTTTTTATTTCTTTCTTTCCAATATATATAGCTTCTATTTCCATTATATGTCTTATTGTATTAACCAGGACTCCCAGTATGATGTTTAAGTGCAGTAGTAAGAAGAAACATCCATGCCTTATTCTTAACCATAATGGGAAAACATCTAATTTCTCAGCATTAAGTATAATGTTAGTGATAGATTTTGGTAGATATTTTTTATAAAATTGAAGTTCTCCTTTGATTTTAGTTTGTTAAATGTGAGGGTTTTGTTTTTTAAATTCATGAACGGGATTGAATGTCATCAAATGATTTTTCTGCATCAAAAATATGATCATATGATTTTTCTTCTTTAGTCTGTTAATGTAATGGACTATAATAATTATTTTTTAAATGTTGAAACAACCTTGTATACCAGGAATAAATTCCATTGGCTTGTAGTGTATAATGATTCTAACTTTATATATTTTATTGACTTTGATAATATTTTGTTGTTGATATTTCTTCACAAGAGGTATTGATCTGTAGTCTTCCTTTCATGCAGTGTTTTTGTTGTTTTAGATATTAAGATAATGTAGGCTGCATAATGCTAGGTTAGGAATTTCCCCTCTGGTTCTGCTTATAAAAGACTTTGTAAAAAAACCCGTATAATTTCTCCCTTAAATATTTGGTAGAATTTACCAGTAAACTCATCTGGTCTTTCTACCTGGTACTTTCTGTTTAGGAAGGTTATTAATTATCAATTCAATGTTCTTAATAGAGATAGACATTTAGATTTTATATTTCTTCCTGTGTAAATTTTGACAGTGCATGTCTTTTAAGGTATTGTTTATTAAAGCTATATTCTTACTATTTTTTCTGCTTAGTCTGTTAGTGTTTGACAAAAGTATATTAAAATATACCAAATTATAGTGAATATGTCAATTTCTCTTTCTGTTTTTATTTTCCATATTTAGGCTAAGTTGCAAAGTGTGTAAAATTCTTATTTGTATTTTTGAGTGTTTGGACATTTCTGTCTTTACCTCATTATTTTTTTGTCTCAATTCCTATTTTAGCTGAAATTTGTATTACTAAAAAGCTTTATTTTTCATTACTATTTGCCTGCTTTATCTTTTATATTTCTTTTTAAAATTTTTATTTTAAGATTTACATAATTTGAGACTAAAAATTCTTATTTGACAATCTTTGTATTTTTATAGCTGTCTAAAGTTTAGTTTTATTATGATTGCTATTGTGTTTTGAAATATTTCTAGCATATCTTTCTGAGTTATCTCTTCATTTTTCTATTCTTTTCTGCCATATGTTTAATGTATTTCTTCTTTTCCTCCTATGCTAATTTGGAAGCTAAAGTTTGGTTTGTATTGTCCGTCATAAACCTTCATAATGAAACCTGCAGTATAAAATACATTGCATAGATATTAAGGTAATTGCCTAATGTACACCAACCCACTCTCCTTCTCACATCTTATTAGGTTCTCTGTCATATGATTTTAACATTGTCACTTTCTCATAATACAAGAAAATTTTCGCCCTGGCTGGTGTAGCTTAGTGGATTAAGCATGGGCCTGTGAACCAACAGATCGCGGTTCGATTCTCAGTCAGGGCACATGCCTGGGTTGCAGGCCAGTTCCAAGCAGAGAATGCACAGGAAGCAACCATACATTGATATTTCTCTCCCTCTCTCCTTCCCTTCCCCTCTAAAGATAAATAAAAATCTTGAAAAAAAACACAAGAAAATTTTCCATTTAACAATTAAATAAAAAGATTATACCAATTTTTGCCCTTTTAAAAAACATTACTTTAAATTATTTATTTATTTATGATATAATTCACATAATATGAAATTCACTCTTTCAATATGTACAATTCAGTGACTTTTAGTATACTTACAAAGTCATATAACCATCTCCACTATCTAATTTCATAACATTTCATCACCCTAAAAAGTAACATTAGGACTTCCGGCCAAGATGGAGGCGTAGGTAGACACACTGTGCCTCCTCGCACAACCAAGATAGGGACAACAATTTAGAAACAGAATAGCAACCAGAACTGATAGAAAACTGAACTGTATGAAAGTCGGACAACCAAGGAGTTAAAATAGACACGTTCATCCAGACCAGTAGGAGGAGCGGAGATGGGCAGCCTGGAGGAGAAGGGTCCCATGGCACAAAGAGTTTTGGAACCGGGCGCTTAAGACCACAGCAGGCAGACCCTGGGTGTGCAAGTGATGGCTGGCAGACCCCAGCTGAGGGGTGGCAACTGACAAACCCAGTGAGGCAGCCATTGTGCAGCAAGGCTCTGCGTGCAATCCAGGATCCCAGCGCCAAGAAATAGAGCCTTGGGGCACTGATTGAAGACACCTGTGGGAGATGAGACACAGGGAGAAACTCCCAGCCTCACAGGAGAGGTCATTGGAAAGTACCACGGGGTGCACAAGCCCATCCACATGGGAATCAGCACGAGAAAAGTCTAGTTTGCTTGGGGGAAGGGGTGGAAGGGACTGAAATCTGCAGAGAGCGGAACAAGTGCCATTGTTCCCTCTGGGATGCCACCCCCACATACAGCATCACAACCCAGCGACTGGATTGCCCCGCCCTGGTGAAAACCTAAGGCTCGGCCCCTCATATGTAACAGGCATGACCAGATCAAAAAAAAAAGATGGCTCAAACAGAAGAACAAATGTAAGCTCAAGAACCCATCCTTTTAAGTGACCAAGAGATAGCCAACCTATCAGATCAAGATGCTCACAGAATTGGTTGATTTTGGTCGTAAATTAGATGAAAAAATGCAGGCTACAATAAGTGAAATGATGAAAAATGCACAGGGAACCAATAGTGATGGAAAGAAAGCTGGGTCTCACATCAATGAAGTAGACCAGAAGGAAGAAAAAAACATACAATCAGAAAAGAATGAAGAAATAAGAATTCAAAAAAATGAGGAGAGGCTTAGGAACCTCCAGGTCATCTTGAAATGTTCCAACATCCAAATTATAGGAGTACCAGAAGGAGAAGAGGAACATCAACAAGTGGAAAACTTATTTGAACAAATAATAAAGGAGAACTTCCCCAATCTGGAAAAGGAAATAGACTTCCAGCAAGTCCAGGAAGCTCAGAGAGTCCCAAAGAAGTTGGACCCAAGGAGGAACACACCAAGGCACATCATAATTACATTAGCCAAGGTAAAAATGAAGGAGAGAATCCTAGAAGCAGCGAGAAAAGGGGACAGTCACTTACAAAGGAGTTCCCATCAGACTGTTAGCTGATTTCTCAAAGGAGACCTTACAGGCAAGAAAGGGCTGGAAAGAAGTATTCCAAGTCATGAAAGACAAGGACCTACATCCCAGATTGCTCTAGCCAGCAAGGCTTTCACTTAGAATGGAAGGGAAGATAAAATGCTTCTCAAGTAAGGTCAAGTTAAAGGGGTTCATCATCACCAAACCTTTATTTTATGAAATGTTAAAGGGACTTCTCTAAGAAAAAGAAGATAAAAAACATGTGTAGTAAAATGACAGCAAATTCACAATTATTAACAACCACACGTGAAACAAAAATAAAAAGAAACTAAGCAAACAACTAGAACAGGAACAGAAGCACAGAAATTGAGATCACATGGAGGGTTAGCAACAGGGGAGTGGGAGGAGGAGAGAGGGGGAAAAGGTACAGAGAATAAGTAGCATAGATGGTAGGTAGAAAATAGACAGGGGGAGGGCAAGAATAGTATGGGGAATGTAGAAGCTAAAGAACTTATGACACATGGATATGAACTAAAGAGGGAGAATGTGGGTGGGGAAGGGTGTTCAGGGTGGAGGGGAATGAAGGGGGGTAATGGGACAACTGTAGTAGCATAATCAATAAAATATTTAAAAAAAGGAAAAAAAGTAACTTTATGTTCATTAGCTGTCTTTCTTTTTTGAAAAATATTTTTTATTGATTATATTATTACAGTTGTCCCAATTTTCCCCCCTTTTCCCTCTTCCACCTGGTACCCCTATTCCTTCCAACAATCCCTCCCCTTAATTTATGTCCATGGGTCATGCATATAAGTTCTTTGGTTACTCCATTCAGGGGTGTCGAACCTTTTGGCATCTCTGTGCCACACTGGAAGAAGTTTTCTTGGGCCACACATTAAATACATTGCAACTTGTAATCACAAAAAAAATCTCATACTGTTTTATGTAAATGTATGATTTTGCATTGGGCCGCATTTATGGCCATCCTGAGCTGCATGCAGCCCCATGGGCTGCAGGTCAGACACTCCTGAGTCCTATATTGCTCTTAACATACCCTGTCTATTTTGTACCTACCAATTTTTGCTTCTTAATCTCTGCATCTTTCCCCCCCATTCTCCCCTTCCCCCCTCACAACTGATAACCCTCCAAATGCTCTCCATATCTATGATTCTGTTCCTCTTTTTATTTTTTGCTTAGCTTTTATTTGGATTCAAGTATTGATAGTTATGAATTTATTGCCATTTTACTGTTCATCATTTTGATCTTTTTCCTATATAATTCCCTTTAGCATGTTATATAATAATGGCATGGTGATGATGAACTCCTTTAGTTTTACCTCATGTAGGAAACATTTTATCTGCCCTTCAATTCTAAATGGTAGCTTTGCTGGATAGAGTAATCTAGGTTGTAGGTCTTTGGTTTTCATCATTTTGAATACTTTTTGCTAGTCTCTCCTTATGTGCAAAGTTTCTTTTGAGAAATCAGTTGATAGACTCATGGGAACTCCTCTGTAGGTAACTCTGCTTTTTTCTCTTGCTGCTTTTAAGGTTCTCTCTTTATCTTTAACCTTTGGTATTTTAATTATGATGTATCTTTGTGTGTTCTTCTTTGTGTCTAACTTATTTAGGACTCTCTGAGCTTCCTGGACTTGTGTGTCTATTTTCTTTCCCAAATTTGGGATGTCTTCTTTCATTTTTTTTTCAAATAAGTTTTCAATTTTTTGCTCTTCTCCTTCTGGTAACCTTATGATTCAGAAATTGGTATATTTAAAGATGTCCCAGAGGTTCCTAAACTATCCTCATTTTTTGAGTTCTTTTCCTTCCTGCTTTTCTGATTGAATGCTTTTTCCTTCCTTGTGTTCCTAATCATTGATTTTATTGTCACCTTTATCTCCTTCATTGTTGGTTCTCTGTAGATTTTCCTTTATTTCACTTGATGCAACCTTCATTTCTGCTTGGGCCTTTTTTTGCTGCTGAAGTACTCTAACGACTTCGTGGAGCATCTTGATAACCATTGTTTTGAACTGTGCATCTGATAGGTTGCTTATCTCCATTTCATTTAGTTCATTCTCTGGAGTTTTGTTCTTTTCTTTCATTTGGGCCATAGTTCTTTGTCTCCTCATTTTGGCAGCCTTCTTGTGTTTGTTTCTGTATATTAGGTATGGTTGCTTTAACTCCTGTCTTAGTACTGTGGCCTGTTGTAGAAAAGTGCACTTGTTAAGTTGTATGGGGTACAACTCTCCAGGGTGGGTCACCTTGTGTCACTTCTCTGTCGCTCTGTTTGGGGGAGGGCTAGGAGAGGGAACAATGCCATTGGAGTTTTGCCTGGGAGGACAGCTGTCTTCCTGCACCTGCGCTTCACTTTGTCCCTGTATGCCACTGGTGCCATTCCAGCTATTGTCCTGGTGCTGAATCTAAGAGCAGGTGGGTCTGTGTGAGTCCTAAGCCTGTTGTGGGCCACATCTGGATGAATGTGGCTTCAAATCCTTTGTTGTTGGTCTTCCATACAGCTCAATTTGCTGACAATTCTGGGTGATATTTGTGCTGTAGACTAGTTGTATTTTTGCTATAGTTGTGCGTGGAGGTGAGAAATGTCAACCTATGCCTCCATATTAACTGGAAGTCTGACTTTCTGTTAACTGTTTTCCTTTGTTCTCTGTACCTCCAGTCCATGGTAATAACTAATTATTTTCTGTGTATATGCATTTGAGTATCCTGGAAACTTGATATAAATTAAATCAAACAATATGTCACCTTTTGTATCTGCCTTTTTTTACTTTGGATAATATTCTCAAGGTGTATATGTGTTGTAGCATGTATCAGTACTTCAATGTTTTGTTGTATAGATATACACATTTCATTTATCCTATTTCTTTACATTTCTTGGGCTCTTATAAATGATGTTGCTATGGAAATTTGTGTAAAGATATATTTTCAATTCCATGGGTATATACCTGGAAATGAAATTCCTGAGTCATATAGTAACTATGTTTTACTATTTGAGGAACTGCCAAATTGCTTTCCAAATCCCTGCATTAATTTATATTACCACTAAAAAGTTATGAGGGTTTAAAATTCTCTGCAACCACACCAAAAATCGTCATTGCCATCTTTTTTTTTATTATAGCCAAACTAGTGGCTATGAAGTAATGTCACATTTTAGTTTTGACTTGGATTTCCATAACAATTAATGACATTGAATATGTTTTCATGTACTTACTGGCTCTTTGTGTAACTTTTTTTGGGAAAACTTACTCAAATACTTGCTGATTTTTAATTGAATTATTTTCTTTTTATTGTTGAATTGTAAGAATTCTTTGTAGAGTTAGGATACAAGTTGCTTATCAGGTATATGATTTTTAAATATTTCATTATGTTGGTTTTCTTTCATCATAATCTCCTCTGAAGCATAATTTCTAAAATTTTTACCAACTATAGTTTTTTCTATATTTTTGTTGCTTCTGGTATCTATATCATATATAAGAAAACATCGTCTAATCCAAGGTCATGAATATTTTGTCTATGTTTTCTTCTAAGATTTTTCTTTTTAGTTTTATGTCTTACATTTAATTCTTTGATCCATTTTGAGTTACTTTTTGTATATGGTTAAGAGGTAATCATCAATTTCTTTCTTTTGCATGTGGACATCCAGTTTATCTGGGACTATTTGTTGAAAAGATTCTTCTTTCTTCATTACGTTTTCTTGGCACATTTGTAAAAAAATAATTGACAATAAATATAAGAATTTATTCCTGGATTCTCAATTCTTATCCAAGTCCATTGATTTATATACCTATCCTTATGCCAGTACTGCTATCTTGACTGAGTACTGTCTTCAAGACAGTAATAAAGGAGCAATGTAAGTTATCCAAAACTAATCTTTTTTTCTCACATAATTATTTTGGCCATACAGGGTTCCTTGCATTCCCATGTAAATTTTAGGTTTGGCTTGTCAATTCCTCTAACAAAACTATTGTTATTTTGATGAGGACTGTCTTGAATCTGTAGATTAATTGGGGGGAATATTGTCAATTTATCAACATTAAATCTTTCAACAGATGAACCTGTGTTGTATTTGTGTTTATTTAAGTGTTCTTTAATATCTTTCAATAATGTTTTGTATTTTTCAGCATACAAATCTTGCTGTTAAATCTATTTTTTGTTAAATCTATTCTTAAGTATTTTATCCTTTGGATGCAGTTGTGAATGGAATTATTTTATTAATTTCAGTTTCCCATTCTTTTCTAGTACATAGAAATGCAACATTTTGTATATTGATCCTGTACTATCAATGTACTACAATGTAAATTGATAATTTCTACATTGAATACTATTCATCAAAACATCATGAATAAAAGCATATTGTAAGGTGAGCCAAATCTAAATGATCATACTCAATACTACTAATTTTAGAGTAAAGGGTGTGATTAGGTAAAGAAGATCATATAATGCTAAAAAGGGCATGTTATTCTTTATGAGCATCATTTTTTAAAGCAGAATTATCTGTTCAAATACTCTGAAAATGTCTCTGAATCATCCAGATAGCTGTTTCTTTGTCTGTGCCAACATATTTTCCCCAAAATGAGGTGTCCGCATGTTCAGCCAATCAAATAAGCTGTCTGGCTGAACATCCTAAGGTGCTTTAAAATTCAGTAAATAGTACTAATCACTTCCATTTCAGTATTGATATTAAAGACCCTATTCATGCCAAAAAAGTGGAATGCAGCTGTTCTGTGCTTTCCTTTAGAATTTTATGTGCAAGTTGGCTTGCATAATGAGAAATATGCCTGTATTTTGTGTCATTTGTATTTAAAAGGTTTAGAACAGAAGTGCATAAAGACATACTAGTGACATGGGAACTTAAGAAATATACTTCTTTTGGCTCAGAGAGGGGTTGGCATGGAGGAGGGACTGTGGTGTGATAAAAAGTGGATAGTGTCCATTTTTATAACAATGTTGAATGTGTCTGAGCATACCTTGAAATTTTTATTGATGCTATTGAATGCATTGCTCTTTGTAAAAATATCAGAAATATTCTTAAATTAATGCTAATCTTAAATACCTGATGTAGCAAAGAGTTTATAGATATGTACAGTGTATTTTTAATTTAAGTCTCAACTTTATACCCATATTGATCCACTGTAGTAGTAGTAAAAATACATCTGTGTTAAGGGAGTTTTGTTAAAATATGTGCTTTCTCTTTTAAAGTTATACCTCAATTTTTGTTCTACACAGACACTTCCTAATTTGTACTATCTTTTGGTTGCAGTTTATATTCATTAAAAAACTTCTGCTTAAATAACAATTGTCATATTATTTGATATGTGTAAACACTGGTCCTTTTGCTGTTTTGAATAAAAGAGCATGATTTCTGTTAAACAAAACTATCTGTCAATAACCAAGTTTTATTTCTTTGAATTTTTTTTATTTAGAAGCAAGAATTATTCTTTTAAATGTCTTTTGAAAAACACGGGGCACATCTTAATTTAATTTTGCTAGAACAAAGACTCAATTGCAATAAGAATGCATTAAAATTCTTTTTTAATTATTCTTGCATTTTATATACCCCTTGCCCTTTGTTGTAGCTGGGAGCAAGGGCAGTTGCTCAAGTTCACTTGACTTTTACAAATTCTTCTTTGTGTGTGATGTTCAAGCTCTTTCTTCACCTTAGATGGAGGAATATCAATTCTATGAAAGAAAGTCCTGGCAAAACCTGCCAGAGATACTTTTGATGACTTAAGGAGGATGTAGACCACAAATGCATTTCATCTTTTCTTCAGCTTTCAGCATGTGAGTCTCACTTGTTTTTCTCTTGGTCTACAGTTTCTCTCCATTCCCCTATGTGGTTCAGTCACCTCAATCCCCAACTGTTCACAGATAAATCCCTTCCTTGCTCCATATGTAATGTAAGTATTCCAGCAAATTGCACATTGCATTTAACTTAACTGTCTTCAATCTTCTAGCATATGGAGCCCACCCTTGACTTTAAGTCCAAACAAAATGCTCAAGATTTCATTATATCCACCAGGGGGAGGCCATCATATTTCTAAACACTTTGAAGGTGATTTATGTCCTGCCACCACTTTACTCTGAGATTTTACTCATTCAATCATCACACCCATTTGCTATCTCATTTAATAGAGGTGTTATCTTGACCTTACCCCACATTGTCCCAAGGGTGGACACACACATTTCTCTTTATTCCCAAATGCACCACTGATACAAAAGTAGTTTGACAACATCTTTTTATTGCATGTATGAAAATATCTAAAGATTATTCTAGAATAGAAGAGCAAACAATTTCCAGTTGAATATTTGACATTGTACTTCCTCTACACACCTTTAGTAACTCAAAGAACTGGAAGTCATTTGAGATAAGATTTTTCTTTACACTGCTCCAGAAAAATTTTTAGACTGAAGTGAAGGTCGAAATTTGTGTGCTTTCTTTTATACCAATAGTTTAAGTAAGCAATTTTCAACTGTTGTGCTGCCAGAATTTTTCAAATATACAATACCTGACTAAACAGTCAGGGACACTGACCTCTTTTCTCTTAAATTGTCAAATAAAAAATGGCAATAGTGAACACAACAGTAGCCATCCTGTGTGAATGTCCTGTGTTGAATCATAAGTACAAAGGTCATACAACAGAGTTGCATCTTATTGGTCAGGTCGCATAATAAGCTTGTGTCTGATTGCTTAATTACGGTTACAGAAATCTTTATATACAAGCATAGGCACCTGATTTTTTAAAAAGTGACTTTGGAGCAAAAAGCGTACGTATTTGCTATTGTTATTTTTTAAATCAATCAAAATTATGCCTATTTTTGTCAGATTGGGAAAAATACAATATGTTTTTTGATGTAGCACAGAATTTTAGTAATTAGTTTTTGTGTGCCACAAGATGAAAAAGGTTGAAAATTGCTGCTCTAAGTGGGTTGAAAACAATGCAAAAAAAATTCATTTTCCACCTGTCTATAGCAGACCTCAGCAGTTTTGATTACTTATTATCAGATCTCATATATTTTTCCAACAGAGTAGCCTGGGAAAATTTTGTCTTAGGTAGTTTACACTAGATCATGACTTCCTAACATTTGTGAGAATGAGGATTTCTCTTTTACCTCAACACTTTCCTATATATTCACATAAAAGTATATTTGTTTCTACTGTTGAGGTTGGAAGAAATTTCCATATACCCTTTTGGGTTCTTTCAGCTGGCCTAATAATCACTTGGACATGAGACAGATTAACAAGTGAAAATAAGCAAGTTTAATTATATGCATACATGAAAGAGTCAGATATGGAAATCTGAGCTCAAGATGTGGTGAGACGCCACAGGGCTTTAGAGCACAGAAAGGTCATGTGCAGGACTATAGAAAGAGTGGATGTTCAGTAATTGAAAGTTTGTCCTATATGGATAGTTTATAAAGTTTTTTCTGGTAATAAGTCACTATGATAAAGTCCCCAAATTTAAATTATTTAAGGGAGAGGCAAAAGTTTCTTATGAGCCTGCAGGGTCTCAGTTACCTTCAGCTCAAAACAATCTAAATGCCAAAGTAGCACCTCATGGAGAGGCCTGTTCTGAACCTCCACCAGCAGTGACTTGTTGTTTTCTTTTGTTTGAATCTCAGTCTTTCTCAGCCTTTAGTAGAAGCAGGGACTCCTGCACACCTAGTGTTAGGGCTTAGATCTTGTTGAAAGCAGCCGTGTCCACACTTTGCACGTCCTCCTCAAGCTTGGTGATCTCTGCCAGCAAGCTGGTCCCCATCTTGTCATCCTCCACCGCACACTGAATCTGCAGTTTGTGGACAACATAGCCCACCAGCACCAGCTTGGAACCCCCTCCCAATTCAGGTCAGCCCACCCAGCTGGACAGAGTGCTCTCAGGCCTCCAGCTGGGCCATGTCCGTCTCACCATTCCAGGGCTTAACGCCCAGGGGGACGGAGGACTTGGCCACCAACACAGGCTTCTTGGCTTTCTTCTCTGCATACTGCCACACTTGCTCCTCCTGCTACTTGACGGCCTCCTTTTCATCCTCCTCGTCACTGCCAAACAGGTTGATGTCATCATCCTCATCATCCTCTGTGGCAGTGGCCACCTTCTCTGTGGGGAGCTCCATCCACTTGGCGTGTGGGAGACACGTGCTGGGGCTGTGGGGCTGTGGCCCGGTGGGTGGGCATGCTCTTCTCCAGCACACTCAGTCTGGCCTCCAGCTTAGAGATGGCCTGCTGCAAGTCTCTCACCCTGCCTTGCAGGCTCTGCTTATCCGCCTCCACGCTGGTGATCGGGAAGATAATGAGCTCACTGTGGTCTCTTCTGGGCCCTCTGGAGACCCCAGGGTCTGAGCTTCTGGCCAGGGATTTCTGGATGTTCTCTCTGGTTCTGACAATGTCCTGGAAGATCACACTTGCGCCATTCTCCTGGCACTAGGAGCCGGCCACAGCCCCATTCATCTGCTCGAATTTCCTCTCTGCATTGTGGGCTTGTGGAGCCAGATCTTCTCATGCACTAGGAAGTTTGTGGCCATTTTCCTGATACCTGTCAAAGATGCTGTGACCAAACAATAAGGCTCAGCAGCACAAGACTCTGACTCTTAAAATTACATAAAACTTAAGATTGTGTTAATTTAGTATTATTATACCTAAAGTTGATTTTGTTAACCACATATTACCTCCATAAAAATGTATGTGGATATCTATTATTTATCAGCTACAGACAATGTAGTTCATGTTTAGATGTGAAGAAATTTTATAATAATTTAATGCCTTTCAGGGTCTTAGGTCTATAGGTAGGGAAAACCCATTCTCATTCCATGTAACCATCTAGTTTCCCTTCTTTATCTGACCAAACTATCTGCTGACAGATTTTTTATTCAGCAAACAGAAACCAATGTATTGGATTGTATAGGGGAGGTAAAAAAAATTTTTTTATTTCATGAATTTTGGGTTTTCCCATCAGGTCTCTGTCAATCAGACTGGCCAAGACAGATTAATAAGAGAAGGAGAGAAAAGAAGAAGGAAGAAGAGGAAGAGGGAGAGGAGGAGGAGGGGAAGAAGAATAAGAAAGAAGAAAAGAAGAACAAGAACAAGAAGAAAGAAAGAACTAGAAGTTTATTTGCATGTGAATCTTCCTTGCAAATGGGAATACTAGAAGATAAGTAACTCGAAAAGGTGGTTAATACTTGGATATATATTTCTGCTTAGGCTAAAAGAAAGGAAAAGGGTTTGGGGTTTTTGGAAGAGGGAGTCAAATTATAAGAAGGTGACCAGGAAACCTATGGTAAACAGGGTTATGTTTGTTATGAGAATTTAAGTTGGTGCTTTCTCCCCTGGTAAGAGTTCTGCTGTGGTAGAGGAGATGGAGACATCTCTACACATGGAAATTTCCTTTATAAATGTAAATTTTCCGTACAAAAGAAACCCCTGTGGCCTGTTTTTAGAGTCTTTCCTCTCCCAATGGTCTTCAGCTTAAAAATAATCCATATGCCAAAGAAACATATTTTAGGGGTGGCATATTCTGGTACCCTTCACCTCTTTATGCCTTTTCCTCCATTATTTGTACACAAGGAAACATGATCATTATAATGTTTACCTTTTGGCACAATGCCTTACTTAACCCACAATTAAATTTTCAGGGGCTGAGATGGTACTTTCAGGTGGTATGGGCCTTATGGTACTGCTCAGATCATGGCAATAGGGAGGACACATTCACATTTAACTCTCAGGTCTGTTTACACCAACTTTGTCTTATGCAGACTGTCAGCTTCCTGGAGGGAAGTTGTCATATCCTTTCAACTTCCTTTATATACCACATAACAGAGCCCCACTAGACAAGGATATTAAAGGCAGCTTTTAATAATGTATTTTTGCTAGTTGGAAGTCACTTGTTTTAAAATTTAGACACTTTATTTTTTTAATTATTTTATTGTTGTTCAAGTACATTTGTCTTTATTTATCCCCACCACTCCCCCCACATCCCAGCCATCCCCACCTTATTTTTAAAGTGAATTGTCTAAGTAATATAATGATCTCGTCCCCTAATATATGACAAAGTTCTATGGTTTATTATATATGTTATGGGGATGTGTAATTTTATACCAATATGTGTGAATATACAAATTTTTATCTAGGATGATTAAATATGTAGGGAATGAAATTTTAGATAGAAAGAGTAAAGTATTGGCATTTTGTGATATATATATATATAAATATTCTTTTTCATTATGTAAGTTGCTCCTAAACTTAGCATGTGGTAGATATGAAGCTGCAGCAGTCTAGCACATACTGTTTTTTGGCATGTGGAAGTAATATTTTGCTCTGAGTGGTTAGAAATATTTAACTGGACAAGACTAAAAGGGTTAATTTGGCTATGAAGCTAACAGGAGTGAAGATTGGTGATTACATTGCACATAGAAAGCAGTGGTCCTATTTGCAGAAATATGAAAGAATTGGGCTGTCCTCACAAGAATTGAATGATGCTTTCAAAAGTACATCTCAGAAATATAAAAGTTTTATAGACATTGTCATTAAAACTTCTAGTTCAGCAATTAAAACTATTTGCTTTATAGAAATGAACTCCACTTTGTGTTTTATACTGTTCTGAAAATCTTAAAACTTTCTGAACACCAATCTTTTGATCTATAAAAATGATAGAATTTTAAGATACAGCAAAGAAGAAAGTAGGGCATTTTAGAAGAATTGTAATTTTCCAAATGTTTCTTTGTGTAAAAAAACTATAAATGTTTTAGAAAGCAAAATGTTTTAGAAAATTTTTGTGAGTGTTGCTAGGCTTCTACATGTTCTCTATGTCTTAGCTCTAAACAAAAAAAATAAAAACCAATGATATGTAATAATATTGTGAGGAAGATTCAAAAGAAAATTGATTTAGATTTACCATTTCCTAACTTTTAAAGAAAGAAAATGAAGTCTGCATAATTTTGTATGAGAATAAATTGTACAGAAATATCAATTTAACTAATGTGTTTCGATCATACTCTTCACCAAATAAGTAAGTTTTACATTGTCTCTATTTCCCAGCAAATAATTCTCTCAAACTCACTTCTTGGTAAGAGTTCAGAGAGTTCATCTAAAAGTTTATGTATATCTGATAATTTGGGGATATGTAAATAGCGTTCCAAAACAACCAAAAGAAGTCAAATATTTAGATGAACATTTGGAAGTCATGAAATATTATGTCTTCAAAGTTAATAATCAAACTTCAATTACTCAACCTTAAACAGGTCTTGTAGATCTCTGTGTGTAACTTACTAATATCACAGACCTAGAGAGCACAATTTATTATATCTCCTGACAAAGAACCTCAGTCATTAATGACTGAAACCCTTTGCGTGTAGTAGTAAATTTTTAAAGGTGACATAACTTGGCAAATATACAGCAGACACATTATGAACCATTTCTTCTATACAGTCATAAGAAATTGAAAAGAAAAAATCATATAAAAGATAGACCTATCTTTAATAACAGTGGCCTCATAGGTCAGTGAAGACATAAATAAATCAGAAGCAGAGAAAGAGGAGAGGCAGAGGGAAGGGGCAGAGAGAAGGGAGAGAGGAAGTTGATGTCTTCTCTATGGGCAGTTATGGAGTCCCTGTCCTGTCCCAGTCATCACACTGGGTGCCAACATAAGTCATAAATGAGGTATGCTTTCTGCCCTCAAGAAAAGTGCAGGATAGCAGTAAAGGCCAGCTTGTAAACAAGTAATTATAAGACAATGAAAATAAATGCTATAATAGGACCACACACAAAATACTATGGAAACACAGGGAAAAACAGCAACTTGTTATTGGCATCCAGGTTAGCATAGTCACAGGAGAGGATTCTAGAAAAGACATGTGAGTTTCTTTCTATTTTTGCTTCTCCATATTTCTTTTTTAACTATTTCTATAGCAGGGAAAGAAAAGGAACAAGAAAGATGAATTTATCCTCACAGTGAAGAGTAAGATAATTTCACCAATGCATTAATAAGAAATTCCTTTCTGAAATGATTGACTTGTCCACAGAAGAGTTATTTTTATTTACTCAGTTCATCGTAAAGTAATTCAATGAAGGAAGCAAGATAGTTCTTAAAAATGAGATAAAATATTGACAAGAAGAAATATCTACACTCATTAGAGGCAAGAAATAGTGTTTCTCTCTTTTCTATGTGGGGTGGTATCTAGGCACTTTGTATGCTGTCTTATTTAAACATTATAACAGAGACTTTTCCCCCAATTAGTTCATGTTGACAGAGGACTCCTCCCATGTCTATCAGTAGGAAGATTAAAAAATTCTCTGTTTTTTAAAAAACTGGACAGGTGACTGAGGAGCAGAAACACAAGTTCCACGTGAATCTAGATGCTGGATGAGGGGATGATTTTATCTCTTAGGTGAGTCAGCCATTCATCTATTCATAAAGAATGCTCAAGTGCTATATCCTGGAGGAGTTCTTCTAAGTTACTCCTGGTCCATGCGAATTTCTAATTCTTAGATGAACTATGCTTTCTCACTTTAATCCGTTTTCTCTTTAGAGAGAAACTGAGTGCAATCTTTGCAGGAAGTTTGTTATTTCATTGTTCTTCCTACCCTTCTTCATCTATCCTGGGCCACTTGGAGCCAAGCACTGTGCTGAAGATACCACCCAGGCAATGATGCATACTTCCCACTGCAAACAAAATACTGGCTTGTCCTGTTATTGATGAGGTTAAATCTTAACTTGTTTAAGGTGATGAATGTCAGATGTTTCCACTGGAATGACACATTTTTCCTTTGTAATAAATAGGTAATATGGAGGGTTACATTGAGTTAGTGTGAATACCATTCCCACAATCTTTCAATCTGTGGTTTTAGCATTTTTCAGTAACCCTCTCCTAAACCATTTACACTGTATATTGCAAATTGTTCCTCCTTTGGCCCTATTATCCTTTTTGTATTTATTATCTGAGATTCTTCAGTGTAGAAAAGAGTCATCCTTTTTCACCCCACTCAAATACACATTCTATGAATATCACTGTGAACTCATGGATTTGTTTTTATTTGATATGCTCCAGTACATCCCTATCATTATTTTGCTCCACATATTATTCCAAATTTGGCCAGTGGAAGGTGGGACAAGCCCTCTCCTATACCTTTTTATGTGTCTCCTTTAACCTTTGACTACTTTCTACTCTGCTTCACTTTGTATATTCTCGGCCCCAGTCCTGGTATCAGCCATTTCTCTAAGAAAATTTTGAACGTTTTAATATTGTAAATTAGTTATTTCTTTTATAATATTAAATCACCTTTGCATTTCTGGACTAAATCCCACAGGGTTATTTTTCAATGTGCACTTTGCTAATTTTTATATAGGATTTTTACTTCAACGTTCATGAGTAAAATTGGGGTATGGTTATCCATTTTATGCTATTTTAAACTGTTTTTTAAATCAATGTTATGCTTGCTTCATAAACACAATTTGAAAACTTCCCTTCTTTTCCCCATAATCTGGAAAAATTTAAATATCATAGGGGTTGTCTTTCTATGAATGATTATCAGAATTCTCCTATCTAATCACCTGGGTCTACTTTTTGTTTTGTTTTAAATTTTCTTCAGAGTGGGTGTTAGGTATTTCTTTGGTAATTTTTATTATGTCCTCAATGTACATTGTTCTGTTTAAAATTTGTATTTGTACTAAAGTCAAATAATAAATTTTATTTTTCTATAACATCATCTATTTCTTCTAGGTTCTGAAGTTTGTTTGCCTAATATTGTCCAAGGCTGACTTCTGTGAGATTTTAATATCTGTGTTTCAATAATTATTTTTCATTCGCGTGTACTTGTTTTGATTACTGTAGCTATTGGTTTGGTTATTTTGTGATTTTTTTAAAAGAAATAATATTTCAATTTATTTATTAATAAAATTCTAGTCAGTACCCTCTGTTTTATTTACTTTTACAATCTGCAGTTTAAAAAGCACTCTGCCAAGATTTATTCATTAGTTTTAAAAACTAGAAAGTTAGTATATGCCTGTAACATTTTTAAAAGCTAAGACTTTTGGATAATGCACTCATGAAGTGAAAAAGCTAAAGTTGTCAGTGACCAGAGGGGAGAGGGGAGGGAATTTCAGAGGGGAAGGGAAGGGTTTACAGGAACAAATATAGAGGACACATGGACAAAACTAGGGGTGTTGGAAAGGGGAGGGAGGAGGGGAGGAATGGGTGGGTGGGCTGGAATGGGAATAAAGGATAGAAACTGTACTGAATAAACTAAAATTAAAAATTAAAAAAAAAAAAAGTTCTGCCTGTTCCATGCCAGTTATTTTTTGAAGTTTGAGAATGGAATCTAAAGCCTACTATGCAAATATGGGTATGTGTCTTCAATGTGCAGTAGTAATTCTTGGCCCAGCATATATCTTAATAGTGAAGGAATCATAATTGATCAATCTATAACTTTGCATTCAAACCTTGACCTATTGTAAACCAATGAGGATCTCTCTTACTTTTAAATGTCTCCACAGGAAAGATATTTTACTTCATCATTTTGAAAACATAGATGATTTATTGATGATTGGCCTTGAACCCATCCCCTATTTGGTTATAGATATAGATTTAGCTCTTTCTGCTTCTGTTTAATCTTTAAGAACAAATTGGAAGATTTGGGAAGAGGAGAAATGTGGAGCTACTTTCCATGTGCAGTAACAATGGCTTCACTCGCACTTGTCACTTCATCATCATTCACTGAACCCAGACACCCCTTTCAAAAAGACACTCACCTGAAATTCAGATATCAATGGAGCAAATTATCTAAAGGTAGCTTTTAATAATGATAAAATAAGTGAAATATACTTTAGAGCTCTTAAAATCTTGCAGTCAAGGCAAGCTACAAGGAACATATCAGCTTACATTTGTACAACTAATATCCAATTTTACCAAGTATTTAATGAATCTCAGTGTTGGTCTTAATAAATTGCAAGGCAAAGTTCTAGAGAAAGTCAGAAAAAGAGAAAAAGAAGCTAAAGATGAGCAATATTGGTTACCCTTTAACAATCTTTTGATTTCCAGAACCATAGCAACTTCAGCAAGGCTCCAGAATCATCTTTTTATTGCTTCCCACTAATCTTAAGCTTATTTCCTAGAAAGTCAGTCTTGTCTTATAGGGGCATATCTCTCAATATTTTCTTTTCCATTTCTTTTTTTTTTTAATCTCTTACCTACCTTTCAAATAATAGAAACTATGGTCATGAATGAGAAATTAAATGCATGACTAAATGTTAAATTCCTTTGCTTTTTACATTCTTAAAACTGGTACTTAGCATTAAGAAGTCTACTAAAGTGAATAAATTTGATTTAATTTGGTAACAGTTAAGCCTTGTGAAACTGTGAGTTTTTATCACCCTGTCTTTAGCCTCTTTTCTTTCTGCCACAGCATTAATACATACTGTGCTATTGCATTACCTTGGGTGGAACTATGGTAAAATATATTTGTAAAATTGTT
This sequence comes from Trachops cirrhosus, assembly GCA_028533065.1. NCBI lineage: Eukaryota > Metazoa > Chordata > Mammalia > Chiroptera > Phyllostomidae > Trachops > Trachops cirrhosus. The sequence goes on along the minus strand of CM052544.1, from coordinate 83,779,961 downwards.
TTCATTTTATTTTTTATTGCTTTTCCTCTTACACTATTATTAGCCACACTCTTATTAAAATTGTATAATATCAGAGTTAAAATATTTCTTTAACTCTAATGTCTTCAATTTTCTATAGAAAATAAATTACCAATGTACCCCAAAGAAAGAAGCACGGCTATTATTTTATGAAAATAACATTCTTAGAAATAATAACCTTATTTAAGATTTAGGTCACATTTCATAAATTTCAATAAATACAGAAGAATATGTTGAATTCCTTTATATGAAAATGAAAATATGCTGTTTTTAATATACTCACATTCATGACAAATTGATTTTTTGATTACATATTTTTAAAAAATTATCAAATTTGTTTTGAAAAAATATGTACTTTTTAAGTTTATTTCTACATTAAAATTTATTAAAGAAATATAACATCAGTACTATTTAGGTAATTGGCATTTTTTTCTACCTGTGTTTTAGTGGGTAAAATAAAACATCAATCAGATATAATTACATAGAGGTGGGCAAAAATAGGTTTACAGTAGTGTGTACACAAAATACATAATTTATTCTTATATTATTATTTATTAATTATTATATTATTTATATATGAATTATGACTGTAAACCTACTTTTGCCCACCTCTGGATATAGAAAACAAATTTTGCAAAAATAACATGTTATTTTTAAGTTTACATAAATAAGAATCTGGAACAAAGGAAGAAATAATTAAAAAAACAAAACCAGACCAATCTTTAAGGTAAAATTTTTTCTTAGTTCTTCCAAATGCAGTTAATTTTAATGAAAAGATACCTGATGGTCTATATTTAGCAATTATCAATTACAAAATAATCGCAAATGATTTATAGACTTTCAAGTAGATAAAATTACATGTATATATGCATGTATAAGTGTGTGTGCCTATACATACATGAATGATGCCAGGAAGACATAGAGGTAATAACAATTCAGTATTGAAAGAAAATATGTTACCTGTTTCATTACACATTTACTTCCTGCCACCATTATGTATAACTATGTTGAGACAAGAATGTTCTTAAAGAGCTATAGACTAACACCCTCCATTAACAAAGGAGTAATTCAATAATGTTAAAGACGTGATTTGAGAGCACTGAGGTGGGAGCTGTGGGCTACTGAGGCATGGGAGAAACCTGTGGAGAGCTGTTGTCTAGGGAGTTGAATTAAAACTCCCAGGTCTTAACCTTCTTACACACAACTGTCTTGTATGGGCAAAGAAACAGTGCAAGGTTCTATATTTATAGTACCATAATGGACCCCAAGCCTGGTACCGGGTATTCATTATTAGGAGGCCAGTACTGTAAACCTAAAGCAGTAGGAGGACGCAGCAGCCAGTCATTTCACAAGTCAAATAACGTGTAACAGGAAATTCAATGAGGATATGAGCTAAGGAGTAAGAAATTTATTTTGAAACAAAAGGAAATTATTGAAATGTTTAAGACAATGATAAGATGTGAACAAATTTGTGTTTTTGTACAATCGTTGTTTGTAGCCTTGAGAAAATACTTGAGAAAACCCTTATTTGTTCCAGGGCAGTTATTTAAGAGGCTATTAAATGATCCAGGAAACATACTCTGAGAGCTAGAACAAAGACGGCAGTCGTGGTGAATGAAAGGAAGACACGTATTCTAGAAGTACCAGCAAGTCAGAATACACGGACTCTGTGGATTGATATTAGGTAGGCATAAATGAAATGGAGTAGTTACAGGCCCTGGGTTTCTTAGGTAGCGATGACTGGATTTACGAACTGGATGGCTGTTTGAAATATAAAAAGAGGATAAGGTTAGGTGAAGTATGTTGCAATTGAGATGCAGAAGACAGAAGTGGAAATGTCTGTTAGGCTGCTCACTAGACTTGTGGAAAAGATTTGAATTTGAGATTAATCAATTTGGAAAGAGTAGTTTAAATCGTGAGTGTAGGTAAAGTCATTCACAAATCACATAGAGCAGTGGTCCCCAACCTCTGACCCACACTGTGGCTTATTAGGGACCAGGCTGCACAGCAGGTGAGCTGTGGGCTAGCAAGCAAAGCTTCATCCTGCTCCCCAACACTCACATTACTGCCTGAGCTCCATCCCACACATCCCTCCCACCTCTGTGGAAAAATTGTATTCCAGGAAACCGGTTCCTGGTGACAAAAATGCTGTAGACCGCTGATAGAGGTTGTGGAAACCAGAACAAAGAGAATGGAACCCTGGGGAGTGCTAAGACTTAAAGAGGAGTACATAGGAAAAATGTACTATAGAAATCAGTAGATAAGAATTTTTCATTGGGAATGGTCAATGATGAAGTAAAGAGTCCAGGAGTGTAAGGACCAATGAGTGTTTCTGATTTGGCAATATAGAGGTGGCCGGTAATATTAGTGTGAGTATTTTCAGTGAGTTAGTGGGGCAAACAGTTTGAGAACTATGGTTCAAGGGCATGGAGGATGAATGGACATGGAAGAAATAGAAATGTACAGCATCTAGAGGTAGATATTTACAATCGCTAATTTTAGCTAAATGTTTTACTTAAGAAAATTGTACATTCACTTACAATTGTACCAAATGAAACAGATATCCTATGAATTCTTTACCTAGCTCTCCCAATGGAAATTTCTTTGAAACCTGTAGTCTACTATTACAACCAAGATTGTTACACAGTCAAGGAGTACAACAGTCCACCACAACACAGGTTGCTGCTGTTGCCCTTTAACAGCCACACCTAGTTTCAATACTGCTACCCATGACCACCTCTAGTCTGTTACCTATTTCTATAGATTTGTCATTTCAAAACTGTAATATAAATAGCACCATGTAGTATGAGTTCTTTTTGGATTGACTTTTTATTCACTCAGCATAACTCTGTGGAGATTCATCAAGTTGTTAAGTATCTAAATAGTTCATTGTTTGTTACTGCTGATTTGTATTTTTTGGTCTGACTGTACCACGGTTTGTACAATCATTCACCTATATCTGTGTTGTTTTCAGTTTTTGCCTATTACAAGTTAAGCTGCTATAAACATCCATGTACAGATTTTTTGTTAAACTAAGTTTTTATGTCTTTGAGATGAATATGCCAGAATGAAATTACTGGGTCATATGACAGCTGCATGTTTAGTCTTACAGCTACTCCTGCTTTAAAAAAAATAGCTTTGGACCTGACCAGGTGCTCAATTAGTTGGAACATCATTCCATAAACTGCAAAGTCACAGGTTCAATTCCCAGTCAGGGCACAGACCAAAGGTTTGGGTTTGATCCCTGGTCTCAGTGCATTCAGTAGGGAACCAATCAATGTTTCTCTCGCACGCCGATGTCACTCTCTCTCCCTTTCTCTCTTCCTCTGTTTCTAAAATCAATAAACATATCCATGGGTGAGGATTTTTTTTAAAAAATTAAAAATTAGCATTGCATGTTGTATCTTTCCCTGTACTCTTACTTGAAAAGAATATGGTCACTCTTTCTTGACAGAATTGGAAGTCTACAATTATTATTTTACTTTTTTCAATATACTTTATTTGTATCATATTTTTCCATTAACATTCGTCCCTAATACGGTCTTCCATCTGCATCTTAAATATATTTAGACTTGATATGTTTGAGATGCAGATGGAAGAGTTTGAAAGAAGAGTGGACAGAATGATGAAATAAAATGTAGGAGTAGATATAAGGGAAAAGGATTTCAAGGCACAGAAATAGTATACTTGTAGACATCGGGTCAAGAAATTTAACTTGATATTTTTTTCATGGAGTAGAATGATCATATTCTGAATGTGGTGAGATAGGGAAAAGGGTAGTTTTGAGAAGAGAGGCATAGGCTTGGAAAATCATAGGGACAGAGGAGAGGTAATTGATAAAGAATGTACATGTAGAAAGATTTTTCTGGCAGTATGAAGGCTTAAGTCAGAGACTCCTGTATACACTGCATATGGTATATGTCCATCAGTCCAGGTACAGGAATGATGAAGTGACAATGTTTGGATTGATCCAATGATGAGATGTTGTAGAGAGATAGAGTGACAAAAAAAAGAAGAAAAAATAAACATTGATGATATCTTGTTGAGCTGTTTCTCTAAGTCACTATTTAATGACAGCAGCTGCCATTAGTTTAATCTACAATCATTGTAGGGTAGTATTATTATCATCTTTATACACATGGAGACATGGGCAAGAAAAATCACTTGAGAAACATTTGGAAAAGTCTTAAAGGACACTGTTAATGATAACAAACAAGCTGTATACTCTTTTGAAATTATTTTGTGGCAGTTATTTATCTTTTATTTAAAATTAAATTATGAGAAATAGGAATCATTCATTATTTACTTATACAAAATAGATTTAAATTGATTTCTGAAATATACAAAAGTGGTTTGAAATAGTCCTTATATTTAGGAGAAGTATGTTTATGTTAAGAAATGAAAATAGGCCCTGGCTGGTGTAGCTTAGTGGATTAAACGCGGGCCTGTGAACCAAGAGATCACGGTTCGATTCCCAGTCAGGGCACATGCCTGGGTTGCAGGCCAGTTCCCAGTAGGGAATGCACAGGAAGCAACCATACATTGATATTTCTCTCCCTCTCTCCTTCCCTTTCCCTCTAAAGATAAATAAATAAAATCTTTAAAAAAATAAATAAATTTCAAGCCTTTTTTAAAAAAAAAGAAAGAAATGAAAATAGGAATTTAGATTCATTTTAGCATAAAATAAAAGTTTATGTAGTATATTTACATATGTATATAAATACAACACATGACCAAACAATACTAACATAATTTAATTGTTAATGGTTATTTGCTGAATTGGTGAGAATATGTTTTTAGAGGCAGAAAGTTAGGTTACACCATGTTTTTAAATTTTACTTTTTCATTAGATGAATGTTTTAATTTTTTATATGTGAATCTCTGACTATAATAAGCCATTCAAAGAGGTCTTTCTTAATGACCTTTAATTTTTCTGATTTATGTTTTTTGAACAATGTCTTATGTAGCAGTAACAAAACAATTGTAGTGATTTACTGAACAGCACTATTGGCATATTAGGTCCTTATCTGGTGATGTAAGAATTTTCTTTTAGTGAAGTATGATCTGGTTACTAGTGATTCTTTCAGTTTATGATTGTAGATTTGTATAAGCTATTTTAAAGCCAAGAATTCTATTGTGTCCCCGATATTTTCTTATTCTGGTGATTTTTCCTTAAAATGGGAGCTGGATTTTTTCTGAAAGAAACACATTTCAACTCTATGAGGCTGGAATTAAGTTAAAACCTTGCAAAACAAAACTATAACTAATCAAAGATTAATCTTTCCTTTTCAAGTATATTCATCATTTTCTTTACATGCATAACTTTAAAATAAGCTTTTTTGTGTACTTTGTTTTCTTCACCTCCACTTCTTATGCTACCTCAGTAAAGATACCTCTCTTTGTTTCTTTGTTTCCATTTTCATTTCAGAAAATGGCAGCCCCTTGCATTTAACCCATAGTAATTGTGTTGATAAGCCTAAGTAAATTATAGTTAATATAGCAAAACTATATTAGTGTAGGCATTAATAAAACTTAAAAATTTATTAACGTTAGGAATGAATTCAGTTCCTCTAGTCATCACATTATCAATACTTACACTGCATTTAGAATTGTTATTTTCCATTTACATTTTTACCCAGGTAATCAAATGAAGACATTTTTAATAATCTATTTTTCAGAGCAGGCTGATTGATTATAGCAAATGTAATTTCCCATCCTACTTGAAGATCCATTTTCATATTATACAAAGCATTTGAACATTGAATTGGTGCAGGATAGTAATAGCCTGAAGATAATGTTTTTCTATAGGAGGGAAGAATGAAAGCTTCTCTATTTTATGATATTTTGTAGAGGTCATATATGAGTCATATTATCTACATTCACCAACAACACCACAATGCCTTCACAAATTACCTTTTGTCTAGCTTTTCTTTTTAATTGCATAGGAAATTGCATAACAGTTTTAGTTCTCTAGGACTGTCTCTAACAAAGTTTCACCAACTGAGTAGTTTAAACAACGGCAATTTATTGTATTACAGTTCTGGAGTCTAGAAGTCACAGATCCAGGTGTTGACAGTATTGGTTTCTTCTGTAGGCTGTAATGGAAGATCCTGCCCCTGGCCTCCCTCCTTGTTTTGGATATGGCCGTATTCCTCATGGGTCTTTGCATGATCTTCCCTCTATATTTGACTGTGTCCAAATTTTCCCTTCTGCTAAGGATGTCAGCCATATTGGACTAGAGCCCACCCCAATGACTTCACTGTAACTTGATTACTTCTGTAAAGCCTCTGTCTCCAAATATGGTCATGTTCTGAGGTACTAGGGATTACGACTTCAACACATAAGTTTTTCTTTGGGAGGAGGGACACAATTCAACCCATAACACTTGTTTTACTCTATTTTGTCCTTTCTGTTTGTCATTAAATGGCAGTCTTATTGTGTCAGGATTGTCCAAAGATTTAGATTGGTATCAACAATTTAATGCAATTTGAACATTTAGTGAGCATTTACTCAGAACTAGAGAGAAACCTGCTTTTGGAATCAGATGGTTTAGGATAAATAAGAAAAAAGGTATCTGTAGATCTCAAATGCAGTTGCAGAGACAAATAAAAATTGTTAAAATATAAAAAAATAAGTGCTATACTAAAGTTATATACAACTATTATGTTTGAGGAGAAGAGAGAACATATGATTTATTTTGGGGGTATCCAGGGTGTTAGGGAGGGCCTCTCAGAGGTGATAATGCACAAAATGAAGCAAAGACTGCACAGTGGTGAGCAGATAAGTTGTGGGGAGAGCTACATGAGGACGTCCTCCAAGCCTCCTGCAAACCTTAAGTTGTATGCCTCTATTATTAAGACCCTTATTTTGCTGTACTCTGGGGAATGGTTTAGAAGAATGTTACTTGCAAGGAAATAGTTGTTGAGTTTCTTATGTCAGGAAAATAGTTGTTGTGTTCCTTATGTGTGAGAAGGGTTGAGGTAGATACAGCAGAGATACAGACATGAGTGTAATGCTGTTTTTTTCCTTGAAGAAGCATGTGGCTTGTCCATATACTCCAAGTGTTCTCAGAGATATGTTCCACCTCTACAGGGTGGGTGAGGCTGCCACCTACTCTAACTCCATTGCCACTGAAATGGTATAAATGGGCGTTCATTTTTTCTCTAAAAAGAAATTGCCCATTTCCCCCTCCCCTCTCATAGAGGTATTAATCATTCAAGCTTCACTGTTAAAAGGAAAGCATTTATTTACTGGGTCAATGAGCACTGAAGAGATTTACTGATATTACTTTTTGATATTCATTGTCAAGTTTGCTGGAAGCATAATTTGCTCTCATATGCTAAAATTTGTAAGACCATGAGCTTTTAAAAATCATGAGCATGTCTTTGACAAAATCTGTTAGATTGTTGGAAAAAACCTTTTAGAACATGGGAAGGGTTAGTAGCTCAGCCATCTGATGAAATGGCCTTTCTTTGTCAAACATCATTGGTTTCACTTATGACTCAATATGAAAAGACAGGTTCCCGAAGAAAGTTTCCACATTTTCATACTATTCGTAAATATTTTAACTTGTTTTTACTTAGTGCCCAGATAAATAACCTATGAAAGAATTTTATTTTAAGCCATTAATTGTCAGATTTTAAACCCTCTGTAAGAGTCAGCGAATGTAACATTCTTATGACTCATAAAGAATCTTAGCAAGATGCATTCCCATTGTCATCAAGCTAGTTAAAGCCAGTGAGGCAGGACTAAATGGTTGTGACATTTTCCCAGCCCCACTATTACCTGTCAGATTGGAAAAAAAAACAAGGCATCAGGACAAGCTTATGTATGGATGTGCTCACTTTTGTTATTAATTGAAGTAAATGGATAAGCTTGTCCATCAACAGTAACAAACACATCTGCTCATTGTTAAAAAAATATCCTTAACCTTCTGTTTCCTACAGGTCCCTGGGATTTGAAAAATGCTTCGTTCTCTATTCAAGAACCATGATGACTATTGTGTTTGTTCTACACTTTTTTTAATTTGCTGACAAAGTGAAATATGGAATACTGTATTCGCTTATTTCATGTTTGGCTCACAATGGATTGAGTTATATAAAGCAGGACATGGACAAATTACAAGAACCAGAACAAACAAGGTCCCTAATAGTCTTATATAACTGCAAACACTCTGCATCTGCTTTAATCCATCATCTTCTTTACTCGTCAAATAAAATAGTGTGTTTTTCTCTCTCTGATTTTTAAGTACTAAGAGAAAGTTTTTCACACTGTAAAACTGAAAAACTTTTGATGAGAAAGTAACTCAAAAAATGCAAAAAAAAAAAACCCCAGAGAAAGTAACTCTCTGGTTATTTCATTTGTGAGTCTATTAACTCCAGAAGTACCTTGCAAACTGTGATGAAGCAAAGCTATTCTAAGTCTTTTCTGTCTAAACAAAGAGATTGTGACAATATTTCATTGTCAGGAAAATAAAGAATACAACCCCAATGTATTGAGATGTGTAAGAATTCTTTCTAAGCTGGTAATGGAAAGACTAACGGCAAACTAGGCAACAAAATTTTTCTTTAATTGAAAGAAATTTCAGCAAAATTATTTAACCATGTGCATCTGAGATTTTTTAGTCTAATCAAGAATGTGATGTTTATTAGAGCTGGAATAAAAAAATGTGCCAAACATTGCAGTTTTTCCCTCTTTTATCATAGTGATCTTAATGAAGACAACTGTTTTTACCCTGCCTTCTGACAATATTTAGAATTTCTATTGAAGGGAGGAATAATAACTCTGAAGTGTCTCAATGTTTGGAAAATATTTGTTACTAAACATGATGAAGGCACAGAAAGTGAAAATGCAATTAAAATTCACTAATGCAACATGCCTTCTTTCATATCAGAAAATAAGACAGCTGAAAGAAAAGCAGTCACCCACTAGGGAGGATGGGGGGATTTTTCTTATAAAAATGAAAGCAGCATTGGTTTAGAAGTTCCTCCATATGTTTTTAAGCATCATATTACTGAAAAGTTCTTCCAAGTTGAACTAAACTCAGTGTCCTGTTGATGTTTGAGTGAGTACTGATGAAGAGGGCAGAGCTAACAAACAATACCAAGTGTTTCTTCATTCCATGTTCCCTTTTGTGTAACCCATATTGGCATTTTTTCCCATTCCAGAAGGGTTTTCCAAGCTTCCTAAAGCTCCTCCTGGAACTCCAGATTGTGGCCTTTGTAAATAACGTACATAAAGACGGGTTGTTAAGCTCTTGTTATTTTTGTTTTGCACTTTGCACCTTCAGTGCATATGAGAACAACTCCCACACCATTTCCTGACAAACCAAATCTTGCTGTGAAGGCTGAAAGCGTTAGTCAGTTGCACCCTATTTTTAGGGCTTATAATGGAGAGAAAATGTGGTGTTATCACACCCATCCAAATGCTGGTGCCCAGTAGAGGATTGCAAGAGTTTTAGGAGCTAATGTAGACAGTTTATACAAAAAGACCAAATTGTGACCAATTCTGCAAATAAACAGACAACAGATCACTAAGAGTTGTGAGTCGATCTATCTGTGGACTGGAATCGCCAAGCTTGGTGCTATTGAAGATCACAGATGGCCTAGAATAGCAACAGCAGTTACCCAGGAACTGGACTTGGAAGGATGCTAATTTTACTATTAAAAGAGAAGAGTGGAAATAAATCCAAAAATCTCTGCTACTGCCTTGGAAATCACATTTTAAAATGCCTTTTACTTTCCAAATAATAACAGCTAACTCTTCTTGAGTGCCTACCGTGTGTCAGGCACTCTTCAATTTGCTTTAACTATTAACTCATTTAATCTTTATGGCAATTCCATAAGGGAATTTCTATTATTATTCCTGTTTTACAGTTGTGTAAACTCAGTCACAGAGGGATTGATACTATGTCCAAGGTCTCACAGCTAACGAAGGGCAGAAGTCCAGACCCAGGCTGTCCACTCCACCATTTGCTCTTCTTCTGAACTTCTTATTGCCCTGGAGGTTATTCAGAAGCTACATTTCATTGTCTGGGTGACTTCATCCTCCTCCCTATCACTTCCTCAAACTCGTACTGTGGAGAAGACAGACAGATGTGGAAGAAAAGGGGAAAACTGGTACATGTCTCTGTTACAAATGTCAAAGTCTGGTGGAATTTCTACAAATCCAGCATGTGGAGCTTGATGATGCACGGCAGGCTACCGATGGGCTGGCTGCAAACAAGGCTTCATCTTGTTGAATCCACACTGGTTAATCTCTAGCCCTCAGTTACTAAACTCAGGCACTGGAATCCCTGGGGATCCAGATCTGATCACATTCTGATCTTTCTTCTCTTCTTCCCCATGGACTTGCTGTGAATCTAAACCAGCTCAAGCTTCAGGATCCCTAAGTAACTTGGGCCCTTCTAAGGGACCGTGGGAGGGAGTCTTTCAATGGGTTCACAGGATCACACATTTTAGTAAAACTGACAAAAATAAGCTATTTCACTTGCAATTGGTTAAGACTGCTCTATCTTCCATTTAAATTTCCCCAGTGGCATTAGAGTGGCATTTGGTTGTCCAGACATTTGGGGGGGTCCTGCTGACGGAGAGCCAAGTTAGGGGTGTATTTCGTTTGGATAGAGTGGATTATATTTAGTGGTGGATTATATTTAGTGGCTTATTGTTACTTTTATATTGTTAATGCTAGCCATCCGAGTAGGAATGACTTCTCATGCTGGCCTAACCACCATCTGCATTGACTCACATCGGCTTCATCACGAAAATGCGGGGCCCTGTGACCGTGAGCTATGGCGCGCAGTGCAGGAGGGTGTGGCTGCTGCAGAAGGGCAGATTTCCAGGTGTACAGGGCAGAAGCTACACCATTCGTTTTCTGGCTGTTATGATGTTTATGGTATTTGTAACTGTCATCAATTTGTTGTTATTTATTTTTTAGATAAATACTCATTTTCATACCAAAGATTTTATTAAAATTTTTATTTTTTTTACTGAAAGAAATTTATCCAATAAATTGTATAAATCAAGGCCAAAGAAAACTTACATATGTACCTGCTCCCAGGAAAACACATTATCAACTTACAATGCTAAAGGTAAATGCTGAATGGAGATGTACATTGACCTTTTTATCATGATTTCTTCCTCAGGGGCAACATATATTCTTCAGGTTTGTTGGTAACAAGGAATAAACGAGTGGGTTTAAATGTTTAATAGCAGCAGGTTTGACTAGCTTAATGGTACAGTTTTAAGTGCAGTTCTAGGACAAAGGATATCGGCACCATCAGGAAAATGGTTGAAAATGTAAATTCTCCAGCCTCAATCCAGATCCCCTGAATCGGGAACTCTGGTGGCAGGCCCCAGAACCCTGTATTTTAACAACCCTTACATGTGATTTTAACATGAGTTAAATTTTTTAAAACATGGGTCCAATGCATATTTCCACAATAGTGAAATCAGGCATCAAGTTGGCGGGTGAGTCTCCCCAGATAACATTTGTTTAGGCATGATCAATGTTTGCTTATCTAATTCTTGATTTTCTATGTTTTCATTAAAGTGGTTCACTCCTTGTTATGCAAACTTATAGGTTACGGTTGACTTGCAATCTATTAGGCCAGGGCCCCAGCTAAGTCTCAGAAAGCTATCTCTTTTCTCATTTCCAGGTTCCTGAGAGACACCTTCTTTTGTCTCATATAGAGCAGACCTCTGACATTTGTAAGGAATAGGATCCTCAAATAACACTAACATAAAGTACTAATGAAGCCGATAAGCACACTAGTACCATGACTAAAACCTTTCAGCTGAATTCCTCTTTAGTGACCTGGGATTTGTAGAACAGGAGAATAAACCTGACACTCAGCAAGCTTGCTACTTGCTACAAAGTGGAAAACTTGGTCAATCCATCTCAATTTTCCTTAGAGCTGTATAACTGTGAAAGCATTTTCTTCTCGTATACACAGATTTCATCTGTGTTCAAAGCTTTTTCTTACCAAAAACCTCTCTTGTCTATAACTACTCTGGCTGTTTAAGCTTCACATTAATAAAATTAAAATGCACCTTAAAAACCTCCAAATGAAAGTTGACTCAGTGTTCCTACTGGTACCTGTTTTATGCAAAATTTGAAAAGGTGCTTTTGATTATATTTGATTACATTTGATTAAATTTCTTTTTTGGTAAAAGATCATATTTTATACCATAAGTTAACTATTTCTTCAACTTTCAAGAAATATTCCTAGGTTACTTCATGACTAATTTTAACACTGATTGAAATAAAACATTTTTCTAATACCAGGAATCCCCTGAAGTTAAGGTAACTGAATGCACATTTATAATGTCATTCAAACCTAGAAAGGAGGAAGCCATTCTATTAGCATTCAGTTACAGAGGAAATGTAGCGGCCAAATTTTCTATTTCTTCACGATTCAGTCTTGGTAGGTTGTATATTTCTTCTGGGTTATCCAATTTGGTGGTAGGTGCTTGTTCATAGTAGTCTCTTATAATCATTTTCATTCCAGTGGCATCATTGTAATGTCTCATTTCCTCTCCATTCTGCATCACACCCCCCAGACCCAACCCTATGAAGCAGCAGAACCAGGAATTAAAGAGAAGGACTGACAACCTACCCTGAAAAATAAGGGACTCATTGACTGACTCTCAGGGAATCAGAAAGCATGAGGTACATGTATTATTTTGGAGGGGGAGGAAACAATACTTCTGTCATCTAAGAGAGGTGGCAACATAGTCATTGACTGTGAGCCTGTGTCAATGGAAAGACTAAAGGGAAAAGTCAAAGGTGCCAAGAAAACTACTATAGGACTCCGTCAAAATGTGCATTCTGTCAAGTTGGAGCATTACTCTTGAGTGTGCAGTAGTGACTGCATCTCCTGTTTTTCATAAGAAGGGGCATACTGAGTCACTCCTGCTCAAATGTAGATTTCCCAATTCATACCTCAGCCTGATTAGCACATTCCACAAGGAGCTCCATGATTGTGCTGAAAAGAAGAAATGGCTAATAGGGTGTTTCATAGAGAATAAGATAGATTTATGTATAGACATGTACATGTAGGATAAAATTATGAAATACAAAGTCTAAAAATTCCCATTCTGTCTTTCTTGACTTCCGAGGACCCTGGATGCATACATTTGATCATGCTTTCCTCTCAAAAACAATGCCTCTCTTTCCTCAGGACCAGAACCATCAATGGTATGATCCACTTGCATTATGGATTGAAAATGGCTTTTTGTTAGCCAGCCTGAGAACTGAACCATTGGTAATAACAGTATTTCTTTATAAAAATATGTGGTATATTAACTGATGAACTAAATTTTGGGGAAAAATATTTATTACTTATTCTGTATGTATATGTTACATATTATATATGCAGAATATATATGTTACATATTAAATATGTGACATTATATATAACAATAAAATATATAATGCATATGGTACAATAAAATATATAATTATATATGATATACAATATAATGTGTGTGCATGCTTATCACATATATGTAAACATATTCACAATCCATTTCCATGAAATATATATCTGTCCGAAAGCATCCATGGCTTATAGCATAGGTCATACAGAGGTAAAGGGATAAATGAAATACAGAAATAACTATTTTTGGGGGGAGTTTTTTTACATTTAATGCTTACCCTACAAAATAGTCTAAGAATATCTATCAGGTAGAATATACTTAAAGTTTTTAAATTAGTCTTCTTTTTCCCTCCTTAACTTGGGAAAAGTTTGTTAAGAAAGAGAATGCCTAAAAAGTGATTATGAAAGAACATAGGACGACTGGATTTGTATTCCTCAATCTTATAAATTAAATTCTTAAAAAATTACTTTGAGGTGTTTGGAGAGAGTGCTAAATCAAGAGGTAGCAAACATGTTATTATTCCAGCCTAAATGCTAACTAGTCTAGAAAATTCTTTCTCAAGTTGCTTAACTCAGTGGTTCCCAGATGTTTGATTTCATGGACTATTAAGTGTTTTTAAAATGGAATGAGGTAACAAGCAAGTGACTGATTACTTTATATGTTGCTCAATAAGAATAGTAAAAAAACCCTATCACTTACCTCACTATTATTTTGTTTAATGTGAACACTTTAACATAAAATAATATTATGAAAATTTTAAATAAATAAATTTAGCTTCATAAAAGCTCAAGCCATTAAAATATTTTTATTTTTCCATGGGCCAATGAAGATTTGTGAAAAATTGCCACTCTTCTTCAGAATGACATTTAGACAGCACTGTCTTAACATACATGCTCCTTAGGTTTTTCATTGGAAAATGGGGGGTATAGGCTAAATAACCATAAATATAAATTATGATTTCAAAATTTGATTTCATGACTACTTGATGAAAGTATTATCTCACTTCCTCAATTATTATTTACTTCAATAAAATACACGATTCTTACCATGTCCTTTCTCACTTTAAGTACTGATTGTTGTATAATCAAAGTTCACCATATTAATAATATCATTGAAGTTTCAATCTTTAAAGTCTTTGGGCATAATATGCATTAACCCTTTTTTATATATCAACCATTACTACACTAATACCTAAATTAAATGTATATTTTTAAGTCCTCATCCAAGGATGTGTTTAATGATTTTAGAGAGAGAAGAAGGGAGAGAGAGAGAGAAATATTGCTGTGAGAGAAACACCAATTGGTTGCCTCCCATTTGCGTACTGACCAGGGATTAAACCCTAACCTTCTGGTGTGTGAGACGATGTTCCAACCAACAGAGCCACCTGGCCAAGGCCCTAAATAAAAGTATTTTTAAATGAAGTTTAACATTGGGAACTATCTTCTGCTCTCTTTTTATTTCAAGGAAGCATTTGTGCTTAGGAAAACAAAAAGATCACTTAATGACAATCGCTTTCTCTAAAAATCCCTTAATGGATTGCTATAGTTTGTGGAGCTTTTACTACGAACCAGATGGTATGCAAACACTATCTTATTTAATTTTCACTACTTTATAAGGAATATGACATTGCATCTAATTTATAAATGAAGCCTCAAGATACAAACAAGTTCGAAGTCTGAAAGAGGAATTGGGGTTCCTCTTGTCAAAGCAATTTCGACTCCTTATTGCTGTTTCCAAAATTCATACTGCTGTTCTGCCTTGGTTTTTGCTGGTTTCTCTTCCTAAAATGATTCACTTCTGCTTTTCCTAAGGTTTTATCTATCTCATATCAAATGCCAAACCCTTTATCTCTTCAGAAGGAATGTCTTTTTCTCTCTTTGGAATTCTCAGAGCACTATATTTGTATTATTTCTTTGACATTTTCCACACTGAGCCTTGTACTCTAGTCTTCTCCATTATCTACTTCTCTGGTAAGTATTCTGAAGAGTGCTCTAGCTGTCTTATCAAGATAAATCTATGAGCTCAGTTATAGTGTGATCACTTCCTGTCTTTAGGAGCTATGTGAATATATATGAAAAAAAATAGGAAAACCAAAAAAAAAAAATCTCCAAGGATTACAGGTTGTGAAGTTTCTGTACAACCAAAGCTATGTTGTGATCTTACCTGTTTCTCCACTATTTAGTATCTTATTGTTTCAATCCTCAAGTCCAATTTTACAGATTTCTACTATTCATGTGGGAAGACAGCTAGCCAGCCCCCTCACAATCTATAATCTTTTTCAATCTCTTGTGTTTCTGAAAGCTATTACAAGAGTCTACCATCCCCAGCATCCAGTGTAAGGGAAATCTTCAGTGATAAGGAATTAGTGTTATTTTTGAATTGTAGATGAGCTGAAATTTGCCAAGCTAAATAGATAATGTTCCTGTGAGAAACTATTTAAAGGGATCAGGAGAGAGCATGAGGGTTTCTCAGAAAGTGAAGGTTAGAGATAGCTGGTCTATGGAAAGTAATAATACATTACATTTTAAGCTAAGGAAATAAAATGCAAGAATGGTCTGGAACTACAAACTGGAAATAGGGACATTTGAAAACTGATATATGTGAATCGATGCTAGCTTTTAATGCACCTCTGAACAATTCATAAAGTTTATGACAATAGCTGACCCCTGCTGTAGTTCTTTTTTTTCTGCTTCTTTAAACAAAATGTTATTCCAAGGTTTTACAAAAAGTGTGTGGGAAAGAAATGCTTAATTCAGAGTACTTTAATGCATAACATTCTCAGACAGCCAGATACATAGTGACTGAAGTTACAAATGAATTAATTCTATTAGGGTTATCAAAAAGAAGAACATTTCCAATCACTATACTTCTAATTTATCCAGCTTTGTTAGGTGGCTATAAATATGGAATTACTAATAAAATGTGAACATCTGTTTAAACTGTAACCTGTCAGTTATTATTTAAACCATTTTGTGGATTCTATTCAACAATATTATCAGAATGACCTAAAATATTAGAAGAAATACTACAGTGGTTTAAGTCTAAATAAAATATTTTATATACAGCTTAACTGTATACATTTTAAATACCACATGGACATTTGTAAGCAGAAAGATTAGATGGCAGTAGACTCATTTCTTCTTAATCATGAAGAGGTTTACAAAAGTGTTCTCTGCCTCATCTTTTATTAAAACTAAGAGTGTGGAATGACAAAATCCAGGAGTTGGCAGTGGGGTGAGGTTTGTCTTTGGGCATCAGCAGAAGTGTATGTAATATACAGGGATATAGGTTGAAATGAAAGCAGGGAGAGTAGACTGTTGAAATCATGCAAGCTGTGTCTGGCCAATGGAATATTAGAACTAAGAAGAGGCTGGAATTTGGCCATTAGAGTTGAAGTTTTCAATCTTCCTGTGCATCAGAAGAATGTAAGATTTTCTAAGAGGGAGAACATAGATTTTATATTCCATGTTCCATGTCCAAGTTCCTGAAAATGTTGGCTCACTTAGTCATAATTGAGATGATTAAGATTTTCTTTGTGAGTACTGACTGCCAAGGAACTAATGTACAAAGGTACAAGGAGACATTGTAGAATGTACACAGGCACTAATGTAAAAGGTAATGAGTTGTTTAAAGATTAGAAAAAAAGAAGTCAATAATTTCAATGAAAGAATAAGAGTAAAGAGAGATTACTCACTACTAAGATATATAAACTAAATATATATTACACATTATTTTCATACATTTGTAACATAATTTACTTGGAGGACAAATTTCTAAGTTGCTAAGCAAAACACAAATACTAAAAAGTATTTTAATAAACATGATATACATTGAGACATGTTCATGTTTCTAATATGGTTCCCATAAAACTTTACATCCAGTATAAATACCAGCCTGAAATAACACTCCCTTGATTCAGATTTATATGGATGTTAAACATTTATTGAGTAGTCTTAATTTATTTTGAAAACTGGAAGCCTGGCATTACTTTTAGGTGAGTTGAAATACAATTTGATAAACAAGGAAGTTTTCAACTAAACTGCAGTCTATTTTAAATTTAATGATTTATTTATTAATAACATCCTGGTTTAGGCAGGCTTATTTTAAAACATGAAAGCATAAGTTCCTAATTGGACAGTTAATCCCATTTTTTGCTTGGGTAGTCAACTTAGTACAGTAGGGATCTGGACAAGTGCTCACCGAGTGAATTAGTAGAGGTATTTGACTTCCATCCTCTGTGTGCCCATTATGCCTAGGTGAGAGGTGCCAACATGTACACTGTCAAGTCAACTTTGTAGCTCAGAATAATGGACAGTGATTTTAGAAACACAGGGAAAGTTGATTTTCTCAAAAGCCTAACGAGGTGACATACAATATTAACATTAGAACCATGTTCACTTACTCATTTTAGTCACTTTTGAGAAAGAACTTTCTCTAAATTCTATAAATTGTCATTTATACCTACATGTGTTAGATCTTCAAAATGCATCATCAGAAAGTGGTTGGAGGTGCAGTTGTTGAAAAGTGGGACAAGTTAAATAAAGAAGATCTGGAAAGCATGATAGACAATGCTGTTAGTTTGAGAACTCAACATGGGTCTGCCTCTGGAAAGCAAAACACTCCACATGGAGATCTTCTAGGAGCTTCTTGCATGGAAGCCATAACAAACAAAAGAGAAGCAGTGGGCCCTGCTCTCGAGGAGTGCATGCTCACACCTTAAGAACTTTAGAATCATATGAATTTTCATTCACCTTTCTTACAAAGTCAGTCACCTACTGCAGTAAAATTTCAAAAGTGATCCTCAAGATACCATAAAGAACAGCAAAAGGCAGACTGCAAAGCCTCCTGTCTTCCATCTCGAAGAGACAGCTTTTATCCTGAGTTGTGCTTGAAACTGCAAGTCTATATAGGGTGGCAGGTTCAAATGAGCATCTGGTCATTTAGTGTCACTCTTGGGATAGTATGAAACACAAAGAATTACTAGAAATTTGATTTTCTTTCTGGGGATTCAGAGTAAACCTGGAAGCTAAGAATGCTCACAGAGCTGACTGGAATGGCTTAGCCTTCTGTCATTTGGTGGAGGTCTGGTTGAGATAGGGTGGCTATGCACCCAACTAGAAAACAGAAAAATGAAGCTCCTCAGGCTCCTGGGGCTGGGGTTGGTGAAGGACACATAAAGTCCTAGTTATTCTCCTTGTTCCTCACAGGAGAAGATCGAAGATCTAAGGTGTGTAGGTGTGCCCTGAGGCACATGTTTTAGACATTGTTTAGTTTTCTGCTTCAATCCCTTTGATTTTATGTGAAGATCAGTGATATGGAATACAGATCCCGCAAACTCCAATGCAGGCCATGGCCAAGGCACCGTTCCCAATCCCCTTGGAGGTGAGGATGTTACATTGACTAAGTCACTGAGCCCACTGCTCAGTGCTGATGACATTTCCCCTGTGGATAAAGGAAGCAATGTGTTGGTATACCCTCTAGCAAGGACTTCTGACCTCAACTATGGGAAGAGCTGGTTAGGCAATTATAAATTAATCACAAAATTATGAAAAGCCCACATAATATATGATCAGTATTTTTATAAAACTGCTTACATCCCCATCGATGAACAACAGCAACAAAATTAATATTTATTGAATGATTTCAAATGATCAGGAATTACTATATTCACGATTTAAGAAGTGAGGAAACTGAAAAGTGTGGATATTATTCCCAATTACAACAGATGCTTTACCATTGCATTATACTGAACACTCCTGGAATAACTATGTATGATAAATTATATTTTATGTTTGAGTTGGAAATACCAAATCTCAGAGAGACATCTAATTCTCTTCTCTCCCTTATTTCTGAAGTCCCTTTATTCAAGCTGTTCAGATATTTCTAACCTCCTATCATTTTCTGTCCACCTGTCATTATCCAGGACAAATGTATTGCTCTTCTGGCCAAGTGGTATAGACTTCCTGGGTGGTGCTCTCACCAACTCACACCGCCTGACAATGTGATTCATACTGACTGTTACCATGGTACTTATATCTCTTTGCATGCAAAACACATCTCATCTCATATGCTGATGACTAGACTGTGTCATGTAAACTAGGCACTCCATGTATATTTGGTGAATTTATAGACACATACTGTACCAAACAAAGGTTCAGCTGACTGCTACAATGAAAGTCATACTTGTGAGACAGGTGCTGGTGAAAAAGAAAAGTGGTTTATTCAGAAGCCAGCAATCTGACAAGATGGGGACTCTCGTGTCAAAGTCCATCTCATCATCCCAGTGCAGGCAGAAGCTTTTATAAGGAGGGAGAGGGTAAGCAGAACAAAAAGATCAAGGGAAGGGGGTAGGAAAGTTCTGTAAATGCAGACTAGCACAGTGCATTCAGATAAGGACCTGGAAACTGGTCCAGCGACAGTCTGGCGGGTGTCATCTTAGTTGTCATTGCCCTGGTTTTATGTCCTCCTGGTTTTAGAATGGAAAGTCAGTAAATCTTCCAGAGCTTGGATGACTGAAAGTTGGAGTCTGCATCTTTTGAAGTTAGTTCCTAGGATTGTTATACAAACATTGTTATACATTTTTTTTTATCTACAAGCTACACATTAGTCAGAGTCAGCACTTAGAGAAACAATGTGAAAAGATGGTGGGGTGGGTTACAACTCCCCACTCTTATAATTCCTTGCTGTTACAATATTTTTAATAAAAAAGTTCTCAAAATAAGTTTTAAGATGGAGATATAAAATAGCTAGTGTTATCATTGTGAGTGAAAGTGTTTTTGTTTTCTCAATAACACACACAAATAGTGACTCAGTAAATATGAAAGGGTGAGCCCAAAAAGGAAACACTGCAAATTGAATTTGGTTTCCAGATTGAAAATCAATGCTTAAAACCCTTTTCTGTTGATTCCAACAATTTTGTAGATAGTGTGATATTCCTTAGACATCTTACAGTTTAAGAGCAGAAGAATGAGTTGGTGAATATCTGGCCAGGGGCAAATTTTTATGCCCAGAACAACTCAGCTTCAATCCACACAGTGCTTTCAGGAAGCTGTGGAAAGTTGTCAAGAAAATGAATGCACAGATCATTCATATCTGCTCAAGTGAACAACTGGAAAGAAGAGAACATTGAAGCGATGGGTGTGCAAAGTATGGACACTAGAGTTAGTTGTTGGGGACCACTTTGTGTGGTATCAGAAACTGTAACCCCACACGAGTGAGGCCTTGAGAGAGGTCTGTAAGTCTCTACTGGAATGCCAGGAGTTCAGGTGGCAGGCATGACCCTATACTAACACCAAGGGTTCCCATGGGAAATCAGGCCTGAAGTATACATTGTACCCTTTGAAGCTTGCTTTGCTTTGCTATAGCCCCATTGGTGTAAACCAGATGTTTAAGTTCAAAGCATAAGGAGTGAACTTCTTGTCTCATGAAATACCCCTTAACAACCATCTGGCATCAGCATGTCGAACTGACCCTGACCTGATGTAGATCTGTGTTTCTTCAGTTGTCATCTATAGATAATATTTGTTTTCTATAATTATAGCCTTTGCACATTGATTTATAAGCTATGCATGTATGCTGTATATCCCTGCATGTACCAATCCCAATAGAAAGTCGGGCTTGGGGTATTCTCCACTAGAGGCAATTGCCACCCCCTTTCCCATCAGAACAACAGATTGTGCCTGGGATGACTCATTCTCATTAGAGCGGGGAGAGCTCCATGGGTCTGGGCATCCCACAGTCTCTGAAGGTTCATTGTATGAGTATAGCAAGAGATCTTTACACTGACCTTCAAATTTTCCTAACTCAGACTTCTTGAATAAGTGACTGGTAAAAATGTCATCACCTGAAGCTGATATTTGTCTGCCTTTCTGGGAAAGCAGCAAATATTCCAGTGAACACATGAATGGGCCATCGGGAGCCTTCCAGTCTTTGTAGAATGCAGCTGACATCGTTTCCGTTTTTGATTAAGGCACAAATTTAAAATTAAGTAGACGTTTTTAGAAAATAAACTGGATCAGTCAATGGAAGCATGTTAGTTTTGCTTAATCATGAGAATAGCTGTGAGGGAGGAAAGGAAGGAGGAGAGAGAAGGACTTAAGAAAGGGAATCAAAAACAGAGACAGAGACCTGGAAATCATTTTATATTAATATTTTGGTTTAGATGTAAGGGAGTTAAAGAAAATCACTTTCTCATATCATAGATGGCTAAAGAAATTTCACCTAAGCCTCCTCTGTCAGAAGAACATCTGCACGCACTGAGGAGCTGCTGGTGAGATGGGTCTAATGGTGAGCAGGAGACAGTGAGAAGGGCCTGACACTTGCAAGGTCTTTGACAGCCTTTGGCTGATTGCTGATAGTGTTAGAATAGACTTATTATCAGCTTCTGTGCACCTTATCAGAATGAACATGCCTCTTGGAAAATTAAAGTATATGAAAAAAGACATCTTGTATTTCGTTTTTGATAGTTTTCCCGAAAATGCACATTTTAAAAAAATAGGAAAAACTCCTTATCATTTAAAGTAGTTTTTCTACTTGATTAAGTTCTCTTTTCCTCTTTCTATGAGGGGGATTTGAGAGGGGATGAAAACCCATGAAATATCCATGGGTAGAGTAAAAGGCACATTATTGGTTTTATTCAATACTGGAGTAGGAAAATCAGGCTGGAGTATTTTAGATTTGAAACAAGGAGTGTCATAAACCAAAAGAAAAACACAAACAGCAGGGATTTTTTAAGCTTTCTTTGTTTGTTCCTTTGTTAATATCTTGCTCTGCTAGGTTTACAAATCCTAAATAAATAGAAATTAGTGCTCTTTCCTTTGCAGTCCATTTGCTTTAGATGTTTGCCTTGAGGGACATTTGTGTATTCTGCTAATGGCTGCAGCAGAGTGCTGTCTCATTTTCATTCTGGCAAAAAAAGGCCGTCACCATGGTTACAGTTTCATTTGCTAGAGAGAAACTGATGGCTGTTAGTGATCCCATCATAAGCAACTTCTGTCAGATTTCTTATCAAGTAGACATATTTTGACAAAGTGAAAGATAACACCGTAATAAGAGAACTGAGTTGCTACTCTATGTAATGAACCATTTAGCATTAAATGAAATGTGAAACCACATTTTAAAAACTGAAGGTGGGGAGCAAAAGTAATATTTATAATTTACACACACACAAAAAGAATATTCCACAGTGGAGTAATGATAGCATGTTTTCTTTTTGTTGTCACAATAATTCTAGTGGGATAACATTGATTTATATTGCGGGGGCGGGGGGATGGATCTCAACAAACCATCCTGTAGCCACACAGAGCTCACAAGGGATGATATTAGGGTTTTCCTTTGACTGTTTACCGTAGTTGAGCCCTAAGCTATGCCAGGAGCTGAATGTTAGAGTAGTGAGTCAAAATATTCTGAAAAAAGACCTAGCAAAATATTTTACCCATAACGGACTATAAATTTGTCTTATGCAGAAGAGATGTGCTATTTCCAAAGTAGATAATCGTATCAATTGAAGTACCTTTCTTGTTCATGTTTATGAGTTATAGGATATTTCCAAAGGATGGCCAAGATGACATTTGCTGATAAGACGATGGAGAAAAAAATCTAGCCCCAAAGAGTCCCATCTGGACGTTAGCAGCAGAACTCCAACTTTATCCACACAGAGAGGGAGGGGCTAAGGAGTCAAGGCTAGAAAAATATGAATTTAAGGCTGTCAGGCAAAGTGTTAGGCATTGTGATCTACTGGATTGTGAACTAGGTACCTGATGGGCACAATGGTGCTATTTCCTTTTAGGACAAATGAAAGTAGAGACAAACTTAATGTGAAAGTCCTCTAAGGAAAAGTCCTAAATGTCTTTTCTTTCTCTGACTTTCACAGTTGGATTCTGTACTGGCCTAAAACCAATGTAATAATAAACAGAGTACATATTTTATTTTGAAGGAAAAAATTGATGGCTCTATTCCATGTGAGATAAAGGACAGAGGTTCCCTATGATTACCAGCCCTTTTGGGACAGAGGTATTGGGCTGCTCATTAAAATGCCTGGTTGAAAGAATTCTCACAGACTTTGGGTATGGGAAAGATAAAATGCTGACATTATTTCCCATCCTTTTCTGATTGTTGTTTATACAAGGTTTCTCACCAAAATTTAGTGAAAACATAGGGGGTAAATTGGAGTTTTGAAGTATATTCAGTTGCTTTTTCCTGTTTAAAGGATTGCATTGTTCTATTTCATTTTATTTTATTTTTTTAAATTTTATTTTATCTTATCAATGAGGGCAGTAATATGATTAAAAGTGTAAACCTTGCCCAGAAAAAATCTAGATGCAATCTCCTTGTTCATGAGAATGTGGTTTTGCATTGTTAATTGTCTCTATCTGTGATGTTTGCATATGTGTTTATATGAAATGTGAAGAAAACTATGAAAAGCATTGATTGTTAGTTTGACAAGGAGAATCACCAAATTAACAGATAGTAATAGAAATCGACTATAGCTAAAGCCATTTACTATCAATCAGGTACTTTATAAATCAGTCCTTTTCTGTCATCTATACTGTTGTGTAAAATATTGTATTGCAAAATAGTTTAACAAATCACACAGTATTTGCAGCTTTTAAAAATCCATTTCTAACCCAGTATAACGAGCACTGTAGAGTGACACAGTGATTTTCATGAACATAGTTGTAATTCCTTATTTGTTTTGCCAAGACAAATAAAATTCATGTCTGCATTTCACTTGTGAAGTTTGAAGGAAAGTTTTTTTGTAATGAATCTAGTTTAAAAGTGATGTTTTATTTTTTCACTCAGTGACCAGTCAAGAACAGGGATCCACATTTCAGAGTTTCTGTTTTATCAGGTGGCCTATTAACCAGAATAATATATGTTTTTATTTTAATTCAAAGAATACAATACTTTAGATTTATAGAGTGCAAAAGAGTGCAAATCACTTTATGAATATTATCTTACCAAGAGTTCATCTCTGTTTACCTAACAAAATTTGAACAAATCCAGGGCATACAACTTATAATACAGTTCTCCCTCAATTACAAAATAGAGTTGTTCCTGAGAACTTGAACATAAATACCAATTTTCCTGCTCACATACAATGAATTGGAGATTGTTTGCAAAAGAAAAAAAAAACATGTTCACTGGAAAAAGCTGTAAATAAAGAAAATAGCAAGATGATACATGACCTCTAGCCAGGCTTTGCTCCAAAGACATTTGTTTGTGGCATGCTTCCAGGGTTCGAGAGGACATTCTTGAATCAAAAGTGTTTAACTCAATATTTCTTTCAAACAAAAATAGCTCTCAATTGCATCTCAGCCCGTTCCTAAAACAGGGCTGGCTGCTCCAAGAAGCACCCAACCTGGAAAATAGAAACAGTCTTGTGCTGACATTTCAAACTTTTATAAACTTCACTTCAGAAAAAGTGCCCTGATATGATTATTCTCAATTATAAAATTACCTCTACAGTGTGTATTTGTATTAATGAAAACAAACCGTTGAAAGAGAAAATCTGACCCTCTTGAGAGACTCCCAAAGTTTCCTTCACAGTTGTCATTTTTTCATAGAATTTTCTATCAACCAAATTAAGTTAATTCCCCAACTTTTAGAGAAAAAACTTCTCTTAAAGTCTGCTTTAATCACTGTTTTTACAACTGTGTTTCTTCTATTAGTTTTACTGATAAATGACAATATATCTAATTGTTAATAATATTTCACAAGGAAAATATACTTTTGGCATGGTTCGAGCAACTGCTTTACAAATGATCTTATGGGACATAATCTAATTGTAAATTAGATAATTGTGAATTTCAGAAGTTCTCTGCTGCATCATGTTGAAGATTATCAAAAATTAGTTTTTTAAGATTAACATTTTTAAGAAAGTAAAGACTTTATGACAAAAGGATATTTTAAAACAGGAAATATGTAGCTATAATTTTTCCTAAGTTTGTTTCCATTTTAACTTAATCGATGCTAATGTTTTTCCACATAGATGATAAGATACAATTTTGAATAGTTTAAGCATTTTGTTGAGTTCATGATAATTCACTTGAAATTAGATGCCATGTAATAACAATAGGGATATTATTTTGGGAGTTATTTTCTTGTTTTTGCTATTGTAGATTTTTCTGCAATGAACATCCTTCTAAGATTTTATCTCAGTTTGATTTTTTCCACCTGAGAAATCCTTAAAGTGGGATTGTGAAGAGAAAGCAAATGAGTTTTCTTTTGAATAATAAGTTTCATTTTTAGTTTATTTAGAAATAAACTAAATTTGTCATTTATTTTGCATTTAATAAATCAATAAATATTTACCTTTTGGTATTGCATTTTCTTTTGATTTCTAAATTGCACTACAATCATAATTACATTATATTTTGTTTAAACACTTATTAAACTCTTTTTCATTCCCAGCTTATTTGTTTTAGCTGATACTTAATAATATTGGGGAATTTTAACATTTGCAATGAATATGTGCAATGTGGAAATATTTTCTACTTTACAGATTTCACTGGAATTGATTTTTGTATTTTTGGTTTATGTACAATAAAGGCCTATGTGTACTTTTTGAAAGTGTTTTTAAACTTTTCTCCAAATATTATATAATTATATAAACTTCCCCTTATGAGTCACTCAAAAAGAATCACAATCAATATGTATCAAGTTATTAATAATAGATTCATACCCATTTGTTGTGAGAGAATGGTACTGAAAATTCAGCTACCTTCTTGTGTATGACAAAAAAAGGATTTCTTTAAAGAGCTGTTATGATGCTGGAAGCATCATGGTTCAGAATCCTCTCCAACAGAAAGTCAGAATTCAGGGTTTAAATTAAACCTAAGTGCTTGAAAGAATGAAGTTAATGGCATTGTTAGAATCTAGAAGTGACTGGTTTTTCTCTATTTCTTCATAAATATCCTGTCCAAAAAAGTAGTCAATTTCAATATGTAATAAGTTCCAAGACAGTTTATTAATAACTTTATGATATTTATCATACATCTTAGCAAAATTAGTCTCTCCTAGTAAATAATATCCTTGTACATAATGTATTATTCTAAAAATATTTATTCAAAAAGGAAATTCAATTCCCAAGAAATCATCAAACATTGTATTTGTTACGTCTTAAGATTTCATCTGTTTATTGTAATTATAATGGTTGGTTTGTTAAAGAAATCAATGTAAAAAAGGGAGTTTGTGGTTTGGCAAATTATTTTTTATTTAAAAAAATAACCACAACCCATTTACCCGAATATAGCTATATTAATTATTAAGATGGGCCAAAATCTCTTTCAAATAAATCAAATCCTTAAGCCTCAGTTGGGCAGCAGTGACAATAGCCAGCCCATAAGAATATTGCTTCTCTAGACCAAAGTTTTGAATTTTGGCATCTTTTCAAGGAGAATGAAGTTGGTCATTCAAACTAAAAATTAGCCAGAAGCATCTGTGGTTTTCCCACTCAGACCTCTGCTTGAAATTGAGAAATTACTTGATGGGCCTCAGTTATTCTACTTAATCCACACATCATGATGAACAACGGCTCCAGTTTTATTTAATATTGAGCAACTGCAGAAGCATATTTAAAAATTATTGTAATCAGCCAAGTTAAAATTTAGATAATCTGAATGCACATGCATCTACATTTACCAAAAGTTAGCTCACAAAAAAAAGATAAAGAAAGTTTATCCAAAGCACAAACCCAAACACTAACTGGACTAAAAAGCTAAAGAATGAGACATAAAAAATTTTGAAATGATGTTACTTACTGGCCTGAAAGCAACAGAACTTGGGGAAGCCAAGGAAGCTAATGGCCAGATAATAAAGCAGTGTTTTCTTCATGCAAATTCAACTTTCTAGAAGGCAATACATGTGCAGATTTCTGTTGTCATTCCTTCTAAACATAATGGTTGCATGGGGTTGCGTGAGCAAGCCAAATATTTCCTGTGGACTTCAGCTTTATCTCTAAAATAACTGGCCAGAAAAAATCTTTATGCATCTTCCTATCTTCTACATTCTACCTACTGTTCTGTGTGTCCATCACACTAAAAATGGGGATTTTCATACAGTTTGCAATTCTTGAAAATAATTTTCACTGAGGCCACAGAAAAGTGGCTGTAACTTCTAATTCCTGATCCTATCTCTTAAGACTGCAGAGCAAAATCCAATTTCATAGATCTTAGTTTTTGCCAAAATCACACTTAAAGCATAGTGACTTTAAATGAGGCCACCTTTTCATTCTAGCTAAAAAGTGATCACTTTTTTGTCTGAAGCTGCACTTGCTATAGTCATGGAAAATTGCAGAATACCAAAATAGAAAGTAAGCAGTATTAACAGATGTATGCTCATGAAGGTTCCATTTGTTAAAGAAAACATTAAATATTAATTAAAAGTTAACCAGAACTAATTGTCGATTACAAAGAAAAAGTAATTTGAAGGTACCCACAGCTCTCTTACCATTATTACCTTTGTGCATCCTACACACCCAAGGACAGCAAGGTGTGCCACAGTTCCTCTGGCATCACTATCAGGCCCCATCCAGTTATAGTTAACTTGCTGCATTAAACTACGGATTATGGTACCCAAACATGTCATTGCATCACTTACTAAATGCAATCATGAAACAAGTCAATATTTTGCTGAGAAGGAATTCCATGTGTTGTAGAAAACAATGAAGCAAGAAAGCAAGTATGATCATTTTTAAGTGATGTGGAAAATAGTTGATTGATAACCTGGTGGCTGTTTCCACTGCCTCCCCTTCATTTCTTTCTTATTCTTCTAGCTACCTATCCTGATTTTTATTTGGGGGCCCATGCTTCCTAAGCTCTTCAGGCCCATGTCCAGGATGAAGCTCTATCACCCAGAATCCAGATAGAGTACATAATCCAGTACTAAATCAGAGTTCAACACATTGCTTTCACCTCAATGATTGTGACACCTTAATCATGGCAAGCAGAATGAATCTCAGTGCTTTGTATTAGAGTTTCCAGCCATGAAAGGAATTGAGACTAAAGCTGGTGGCCCTGTTGAAACCTGGCTGAGGTCAAACTAACAGGTGAAATGGAGAGAAGCCAGCCTTGCAGTCATCCTTGAGCCCTGAAACCAGCCATGACCTGGAAATTGCCAACAAATTCAAAAGCTAGTTTGAGTTGTGTTGCTAGCCACCTAACACTGAAAAATCTTATGGAGACAATATTTTCAAGGTATTTATAAGATAGTTGCAGAAGGGGATGTAGCATACTAAATTTTCCTGAGAGTTTGGGAATATATAAACTTCTTACAGAACTATTGCTTCCATATCCAATCCTTGGTTTTCCTCTGCAGACCTCAGGGTGACACTCAAGATGATGTAAAATTCTGAGTTTGTTTCTTAGGTTAGGTCGAAAGCCTAATGCAAGAATATTTCTTATGCATTAGACCACTTATGACAATAAATTTTTGTTCACTCATCACCTGGGCAGAATTTAAATCATTAATCTAATAGAATTTTTTAAAAATTCTTGCCTGAGGATACATTTATTGATTTTTGGAGAGAGAAAAACATCAATTGTTTGCCTCCTATATATGTACTTACTGGGGATGAAATCCACATCCTAGGTATGTGCCCTGACCTGTAGTCAAACCCGCAAACCCTTGGTGTGCGGGACGATGCTACAACCAGCTGAAACACCAGGTCGGGGCTAGAATTTTCTTTTTTTTTTAAGAAGGAGATTTCATGTAACAGAGAAATGAGATCTTGTTTTGTTTTACACAAAAATGCTTTGGATTGTACTTCTCTGTCTTCTTCATTTGTGTTCCAGTTTTGAAAGTCTGACTTTGCCCTCCCACATAATAGCTAGCTACTGAAAAAAAGAAGTCCTCTAATATTTTAATATCCTTCTCAATAAAGTGCAGTAGTAGACAGCTAACACTGATTTGTTTCTCATAGTTTTTAGCTTGTATTTTAAAATCCTTCTCTAATTCTTTATAAGTATTCATATAATCTTACAATCTGTTGCTAGGAGGTGAATAATGACATCACAGATGGATCCCCTCATTTACCCAATACCATTACTGAATAAAGCCCTGATTTTTGTGCCTCATTGGCAAAACTTGATGAGTGGGCAATTTTAGCTTTATTTAATGGCCAAACATGATATTGATTAACATTGATTCTACATATGCTAATACAGACTTGGTCTGTTTATTTATGAGTATTTTAAAGATACTAGATATAAAAGTATAAAAAATTCTAAAATTCATGTATTTCAAGTTGCAAACTAGTTTTTTAGTTCTTACTTTGAGACTCCAATATCTAAATATGGTTGAAAATAAAAGGAAAAATGGGGCTTTGCCTTCTCGAACATTCTTAGATCAAATGCTAGACTGAGGCCCTATGTTTAAAAAGCTTGCAATTTATTAGAAGTATTATTTGTTGGAGTTTTCTGGCAGTTCTGAGAATGTTATACAATGAAAACAAATTCACATTACTGAATCTGGAAGTTTCATTCTGGCCTAAAAACTCCATCAATGAAGTTTAAATATGGAACAGAAATGTTACTCAGATTTTCAACACCTTAATAGTATTTTTGCCTTGGATGCTGTAAGAAATATTGAATATCTAACTTGTGATTAACAAAAGCAATATGCTTTTTTTAGGTTTCTATTATCTTAACTTTTTGAGAAGAGTCCATAAGAATGTGAATAATCTGATTTATAGATATAAAACTCCAACGTGGTGATCTTTGATTCTGGGTAATTTAATAGTCTGCTTCACAGGAAAATAATAAGCAATAAAAATATCGACCAATCAGAATTCTAAAAGAACTTCCCTAGAGTTTATAAAGAATGAATTTCATCTTTGGGACTTATTTGTTGGCATCAGAGATTTCTAGTTCATGAAATATACCTGAAATTTATCATCACATAAAAGTTGTTAAATACAAACATATATGCACAAACACACAGATTGAGCAACAAGATTTAAACTATTTAGGTCTTAAATACTTCATCCCACATGACATTTCTACACTTCTGTATTTTAAGGAAACACTCCAGGCCTGAGATACAACTGAAATTTAAGGTATATCTATATTTCTATAGTAAAATTTATTCAGTCAAATATGTCTGTTTAACACAAAACTAAAAAACATATTTATTTGTATTTTAAAATTGATTTTATGCAAGGAAATCTTTGGAATGCTAATATCCCTGATTTCATATTGCTACAATTTATGCAGTTTGATTTTTTATGTAACTTCAGTCAGCTTCGAATTCCATGCGGAGAACGAGAACAGTGATGCAGATCATGTAAAAATGGCAGATAACACAAGCATCATTTACATGTGTCTGGAATGCATTTTTTGCTGCCCTTTTACCCCGAGCATTTACCTTCCTAATTATGTTTTATTCAGTCTAATCTTTAAATTAATTTGAATCCCCTGAGCTCACAACTGACAGTGAGAAGAATGGAAGAGAAAATTTCCTGAAGGGGACGAGAAATTAGATTAAATGGTAACGATCACTCATGTTCCTGTACCACTTCAGAGTTTACAATGTGATTTTATTTATTTCAGCTGAGTTGGTCCCCACTATTCTGAGGTGAGTACAGAAGTATACAGGTTATGTTCAAAACTGTCTGCCACGGATGACTCCATCAAAGGAAAATGGCAGTGCTCCCCAAGGGCAGAGGTTTGGGGCCGTTAGCCATGAACAAAAAAACCCCACGTGCAGTGACTGGTGACTGGCACCTGATTTGTGCACAGTTGGTATTTCATGCAGAGACGGATGTTCAGTTTCTGCTGTGGGCAGGGTCGGCCGTGTGCCACCCTGCTCTGTCCCAGGTGATTCCATCTCTACCTGGCCAGTGTGGAGCCACCAACAGAAGCAGTGTCTTAGGAGCAGAGCTGCTAAGTGGCCACAGTCTTCTCCCAGTTGGGCCAGAAGCTAAAGAAGCGTTGAAGTGGAAATGTGACCCAAACCAGAGTAAGGGAAGCCAATCCATTTCTCACAGGAATTTCAATTAGAAAATAGCTATCAAGGCAGACTCAAGCTGAAAGGAGAGCCAAAGAAAGGCAAAAGAAAGGCCCTAAGTTAGTGTAGAGCCATGATATTTTTTTTTCCTTTTTCATATATATACATTTTACAATCTCTAAGTCTAGTGTTGATCATATCTCTGGAAGGAGGTGGGGTGGTGGAGACAGGGGATGGAACTACAACTGTGGCAGCCACCATTCCACCCACAGCACAGACACATTCATGAGGAAGCTAGAGTTTAAAGTAACTTCGGGAAACTGATGGTGGTATTAAAAATATTACCAATACTAGTCACTCGCTGGCTGTGTAACTTCTAACACACAGCAGGGCAGGAGTAACAGGTCCAGTCTATCCTTTAGATGTGCTTTTCTAATGTTTTTATTAAAAGAGTTGACTCTGAGCTAAAGTATTATGAATGTCTTTTTGCATTTTAGTGTTTTTATATTCCTTTTATTTGTGTAATATTTTGTTTTTATGTAGAAGCAATGAATAAGTTTTAAAGCAATTTTATGATTAAATCCATGAAAGATGAAGCACTCACGATCACAATCAAATTACTCTCATCGTTATAAACACATTGGTACTCAAGCTCTAAAAATACATATTTGCATTTCATTTTTCCACCCCTCCCCTGATGTTGATGAAATGCAGGCTTTACAATAGCTAAGACATCTTCTGCTTTGGTCAGAAATGGATTAATCATACTAGAGAGAGGTAGTACCTGTTTCTCATGTTAAAGGAATGGCATGCTAACAAAAGGGAGAAATACAGTCAAGGGAAGGAAGAATTATAATTATCTATATTTGAAACAGAAGTATGTAATTTTCTATGTGCAGTAAAATTTTCTCAGGGATCTAAAACCTAAAAAATGTAATATTTAGCCTATTTTGTGTGTTTAAATGTAAAGTATATATACCTAGAGATACAAAGAAAGATAGTTATTCTATTCCTAAATTCTTAATAATGCACAAAAGAATTTATTTTGCTGCTCTCATTTATAGCATCATTACATTAAAAATTAAACAAGACAAATATGAAATGAACTACAGAAATTCTGTCATCATCAAAACAAAATTTCTCAGATTCATTTTTTCTTCCTGCTCAAACAAAATTTTCATCTTTCTGAGTAAATAAAATAATTATAAAAAATGTGTACTATAGTTTCCATGTCACTTCTGAAATTTTATAGTTTTTTTTATAGATTCCCACTTAGGATAAATTTGGCATTTTATAGCATGATTTTATATTGATTCTTCCATTCTCTTCTAATAGGACATGTATATTACTCAGATACATAAGTACTTATGACAAAAAATCATATTCTTTTGAAAATACTGTACAAAACAAATTAGTTTAAGGAATAGCTGAGGGACGTATATTATAACTGACTGCTCTAGTTAGAAAGGCATTCTTTTCATATCGTATTAATTTATCTCCTTTTTCATATTTGCGGTGAGGAGTCTCTCTTTGTGCCTTAATTATGCACAGCATGAAGAAAATATTCTAAAGTATATTCATTAAAAAACACTGACTTATAAAATACAAGTGGGCACACCAAAATGAACATAACATCTGATTCAAATAATTTACTGAAAATATTAGGATGATTAAAATATTCTCTCGTGTCATTGATTTTAAGTACTATATTAAAGTCACTGTGGTTTATGATTTGATCACACTGAAGAAGTGACTCTACAATTAATGCTGCTTACTTATTATAAGGAGTCATTGTTTACCATTTCAAGCTATTAGCTTAGCTTAGGGTCTTGAGCCTAAACGCACTATTTTTTGCAAAACACTTAAGGCAATCATAAGTCCATAGAAGCCTTCTGTATAACCTATTTTACTGACAAACAATTACATTTTAGATTGAAGAGGTGAAATGATTAAGAATATTTGACTTAGTTGCCATGACAGCATGCATTTTTCATCAGGCACAGTGTAATTACTACAATTTCAATGATGTAAAATCAAGAAAGATGATAACAAACAGCAGAACCGTGGAGATATTGCCATTGCAACCAGGTTGCCATAGCAACAGTGATAATAATCCCAGTGATAGATGTTTTCTCTTGCTCTTTCCATTTTGTACGGTTATAACATTCAGAGCCAGTTTTTACCACAGCTTTTTATAGTTTATTAGACTGTCAAAATAGTTTATGAGATGTTGTTGCAAAGGAAATGACTGAGTTCCGCAGCCTAATAAAAATGCCAAATACTCTGTTTACATACTGCTCCAGCGCTTAACAAACATTAAAAAATTGTATGAAAAATGATTTGATATTGTATCTGTATTAATCAATTTGCAAGGCATAAGCTTTGTCACTGAAGGTCAAATGAATAGTTTCCAAACACTAGTTTGGGAGAGCCTTTTTAAAGTTTATGTTTTAACATAATACTGGCAACCCCCTTCACCTGGATAGGAATATAAACTACCCACAGGAAATACTTTACACATCTAAAAGATAAATAGTTATAGAAAATTAAAACCACATTTGCTTCTCAAACAGGTTTGGGGGGAAATATTTAAAGTTTATGGCCAGAAGTATTCTAAATTAACTTTCTAAAGACAACAATTTTTGAAAGTATGATCAAAACTAGGGCATATTAATGAAACAGGATCAGAAATGAAGACTGGGAGAGTGAATAGTTTGAAAAGAAAGCATGTAGTAATGCACAGCACTAAACCACATAGCATCCATACACACCATGCGATGAACAGGATTCACCGATATAAGGTATCTGTGCAAATCACTACACAGTTTTACATCTTTTGCAAGCTTTTCTTTCACTTTCAATGGAAACACATTTCAGAGAATGTACTTCAATACAGACCTACCATGGGTTTTGCCTGTAATAAAAGCTACCCTAAAATGCATGCGTTCACATGAACCTGGAGGTTTTCTAATTTATTGCAGTCATGTTGAGTATTCATGAATAGACTGCAGAAAATTGAGTCAGACATTAAAGCTTTGGGCCCTGCTTATATGCAGCAAACAGAAAGCCCTCAATAGTTTCAAAGATATGGGCAATTGTGAGTTCACAGGCAGTTGTACCAAAGAGTATAAAGGGTACAAGAAGAATTTTCTATGCTAAGCCCTCCCTCTATATCCATCCATTTGTTCCCTGCCTGTGTTTTCCATTTTAGTGGAGTATTTTGCATCTAATCAGATTAGAGTTTAGGTTAGTTACACTAAGAAATTCAGGGTCATGGCCTAGACACACTAATACCTGGTATCTTAGCATTGGAAGACATTGCAAAGAGTTACAGAGTTTTCCAAGCGTTTCTCTCTCCCATTTATTGGTGATCTGCTCTTAATACTTCTATGCATTTATTATTATTTTTTAAAAGTAGGTATGATTAGCTGAGGCCATACAAATATAGAAACAGTTTTGGGTCACTTAACTCTCTCTCTGCTTCTGTTCCCTTAGGTGAACAGGTGATAGGAAGGCTTTTTTTGCATATTGTTGAGATAAATTTGGGCCTGTGACATAGTAAATATAATTGAATCTGATAATGCTGTCCTGTAGGACAGGCAGCACCCTGTCCTTTACCCACTGCTGCTCAGGTCACATGGGTACCAGGACATGTACCCTATTGGCCTGGCTGCTAGGGTAGGGAGTGAGAATAAACAAAGATTGACTTCTCATTATTATCCCTTCTATCAGGAGCAGCTCCAGAAGGTGAGACAGGACCATGGATCAGACATCTGCTAATGTATTGCTGATATTATACTAAGCATTTTAGAAAATCATTCACTGAGTGAGGAATTTTTGGCAATTTATTACAAATAGTAAGTTAAAATAACTCATAAGACTTTAAAAGTACATATTACTTTACTCATTAAATATAATCCCAACAATACTCTCAAAAACAAATCAATTAGCATATTTTATAGTCAGTGGCATCATATTTTTATCTCAAATGCCATCCAGCCATTACACGAAGCCATCATTGGAACAAGCTGCTCCTTCTCTAGCAAGCATGCTCCAGAAAGTTCGTTACCAGGAATGGTCACTTTTTCAGAAGGTATATGATCTGCTTAGAGGAAAATAATATCCCTTAATTTAGCCTATGAAGGCAAATCTGAAGTGCTTGAGTGGTCTTATTTTCCTTACTTTTTCAATAGTTGCTCTATTTTGTGCCTTTCTAAGAGTGACAAATGCCATATTTTTCACTACATGACATCTAATATTTCCATCATCTATTAATAACAAACATTAATAGGAAACTCCTTCCCTTTCCAAAAGAAGTTGAGGAACTTAAAATATATATACAGAGTCTCAGAGAGATTAAAATAATAATGAAGAAAAGATGAAAGGCCTGAAACTAGAAAGAAAGGTATAAGATCCGGGTGCTTTTAAATCCTCCAAAGAAAATTTCCGCCATTGCTCAAAGTCAAGTTAGCTTTTATTTCTTCCTTAAGAGAATGTTCTTTATCTATAATCTTAAGAGACTGCTCTGTCCCAGGAAGTAATACTTGTTTCTTAACTTGAATTGCTTTGATGTATGGGTATGCCATCATATGTAACTCACAAAACTGTCCTGCTGGGATGTTCATTATTTAGTATCTAAAGAGCAATAACTCTAATTCTACAGTGTTTTAGTTAGTTGTAAAAAAAAAAATCAATCTTAACAGAGCAGCAAGTATCTAGTTTTAATACCTCAGAATACCGTGTACAAAGGGGCAGAGTATGGTATGGTTTTCTTTCCAAAAGTATTCTCTACTAAGGGTTTAAGGCTTACACTTGGCTTCTTTTTTGAATGATTATATAAAGATATCCTTAAAATGTCTTGAAATTATTTTAAAGCTGATTCTACTCATTCTTCTTTTTTTCTTAATAGTTCCCTACGGTGAGATTTTCATTTCCACTATCCTTGGAATTTTACTGCATAGAAGCTCAAGACCTGCAGGCACATGACAGAACTATACAGTCCTTTGCATGAGACCTAAGGTAGTTTGATAGTTCCAGTTTAACCCTCTTGCTCCAACACTTATATACAAATCTCACCCAATAAATCAAAGAATTCAGAAGGGTATGCGAAGTTTGTGAGTCTTTCTTGTCTGGAAAGTTTCCTTACATTTCAACTTCTACATAGCTCCCAGTCCCAGCTGTACTGCTAACTTAGTGTGAGCCACAGAAATGCAAAAAATGCAAATATTTACATTTAAGAAAAGATGGAGATAATAGATATCTGGTCTATATTACAGGATTTTCATAAGGTTTGAAAAAGGTGATAGATGGGGAGGCATCATAGAACTAAAAATAGATTTATATAAATATGAAGCTAAATAGTTACAATCGTCATCACTATTATCTGTCAGCTGACACTTCCTTGGCTAATTATACAGATAACAGTACATGCTGTGGAGTTCATAAACACTCAACAGAAATGCAGCTGAAGTGACCTTCAGCTACGGAAGAATTATTATGATGTTATTGTATGGAATGAACGAATTCTGAAAGAAAATGTTAAGGGAGACATTGTGTTAAAGAATGGGAGGACAAGCCACATTTTGCTCGTAGTCAGAAGCAAAAATGTTAAAAACAAGGTAGTAATTCAAGATATGTATCCAATATGAGTCAGACTCAGTATAATTTCGTACATAGTTCATCTTCTTGCATAAAGGGCAGCTCACTTTAAAAGAAACTTGTAAATCAAATGATGACCTTATTTGTAGTTTTCTACCCTAAAAATTTAAGTATCCTCTGATGCACCATCATTGTCATTTCCCAGGGTCAGCCTTGCTTCAAAACACACTTGAGCGTCCAACCTTCATTATCATTCTAAATCTATGTTGTCGTCATCGTTTGTCTCCTGTCCTCCTGCAGCTGTGTTCATCCTTTCTGCCCTGGGAAACATCTATACTTGGTATACCATCGACTCACCTGGAAAGATCCAAATCTAATTTTATAATTTCACAAGTCTATAATTATTACTCTGAGATACCAGGTTTTCTTAAAACCCCTATACTGAAGAGATTATCAATTAAATTATTCTAAAAGACAAGATGAAATGATCAGAACTGCTTAAGTTTATTTGACAGTAGTTCTCAACCACAGAAGTTCTTCCCAGACTTTCAGGCATTGTCAGAGCTTGTGATGTTCAACTCCAAACAAAACTGTGCCCTTTTGAAACTGCAGAATGAAGATACCAGCCTTGCATAGTGCAAGGTTTATTTGTGTGATCTTTCTGGTCATTACGTTCTTATTGCACATAAAACATATGTGACTACCTGTTGGCTTGATCTGATTTTAGCTTATTCTCCATTTTTCTTTTGCAAGTACTTCATACAGAGAAAAGCTGAACCAACGTGTAACATTCTTTATATAAAATCATTTGAAGCTTGTTTTTTGTACATTAGATTTTCTGTAGAAGTTTAGAATGTTTACAGGGAAATAGCTGTATAAATGAAATGCATTGCTTAGCATGGACATCCCTGATAGCACCACAAATAAAACTTTCTAAATTAGAGAAACCTGGGTTTGAAAGCCATAGAGAGCTTTTACATTAATGATTGAATTTCTAAGTTTTATGAAATTATCTTAAAAATAGTTTCAACTAATTCAGAGGAAAAATGAAAGTGGCTATATAGAAATCTTCTCTTTCTTCTTTTAAAATCCTCCCACTTAGCATGTACTTAAAATAAAAAAGTGAAATTTTGCTAATATTAAAAATGTTTTATAATATTCTGTAATATGCAATTCTGAGGCAATATAAAATATTAAACCCAGACATAATGATGACTGCTGAAGTTACAAATCACTTCTATACACCATGGGTTTCACAGTGGATATTTCTGTCTTGTACATTTTATCTTGTTATATTTCCACCAACTGTTATTCCTTTTGTTCTCATGTAGCTATATTCTATATCACAGTTTGGAAGAGATGTAGTCTTATAAGACAGAAAGTGTTTCAAGATGCTGAGTACATCTCTGTTTTCTAGATGAATATTTTAAGGAACTTTGGGAACACCAGATCAGATTACTTCTGAGTTATACAAACAACTTTGATTTCCAGGCAGCTCCATAAAGCCTTACATACTTCATAGCTCCTGTTTTACTTGACACTTCATCTTTGGTTGTTATTGGTTCTGTATTATTTTCCTAGCCAGAAAATGCAAAGGAAATTGCAATGATTCATGCCATGTGAAAATTTAGCTATCATACTGAGTATTCACTTCTTAGCATTCTCTGAACTGTAAACCGAGGAGACTTGATTAAATCATTCTATTAATTTAATGCCAATCTCATGTTTAAAGACAAAGAAGTCATTTAGCAATTAAAACAAAAGAAAAAAATCAAAGACATAAAATTCAACTTCAAATGTTTTCTTTGGCTCACTAAGCATATTTGCCATTTTTGGGGGTTTATTTTCAAGAAGTAGAGTGAGACACTCTGAAATTGTGCTAGAAGGGAGTGCTAAAAATGAGAAATCACATTGTCTAGAAAAATGCTCCTAGTCTTCTGTTGTGCTGAAATTCTAGACTTTCCCCTCTTAGGTTTGATAGGTTTCTGATCTCAGCTACATAGAAGTTCCTTCATGTTGTGGAAGAATTAGTGCACTTGTTCCAAGAAATCTAACTTACTCTGACATGATAACAGCTCCTGGAGAAAAACACTGAGGAATCTGAGATAACCATCTGTGCTTATAGCTGCTTCTTTGCAAAAAAAAGATAAAAAATGGAACAAGTTCAAATTTAGACATATAATATGATTCCTTTGACTCCTGTAAAAGAGGTGATGAATATCTACTACTTTTACATTAGACTATTTAGTGACTATTACTATACTACTTAAAATATATCAAGTTATAACTATTTAAAGAATATTTTATTTATTCATTTTTAGAGAGAAGGGACGAGAAGAAGAGAGAGAGGGAGAGAAACATCAATGTGCTGTGGCCTCTCACACGCCCCCAACCAGGGACCCGACCCACAACCCAGGCATGTGTCCTGACTGGGAACTGAACCGACAACCCTTTGGTTCATAGGCCAGCACTTAATCCACTGAGCCACACCAGTCAGAGCTCATGTTTTAACTATTGATAGTAAGTTTTAAGTTACTAGTTATCTTACTGATAAATCATGGATTGTGATCAATAATATTTTCTTCTTTCTTAATTTAGCATATAATCATTAACCAAAAAAATGTGTCAAACAATTTACTACCATATGAATTGTTTCTTTTCCTTCACCCCAATGCCACTGCCCCTTGCTGGTTTTTGTCTTCTCCAGTCTTCCTGTTACTATCCTCACTTGCTATTCTTTTTCAACCCATCCTCAACAAAAGAATCATAGATAATTTTTCTAAGTGACAAATCTAATCTTAATCCATTGCTTAGCATCTTTGAGATGCCCAAGCTTTCTAATTCTGAATTAGAAAGTGCTATATTTGAACTTCCAAGTTAGAAAAAATGAGAAACTAGTAGAAAGCCAGACTTTTAAACCAGGATGATGACTGAGTCATAACAATAAAACCTAACTCCAGATTCCATAACTGGATTTGACATCAGTAAGATTTAGGTAAAACACCAATGCTGGTTTCATGCTGACATTAAGATTTAAAAACCAGGCCCTGTCCTAGGCCTTCAAGGTGGGGTCCTCCGAGCAGAAGCAGCAGCACCCCAGGAAGCTTGTTAGAAATGCAAGTTTCAGCCCCACCCCAGACCTAAGGCTTTGGAAGCTGTGGGGATTTGGCCCCTAAAATCTAAGTTTTACGAGCCTTTTAGGTGATCCTGATGCCTGCTGCAGCCTGACAATCACTGTCCTAGAGAATAGAATGAGTCTAAGCCTGCAAGTTGGAGTTAAGGGGCCCAGCTGTGGAGAAAGCCATTCTGCCCCATCTGGGAAGAAGGGGTTTTATCCTGGGAGCACTTAAAGCTGTGCCTCTTATCCATCCTGCACATTATAATCACCTGGGAAACTTAAAACCACTGATGCCCAAGTCTTACCACAGGCCAATTACATCAGAATCTGTAAGGGTGGGACCCTGGCAGTGAGTGGTTTTAAATGAAGCCTGATGATTCTGAAAACAAATAGTTGCTGATGCATCATTCCCAATGAGATTAGAACTCCATGGTCCTACCTTGCATTTTAAGTCAGCCTGCAAGATGCAAAGTAAGACCTTGTTCTGTGTCCCCAGACATGGCTCTCTTCTTCCTAAAGTTGTATTTTACTGCTTCCAATCTGAAGTCGTAAATCACTCCAGACTAATCTTTTGTAGCTTGAAATTGTTTTTAGTAGTAAAACAAAAAAAAAATCTTTGGTGTTCTTTTATCAATCTCTTCCAAATCATAAATACTAATTTATCAGAAAAAGGAGCTATCAACTTCATAACTGATCTTTAATTTTAAACAACCACCATTGATATCTCATATAACTTCCTGTTTAACCATGAAATGATATAATTCACATAATAAAAATGGGAGATTTTACAACTGAGAGGATGGTCTTGGATAATGCTAATTAAAGTGTGGTCCCCAGCCCAGCTGATTAATACCCCTTGAAAGTATGTTTGAAAAGCAGAATCTTATACTCAACCCAGTCCTAAAGATGCAGCATTTAAATCAAAATTTTTATTTTAACAAGATCCCCAGGTAATCCTGTTGCATATTAAAGTTTAAGAAGTACTAGCATTGAAAATGCTGATGAAATTGCTTCAAATTCAGATTAGAGAACCAATTATACATGGTAGCTGTAAATCTCCCAAATACTTGACATGCTAATTAAAATTACAAATAAATTAGACTTTTCTCCCTCATGTAATGGGAAATAAGCTTACAATTAGTATACATAAAGGAAAACCATAGGTTTTGGAAGTTAGAGCTTATAGAATTGCTCTCTGCCACAATAAAAATACCCTCGAGGTCCACAGAAGATGACAGGTTGCAAGCTGTGAGAAGCACCTGTAGAGCAGCACAGGTTAAGACGGTAGCTGCTGCTACCCATGCTGGGCCAATGCCCAGAACATGAGGGTGCTTCAGATTTGGACTTCCTTGATTCCACCATCCACAAAAACATTATGAGGCATCTACCGCATACCAGAAATGGGGTTAGGTGAAAGAAATACTTGCTTTCAGTTGTTCACTGTCCAGATTTTGGAGATAGGCATGGGGACAGTGACAATTAGCCTGTTAAGTGCTTTAATAAAGTCATGCACTACTATTATGGGGCCTAAAAAGAGGGACCCTAAATTGACTTAAGGAATAACTTCTTATAAAGGGTGACAAAAGGGGGTCAATTCAGATGCCTGGAGGTGAGTGTAGCTGAATTCCAGAAGGGCAAAACCATTTGTTTATGGGTTATCCAAAGTTTTTTCATAACCATGAGCCTTACAGGTGATATCAATAGTCAGGATTGTAATTGAATGATATTTATTTTTTTTAATTTACTGATTTGAGAGAGGGAGAGAGGGGGAGAGAGAGAGGGAAACATCAATTTGTTTTTCCACTTATTTATGCAATCATTGGTTATTCCCACATGTGCCCTTAGCAGAGATCAAACCAGTTATGGCCCACAACCTCGGCATAACTGGACGATGCTCTAACCAACTGAACTACCCTTCCAGGGCTTGAATCGTATTTACAAAAAAAGCCTTGGCAAACAAATAGTATTTGAAGGAGAGATAGGAGAGACTGGAGGTGTTGGGATGCTGGCCATAGATGGAGAAATAAAACCTCAGAAAGAACAATAATACTTCCTTCTCTTATCATTAGAGGAGAAGGTAAGTGAGTAGATTGTAGGTGAGGAGGCAATTCAATTTTGTGCCTGAAAAATCCTATTTTCTCAGCGAAAAAGAATGAGGGGGTACTGGATAAAAGAAGATGAAGGGTTTAGGTGAAGAATACATATGCATAGCCCATGGACACAGACAAAAGTATGGTGAAGGCCAAGGGAGGGGAGGGTGGGGGCCGGGCAGGGGCCAGGTGGAGGGGGACGTCTGTAATAATGTCAACAATACAAAGAAATTAACTCTAAAAAAGAATGCAAGCTCTTCCAGGAAAGAGTACGATGGTCTGAGAAACTCAGAAAAGGAGAGAACTGCAAGTCACAATTATTATTATTTTTTGTATTGTGGCATAGAATTTGTAAGGGGCATTACAAAGAAGGTGGTGAGGATTCATGTGTGGTTGAAAATCATGACTTGGTAGTAACAACAATGCTGTATGTTGTGTGATTTGGTACAGCAATGCTCAGCAGTGCAGATGCTTGAATTAATTTGAAGGCCATGGTTGTGTCACGAATATAGTAGAAAACCAAAGGTGGAAAAGTCTGGATCGGTGTTTCCAAGTCCTCAATTCTAACAAGCTCCCAGATGGCATTTGTTCTGGAGTTCCATAAGCCACACTTTGAATAACAAGGTTCTAAGCTGTGTAAGGGAAGAAATGAAACCCAAAGTGGTGATGACCTAGAAAAAAAGGAAGGGATAAATTTACTGAATATCAAACAGTCATTAACTACTCTATACCCATTAGGATGGCTACTATATCCATATCCATATCCATATCCATATCCATATCCATATCTATATCATCTATCTATATCATCTATATCTATAATCATCTCTCTCTCTATAGATAGATAGACCATATATATATATTATACATATACATATAGATAGACTATATATATATCTTTTGGATCATAAGATGCACCTCGGTTTTAGAGGAGGAAAATAGGAAAAAATTTTGAAGCAAAAAATGTGGTAAAATATTTAATAATATAAATAACATAATATTTCACCAATGTAAATGTAAACAACTCAATAGCAGCATTAACAACCATTATTATTACCAAATTTAGGGGGGGAAAGTGCATCTTATAGTCTGAAAAATATATATAGTGTGTATATATATACACACACACACACACATGCATATATACACACACATTGGCGAGTCTGTGGAGACATCTTGGGACTCTTATGAACTGTTTGTAGGAATATAAAGTGATCGACTACTATAAAAAACAATATGGTAGTTTCTAAAAAAAATAAAAGATATAATTAAAAAAGATCTAGCAATTCTACTTCTAGGTATACACCCAAAAGAATTGAAAGCAAGAACTCAGACAGATTCGTGGGCACACATGTTCACAGCA
Source organism: Trachops cirrhosus (assembly GCA_028533065.1). Taxonomy (NCBI): domain Eukaryota; kingdom Metazoa; phylum Chordata; class Mammalia; order Chiroptera; family Phyllostomidae; genus Trachops; species Trachops cirrhosus. Next base: position 83,736,452 of record CM052544.1, on the reverse strand, counting down.
GCATTATTCACAAGGGCCAAAAGGTGGAAACAATACAAGTGTTCATTACTGGGTGAATAAATAAACAAAATGTAGTGTACACATACAATAGAGTATTATTTAGCTTTAAAAAGGAAATGAATTCTGACATGCTACAACATGGACAACCTTGAGGACATTATGCTAAGTGAAATAAACTAAGCAAGGAAGGACAACTATCATATGATCTCACTAATATGAGGTACCTAGAGTAGTCAAATTTATAGAGACAAAGTAGAAAGGTGGTACCAAAGGCTGGAGGGAAAAGAGGAAGTTATTGTTTAATAGGACAGAGTTTCAGTTTGGGATAATGGAAAGCTTTCTGGAAACTAGTGTTCAGAATTGTCTTAACAGAAAAATGGGTTTGTTGGTTCAGTTCTGCTCTGTCACAGAGTTTAATTGGCATCATACAAAATCTTCATACTGCAGGCTCTGTCTGATAAGGATATAACAAGTGCCTGGACCAGGTCAGCACAAAGGTATGGACAGGGTATTAGCACCATCAGACTCACGTGATGTCTTGCTCCCCTCATTCTTTCATTCCTGTGAATTTATATACACCAAAAGGAAAGCAAGAGAAATTAGAATCAAAAGAAAAGAAATGGGGATACTAAATATCATTATAATTTTTATTACCATTGGATTTTTGTTTGCTGAAGGAGGCTGAGAAGACTGGCCTACAGAATGGCACAGTAATCAGAGTGCACACTCGTATGTAGTTACTTCTAATATGGGATTCCAAGATTACCTTGTCTGAAAAGGAAACCTTATAAAAATAACCAGCACCTTTCTGCAAATTATATTTTAAGAAGCCCTGAAGATAAGGTAATAACGATGAAGAAGCTAATATTATATAGGCTATTTTACAATATACCTAATCAGATTTTCTTTTAAGATGTTTGACGTTATCCTTATCTAAAAAGGCTAAATGGACTTAAGCATCTACTTTTATTATTTAATTAGAATGACTTTAAGGCATTTTCATTTGATGATATCTATATCTTTAAATATACATATATATTCCTTTGCATTTATACATAGTGATAGTGACTTCAGTGTGACCCTAAATAGGCATAAGATTTCTGACCTTCTGTTAAAACAAAACAAAACAAAAAACAATCTTCCCTTTTTTTTTGCCCGTGGTACTGAAAAGTATTCCAAGTTACTTAAATTCTATTTTGAAATGTGGAAATAAGGAGAAAGTCCTCCCTACATCCCAACTTACCTGAAGTCCTAAGAGACACTGTAATTCAGATCATCTTTGGTGTCATATAATACCATAGTGGTATATGAATAAAATGACCCAAACTACGTTATTCTCACTTAACTACTCTTAACAGAAAATAATACAATTAGATCCAAAAGCATCTCTCAAAGTCTGAAAGATGGTGTTTATTATATTATTATCGATCTTAAGACAACAAAATAGATATAGCGAGAAACAAGACGGCACCTCGAAGGCATTTTGCTACATCTATTATATCTGAAATAAAATATTTTTAGCAGTGCTACTGATAGGATAAAATAAAGCTTATCTCATGGAGTAGTCTTTTGTCTATTTAGAATACATCCTTTTTTAGCTACCCTTAATCTACAAAGCCATCCAAGGAAAATTTCCAGTGTGGTTAGCTACACTCCTGCATTATAAGTTACTCCCTAAAAGTAACTTTGGCACTTTCAAAGGCTCATTAAATCTTTTTGAGCCCTGGTGTATCACTAAGAAAAGTGCTACAATAATTCGCTCAGTGGTATCCTCAGGACCTTAAAAGTTCTTGTTCTTTACAAAAAACTAAATTACTTTCAAAAAGAATTTTACTTTCTATCAGGATATGGCTAAAGACTCTTTGCTTATTGTTTCAAGACCGATTTAAGGGGGTTAACTCAATTATTTGTTTTAGACACACTCTGTAATCTGAAAAACTACTATTTTTGACTATCAGGCTTGTTTTTTAGAAAAAGCACCAACATTGCTGTTCTCTCCTAGTCAGTCTGTCCACTGAGAGAACCATCTATTCAAATGGTGTGAGGAGGCTGGCCTGCCTTTAATCCAAATTAGCTGTCCTGGAAATGCATCAGCTCTTTCCTTAAGGCCCATAGAAGTTTTATAAACATTGCTCTAAGTTTAAGTGAAACTAGAACTATCTTCAAACTCTTAAATGACATAATCTAAATAAACTAAACTAACATCTCTAAAGGAATTTCCATTACAGTAATGGAAGCAGAGATGAAAGCTGCATTAAAAGTTATGTGATCTTGTGTTAGTGCCTCCCCAGTGCACGCATTTGCTAATTTACCTCCTCTACCATCTTGTACTACAGTCAACAAAATAAAGTATAGAATCAAGCTCATGTGGCTGGCTCTATGTGTGTAAAGAGTTCTCAAAAAACAAACAAACAAACAAAAATCCAAAATGGTTTGTGGAAGTAGCAGTTAAAGAAGAAAAAGGAGAGAGTTGGGTCTAAAAATTAAATCTGGCATTCATACACAGATCAAAATTAAAATCACAAGGAGAAAATAAACAAAGTTCCTTGTACAACCCCCACCATGCTGCCCTATTCTTGGCATGATTTACAAAGGGGAGATTGGAATCTGGCCCTGTTGCAGTCAGTAATATGCACATTATAAAAACACAGGTTTGGGGAAGTTCTGGCATGAAAAGGGGTCATAAAAAAACCTGGCATAGACAACACCACTCCCCATCCTCACCCACAAGCACCCAGACCAGGGCTCAACTATAACAAGCCAATCAATGGTTAGATTCTGAAAATCATTTGCCAGATACCACAAAATGAGTAAAGTAGCTTATACCTGACTCATAGGACACCAGGGACTTTAGTATAAGACAGGGTCGGGCTTTACAAGGCTGCAAATGGTATTATTATGCCAATTTACAGGTTATTAAAAGGAAACTCACAGAGATTAAGAACTTAGTAAATGGCAGAACCCAGGTCAGGGAATCCTGTTTCAGATGATTCCAGAATCCATATTCATTCTACTATACAGAGACATCTAAGGAAGAGACAATTTACTTTGGAACATTAAATATAATTCAACCTATAACAAACTCTTCTTTCTGTGAGCATAAGTGATCAAGGCTTCCTAGGCCCTAAAAATAGAAACATTATCAAATAAATGTAGAAAACACTGAATCAAATGTATTAGTCCTGCAGGACTCCTCAGAGCCTTTAAGTACACACTAATATTCCCTGTGAATCCTCACAATATGGGTGTAGGAGGCTTTGATTTTCCTCTGAAGAACTTTTTATAGGACCTGTGTTCCAAGAGACACACTTTAGGAAATGCATCTGCAAAATCGTGCTGGCCTAGAAAAATCAGATTCTTTATGGTGAATTTGTATATCTGCATTCTCATCCGTGGTATGATGAGTCAAAGTTTAATTCTCAGAGGTCAAACAAAATCCTCTTGCGTGCAAGAACTATAAGACTGATTCTTCTCCTCTGTAACTGTAAGTATTGAGAACATTTATGGAGATCAGAAAAGTAAGAGTAGAAAACCGACACTTTCTTACTTTCCTACTTTGAGGCTTGGGAATAGTGAAATTATTTTTAACACTTCATCTGGAGTTTGGGAACCTACAGTCAATTCAGAGGGAGACCTTCTCCTGTTTCTGTTACACCTCTGAGCCCTGATTTCTCACTCTGCTGTTCAGTTTTGTTTTCCCTACTCAGCCTTTTAGGGATTGTTATTTTCTTATCATCCTCTCCCACTCCTAAAGCATGTGGGGAATTCTATACAGAAATAGATGGGAACACGTGTACTTCTGAAGAGTTTTCTTGAAGGCTCTAGGTTAAATTTAGAACATCATTGAAAGCATTGACCTGGGACAAATTCAATATCTTAATAAACTCTGTGTATACAAATAGTAGCAGTCTGCCAGTGTTATGAGGAGCCATAAACTAGTGGTATGCTGTAGCCTCTGAGTGATCTTGGGCCAAGGACTGACTTCTATGTCTTACTTTCCCCATCTTTAAAATGAGGATAATAGAAACATCTACTTCCTATGATTGTTTCATGTATAAGCAAGGTGATACACAAAAGGCACATTGGGGAAATGTCTAGTCCACAGTGACTGGTCAATAAACATGAATTGTCATTATTTGCACATGATACTCTCTTCCACAGGATCACCAGCCACAAGCAAGACTCAGTGAATTCCTTATCAACTGAATGGTGTAGAAGGAAGGCTGTGGGAAACAACATTGTTCCCACTTGATGATGAAAGAAAGGCCAGTTCAGGTAGGTACTCAGTGCAGGTAAGGATACTGTGGCCAAAAGAAACATATCTCACCTTGTGCATTAGGTGGGAATTCTCCCTACATGTTAAGCAGAACTCTCCTCACATCTTAAGTAATTAAGAAAATCATTCTTGACTGATGTTTGTTTACATCCATGAGTTTTCTCTTAGAATAAATTCTTAGAAATTAAATTACTGGACTATGGAAGAGCTTCTAAATTCAAGCTAATATTTTAAGATTTTGTTTCATATTGAAATTTTCCCTCCAAGAAAACTTGCCAGTGTATATAAACACCTATTTCTTATCACTTTGACTGCATCAGGTTTCCTACATTTTCAAACATTTTCTATTTGATAAACAGAAATATCTGCCCTGGCTAGTGTAGCTCAGTGGATTGAGCACAGGCCTGCGAACCAAAGGGTGGTCAGTTTGATTCCCAGTCAGGGCACATGCCTGGGTTGTGGGCCAGGTCCCCAGTAGGAGGGGCATGGGAGAGGCAACCACACACTGATGTTTCTCTTCCTCTCTCCCTTCCTTCCCCTCTCTCTAAAAATAAATAAAATATTTTAAAAAAGAAATATCTAGCTATTAATTTTATTTGTTTTTGACCACTAGTTTGAACATTTTTACATATGCCTACTGAAAATTTGCATGTCTTTTGTTAATTGCTATTCATAGCACTTGACCATTTTAAAATAATCAACTATATTTATTTAATTTTTCTTTTCTGGATTGTGACTATTGTTGTTTGCTTGGAAAAGCCCCTACACCAAATATACGTTTTCTGTCAATGTTATAACTTCTCGTGTCATATTTTTATTTTTTTATTCAATTTATTGATGTATTAGGGTGATGCTGGTTAACAAAATATTACAGATTTCAGGTACATAATTCTACAACACATTATATGTACACTGTATTTTGTGTTTACCACCTCAAGTCAAATCTCTGTTCATCACCATTTATCTCCCCATACTCTCCTCTACCTCCCCTTACAAACAATCACCACATAGTTGTCCATGTTGGTGAATTTTTCCTTTTTTCCCAATCTCCCCACCTCCCCACAACTGCTTTCCACACAAACAGCTGTCAGCCTCCCCTTTATTTATGAGTTTTTCACTATTTTACTTGTTAGTTCATTTTGTTCCCTGTATGGTGCTTGTTTTGCACTTAGCATAATGCTCTCCAGGTTTACCCATGCTGTTGCAAAGGATAAGATTTCCTTCTTTTATGGCTGAGTAGTATTCCATTGTGTAAGTGTGCTACAGCTTTTTTATTCTCTCATCTACTAATGGGCACTTCAGCTGCTTCCAAATCTAAACCATTGTAAATAACACTGCAATGAACATAGGAATGAGTATATTCTATCAAATTAGTATTCTGGGCTTCTTTAATATTCCCAGAAGTGGAATTACTGGAATATAAGGCAGTTCCATTTTTAATTATTGTCAGGTAACTCCATGTCACCTTCCACAGTGGTTGCACTAATCTGCATTCCCACCAACAGTGCACGAGGGTTCTCTTTCTCCACACTCTTGCCAACACTTGTTTGTTGATTTATTAATGATAGCTAGTCTGACAGGCATAAAATAATATCTCATTGTAGCTTTAATTTGCATTTTTCTGATGATTTAGTGATGTTGAGCATCTTTCCATGTGTATTTGCCATCTGTATATCCTCTTTGGGTAAGTGTCTATTCAGATCCTCTGCCTATTTTTAACTGGGTTTCTTGTTTTTGGTGTTGAATTTTATAAATTTTGGATATTAATCCCTATCAGATGTATTGGCATATATGTTCTGCTATTATGTGGATTGTCTTTTTATTTTGTTGATGTTTTCCATTGCTGTGGAAAACTTTTAGTTTGATGTAGTTCCATTTATTTTTCTTTTATTTCCCTTGCTGGGAGACATATATCTGATAAAATATTGCTCTGAACTAAGTCCAAGATTTTGCTGCCTATGATTTCTTCTACGATTTTTGTGGTATCAGGTCTAATATTTAAGTCATTAATTCATTTTGAATTTATTCTTGTGTGTGATATAGGAAAGTGGTCTAGTTTCACTTTTCTGCATGTATCTGTCCAAATTTCCCAACACCATTTACTGAATAAACTATCTTCAGCCTATTTTATGTGCTTCTTTCCTCAGTTGAATATTAATTGACTATAAAGGTGTGGTTTTATTTCCGGGCTCTCTATTCTGTTCCATTGATCTATGTGTCTGTTCTTATGCCAGTGTGATGCTGTTTTGATTACTATGGCCTTATAGTGTAGTTTCATATTAGGTAGCATGATTCCTCCAACTTTGTTCTTTCTTCTCACAATCACTCTTGCTGTTTGGGGCCTTTTATGGTTCTCTATAAATTTTTGAAATATTTGTTCTAGTTCTGTGAAATATGTCATTAGAATCTCGATAGGAATTGCATTAAATGTATAGATTGTGTTTGGTAATATGGACATTTTAATGTTAATTCTTCCTATCCTGAACATGGTATGTGCTTCCACTTATTTCTATCTTCTTTAATGTCTTTCTTAGTTTCATATAATTTTCCGAGTACAGTTCTTTACATCCTTGGTTATGTTTATTTCTAGGTATTTTATTGATTTTGAAGCAAGTGTGAATTGGACTGTTTTCCTAATTTCCCTTTCTGTTAGTTCATTATTGGCATATAAAATGCAACTGATTTCTGGATATTAATTTCATATCTTGGTATTTTGCTAAACTTATTTTTCAGTCCTAGTAGTTTCTTAGTAGAATCTTCAGGATTCTGTATGTAGAGTATCGTGTTATCTGAAAATAACGACGGTTTTACTTCTTTCTTTCCAGCTTGGATACATTTTATTTCTTCTTCTTGTCTGATGGTTATGGCTAGGACTTCTAGTACTATGTTGAATAAGAGAGGTGAAAGCAAACATCCCTCTCTTTTTCCCAGTGTAAAGGGGAACACTTGAAATTTTTTTCCCATTGAGTATGATGCTGGCAGTGTGCTTGTCATATATAGCCTTTACTATGTTTAGGTATGTTCCCTCAGTTCCCACTTTACTAAGAGTTTTTACCATAAACTGGTACTAGATTTTATCAAAAGCTTTTTCTGCATCTATTGGTATGGTTTTTGTCCTTCATTTCATTTATGTAGTGAATCACAATTATTGTTTTGTTTTGGACCAACCTTGCACTCCCAAAATAAATCCCACTTGATTATGTTCTATGATCTTTTTGATGTATTGCTGTATTTGGTTTGCTAATATTTTGTTGAGGATTTTGGCATCTATGTTCATCAGGGATATTGGCCTATAATTTTCTTTCTTTGTAGTGTCTTTATCTGGTTTTGGAATTAAGATAATGATGGCCTGGTAAAATGAGTTTGGGAGCTGTCCCTCCTCAAATTTTTTGAAACAGTTTGATGTAACTATCTTATCTGATGTAATATACAGCTTGTATGTAACTACTGCTTTTCTCTTACAGCTTTTATGATTCTGTCCTTGTCTTTAAGCTTTGCCATTTTGCTTATGATGTGTTTTGGTGTAGGCCTCTTTGGGTCCAACTTGTTTGGTACTCTCTGAGTTTCCTGGACTTGTGTGTCTTTTCCCTTCACCAGATTAGGGAAACTTTTGGTCATTAGTTCTTCAAAAAGTTTTTGATCCCTTGCTCACTCTCTTCTCTATCTGATATCCCCATGATATGGATGTTGTTGTGCTTCATGTTGTCCCAAAAGTGTCTTAAGCAATCCTCATTTCTTAAAATTCTATGTTCTGTTTGCTGCTCTGCCTGGATGTTTTTTTTTCCACCTTGTCTTCCAAATCACTGATTTGATCTTCTGCTTCATGTAAACTACTGTTTATTCTTTCCAGTGTGTTATTTATTTAAGATATTGAAATTTTATTTCTTACTGATCATTTTTTATTGTTTTTATGTCTTATTTCATGCTTTTGAATATCCTTGCAATCATTACTCTAAACTCTTTGAAAAATGTTTTGTTTCCTTTTCATCTACTTCATCTTCTGGAGAATTCTCTTGTTCTTTCATTTGGAGCCTGCTTGTTTGTCTTCCCATTTTGGCTGCCTCTTTGTATTTGGTAGATCTGCGAGACTCTGGTTCATGCCTAACTCAAACTCTGTGTCTGACTGGCTCTGGGAAACCTGTTTGCAGCTATTAGTGTTCCACAGCTTGAGGATCCCTCTGTTGGGTTTGTTTGTAGGCAGAAAGAACCAGGCTGTGCACTGAGGGTGGCTTTAACCAGCACCAGGCCTGGGGGCAGATCAGCTGAAGTCTCTGAGCTCCCCAAGATCCAATTTCACTTGTAGATTTTCTGTTAGGCTTAAAGAGTGAATGTCTTCCAGCTGTACTTCTCAGCAGCAGAGCTTAAGTCCCACAGGGTGGGGATAAGTAATTCCTCTTGGTGGGGTTATTACTTTCCCTCAGGCTGATGCCACTTGGAGTGGATTGCTGTCTGAGAAACATAGCTCCTGCAGTATGGGGAATGACTCAATACAGGGTTCCTGACAGCTGTTCCTTCAGTTCTCTTCCCAAAGCTCCAGACTGTTCTCTCATGTCTTTAGTGCACTCTTCCATTCCTCTGCTGGAGCACGGGGTGAGTGGCTGCAAATGGAATTTTGTGTATTGGTCTTTTAAGAGGCTCTCTGCATCTCCACCCATCTCTCCCAGTCACATTGTGGTGATGTGGCTTCTTCCATCCATCCATGGTTATAAGGCTTCTCTCCAGCTAGTGTTCAGTTGGTTATTCAGGATGATTTTTCTATAATTTAGTTGTAATTCCCATTTGGTCCTGGGAGGTTAGTATAGCTTCTACTTACTCTGCTATCTTGGATCTCCAGCACCATTGTGGTGGCTTATTTCTTCCAGACGTTGACTGAGTTTGACTCTTAGAAGAAGAGGCAACTCCTTTAACTTCTAAATCCATTCAAGTTCTCTATTGATTGTGCCATTCACTGAAAAAAGGAACTCAGAGTAGCATCTTCTACAGTCTCCCCCCAGATCAAGCTCTGAGATGCCTCTAAACCACTCGAACATTTCTTGTAGCAAATTTTTTTCTGTGATATCTTCTTGGACAAAGGGAAAAAAAGAAAAAAAAAACAATTGGACTACATCAAACTAAAAGTTTTGCACAGTGAAGTAAACCATCAACAAAATGAAAAGACAACTCACTGAATGGGAAAACATATTCACTGATATATCGGATTAGGGGTTAATACCTTAAATGTATAAAGAAATTATAAAAATCAATACCAAAAACCAAACAATCCAACTGAAAAATGGGCAAAAGACTTGAATAGGCAATTTTCCAAAGTGGGTATACAGATGGCCAATAGGCAGACATTTCCCATTTATATATTTTTGCCTTTTATCTTCAAATGAAAGAGCATGAAAAAATGAGTTACTTTCTACTTTAATTAGAATACATCTGAATTTAATACTATAATAAAGTCAATTTGAAGTATATTATTTACTGTATTAAGGAAATACAACATTTTAACAAGATGGTTTACTGCATTAAACCATTAAAATGATTATATTATTGTATTTCTTAATTAAATATTTTTGTACTCATCATAAACCCTACTTATTATTACTAGTTTTTTTAACATAGTGATTTCAATTTCTACTTTAGTTTTTGTGCATATTTTTATAAATGGCACTGGGCTGCACTTATGTGTAACATTGTTATGAAACTTTGTATTAGTAAAAAAATAGGAATTACAAATATGTATATTTAAATAGCTTTATAAATAGTATATGTTAGAATACATTAGAGAGTTAATTGAAAATATGTTGGAATTGATAGGTAATTTCATTTCAACATCTTTTAAAGATAATTCTAAAACAAGATTTATTATTTGAAGTAAAAATACAGTAATGTTTCATTAAACTTTTTCTCAATGTTGTTTGATTCTTTGAATTCAAATAATATATTTTAATATAAAATCACCCATTTCATCAATATTTTATTATTTATTAGAACAGCTTTGTATACTTATGTTTTATAATTAATATCTCATCTACTAATTCATATTTTTCTATAAGTGTTTTCACTTTTTCTTTAAAAATCATACATTTACCTTATCTGTTTAGCTTTTGTTGTTTTCTCATAGAATATACTCCAGGATTTATTTATCATTCTCTTCTATGTGTTATATAAGTTATTAATTTTAGCACTACTAATTGCTTTCATTTTAAATAATTTGATTTATTTTATTATTTCCTTCTTAATATATGAAGTTAATGATTTTCTTTCTCAATTATCTGAATACTAAAAAGCTTTAAGAGTATTTTCCTACATATATATATATATATATATATATATATACATACACACACATATATATTTCTCTTAGGTTTTTATTATATACCCTTCTCACTACTGTTACTTTTTAATACTTTTTATTTCTAAGTGGTTAGGAAATGCTTAACTCTTTTGTGATTAATTTTATGTGCAATTAATTTTCTACCTATAATATGGCTTATATCTTTTCTGCTTTATATAATTACTTTTTTTGTTAGAATTTGTGTTTTTTTAAGCACCAATATTTATACATATCTCCCTTACATATAATTTCATTAATTATATTAGAGTCTCTAAAATGATTTAATTTTTTTATTTCATTTGTCAAGACTTTGAAGCACTATTATTTTGTTTTGAATTGCTTTTTATATTTTTATAGTGTTTAGCTTTATATTTTTGATATTATGTTATTCATTTCAGGTAATAAATATATTTCATTTTGTTTAATCAATAAAATTGCTCTCTTTATCTTGGTAAATGCCTTTGGCCTAAGATTCCAGTTTGTTTGATGTTAATATAACCCAAATGACCCCAGACTTCATTAGCCTGTGGGTACTAAGGATGCTCAATTAATATTAATATCCTAATTTGCTAGCTCATTAACCTCTACCTGTATAACAGGAGGACCTTGACCTCTACTTAGGAAGTCTCTCTAGGCAGTATCTGACATATACTTTGGAATCAGTAATCTATTCTTCTTCACCTTTATGTGTGCAGGCAGACTCTGGGTTTCTCTTAGCTTTTCTTGCTGCTGCTATGCATGACAGGCCTCCAGGCCGGAGACATAGTCCTCACAGTGCCATTACAACAAGACTGTCTTCTGTGAAGTCCGAGATGAAATGTTTTAGAAGGGATCCTCTGTGAACATTACCTTATAAGGAAATCAGTAAGACCACTACTTAAGCTACCATTCAGCCTTTCTTTCCTCCAAGATTACGTAAATCTCATGACAACTGTATGACAAAGAAGCTGTGATTATTCCAGATGAAGAAACCTAAAGACAAAGAGGATAAGTAACTTGCCTACAAGAAGCAGGTACTAACAACACCACTAATCTTTCATGCTATTACTTCCTCAGTTTTGCAGACTTTACTCTATTCATCTTTCTGGTGCCTGAAGCATATCATCAAATATATTTTTTCATAAAAAGTATTTTAGGTTGTCCATTTTCTGAGTTTTTAATAGAGGTACCACATTATTTCTTCACTGGTCCTTTACTCATGAATGATAGGACTTAGATCATCATTTCTCTCCCTGTGAACTGGAAGTATAACATAATGTGTAACGCTTTGAGGATCATCAGGGTTATCTCCTTAAAATGCACATTCATGATAGGAGTTCATATCATTTTGATGCACATGGTTTGTGGACTGTACCTAAAAACCACTGTATGGTGGTTGGCATTACAGTCTGACATCAAACAGATTGTTTAAGTCTCTCCTTTGCTTCTTATTACTTCTGTGGACAATAAACATCCTTCTTAGCCTCTCTAAGCCTCATTGTACTTATATGTAGAATGTGACTAATGATAACATGCATGCTTTATGTTTGTTTTGAGGATTAAATGCAATAATGACTATAAGCAGCATAGTTTTGGAACATGACTGACAAATGTTTGCTATTTTCATAATAAATATTTTTAATGCTATCCAAATTTCTACCTTTATTTGTTGTAGAAAATAATAATAACATAGCTCCAGACTTCTCTGTTAGACAGCTCTATTTGAGCACAGTGGGAGGGTATTGACAGGGAAGATGTGCCAGAGCAGAGGTAAGAGAGCTAGATCTACACCAAAGAGATTTCAAAGCCTACACAGTTGATATCTGGGCTGGGTACTTGCCATTTCCATGGTGATCTCTAGGGCAGGGGTCCCCAACCCCTGGGCCTCAAACTGGTACTGGTCTGTGGCCTATTAGGAATCTGAGCTCTGCCTTCTGGTATCTCCCATCCCACCATTGTAAAAACAGTCCCTGGTGCCATAAAGGTCGGGGACCAGTGCTCTAAGGAAAATGCTGCCATGAGTTGCCATGCTTTGTGTCAGGCCAATCCTCAATTCTGTCACCCAGGCACCTTTGGGTCAGATATAGTTATCCAAAGGTAACCAACAATGGGTGGGGCTATGAGATGTGCCTGGCATGAAAACTCTGCCAAGAGTGATGTCTTAATTTGTTGCCACATAACTACCTCAGTTTCTCTGTGAGATGTAGATGTTACAGTAAGGATGTACATTATGAAATGATATAGGAACTACAGAATATAACTAAAGGACAAAAACTTAACCATGAAAAAGGGAAGAGGAGTTAGGTGATACATAGAAAAACACAAAGAAAAGAAAAAATATAACACAAAGTACATGACATTTAAAAAATTTTACCTGGTATAGCCAAACCCTAATTACAAACAACAACAACAACAATAACAACAACAACAAACAGTTCTAACTTTCTAGCAAGAAGTAAATAGAATTATAAGTGTGTTTTCCTTTTTAAAAAATATTTTATTTATTTATTTTTACAGAGAGAGGAATGGAAGGAGAAAGAGAGGAAGAGAAACATCAACATGTGGTTGCTTCTCTCATACCCCTCACTGGGGACCTGGCCCACAACCCAGGCATGTGCCTTGACTGGGAATCTAACTGGTGACCCTTTAGTTTGTAGGCCAGCACTCCATCCACTGAGCCACACCAGCCAGGGCTAGTGTGTTTTTCTTCATGATAGTTTGTAAGATTCTCAAGAATAAAGACCATAGAGTATTACATATTATATGTACAAAGCTTAACAATTTTACATATTAATTTCTTTATTAGTAAAAGTTGCATATTTAAAATAATGTAATGTTATTTCTTGTATATCAGAGAGTTGAACATTTTTTAGTTGAAAACTACTGGTAACTCATGGCAGAATTTAAGGTAGCGAAACCACTAAGTTTCTAAAGAAATATGAACTTGGAGAAATTTTACTTTTTTCTATAGTGATTTTAACATTCTAGAGCTGCCTCTGAGTAACTAGACAATTGTTTTTGCTTTTATCAAAAATCATTTTCAAACAATCCTACTTGCAAGATAAAGAAAATGGGATAATCAATATGGATTTTCTCTGATATCTTTAATATTTTGTTGAGGTGTAACAGGCTGAGGTTTGGCAGTTGTTAGGAAAAATTAATTCCCATAGCAAAGTTTCTTTTTAAAGTAATAATAGTAATAATAACAGGTAATACAATTTTGGCAATAGGTAATACAACAGGTAATACAGGTAATACTGATTAAGCTCCTGTAATATTGTCTAGCATTCTTCAGGGTCATATTTTCCTTCTTAAATGTTATTATTATTATTATATTCTATATTTATCATAAATACAATCTATATAATTACAACCAGTTTATATGGCAAATACTATTATATTCATGGTAGAGTTCAGGAAACTGAAGCTTAGAGATATTATGTGACTTTTCTGAGTTTCTACAATTGTACCAGGGACTTGAATGTAAAAATTCATCTGTTTTCCTCTCTTCTTCTTTACCATCTGTCACACATAATTTGGAGATAGGGAAACAGTTTTCTTGAAATACAGTATTCACTTTTTGAAAGTATTTGTAGTCTGATTCTAGGACCATAACCGTAGCAATCTAAGGGAAAACTTTTAAAGATCAATGATTTTTTACAATTATTCACTTTATAGATACTAAAACTGTAAGTCTCCCTAACAAAGATAACTCTTTTAGTATTTGTCAGTATACTTGTTATAAAAGTCCAAGCATTGTTAATATAATGAGAATGGTTTGCACAACATCGATGCAACCTGGCAGCCAAGGAGTGTGGACTGGAATGCACATGCCATGAACAATGACAATTTCACCATACTAGTGAGGGGGGGCAGCTGACACTACAGAGTGCATGTGCACTGTGTGGCTGTCACATTCAAAATGACTGAGCGAGTAGAGCAGCAAATCTGCATCAAATTTTACTTTAAGCTTGAACACCCATCTGCAGAAACTATTTGGATGATTCAGAAGGCCACAGTTATAGGCAACTGGTGATTGGCAGCTTCACGACAACAAAGCACCTGCTCATTCATCACATCTCATGCAGAGGTTTTTGGTGAAACATCAAATCACCCAGGTGACTCAGCCCCACTACAGCCAAGAGTTAGTGCCTTGCCACTTCTGGCTTTTCCCAAAAACTAAAATAACCATTGAAAAGGCAGAAAACTGTACTTGAACAACAATAAAAACTTGTTAAAAACAATAATAATAAAATCCAAATTGACAGGGAGAGGCAGAGAGAAGGTGAACTGTAACCAAAAAAGAAAAGGAAAAGAATTCAAATCATCTGTGAAATTCAGAAAAACACAATAGGGTAGCTGATGGCAATTGGGAAAACTGTGAGGTTCTAAGGTGCCTACTTGCAAGTGGTCTGAGGCATCATTGTCCTGTGTACAATGTTCCTTGTATCTTGTATCTTCTTCAATAAATGTCTCTTTTTCATATTACATGGCTGGATTCTTTCTGGACACATATCTTTAATATTTTGTTGAAGTGTAGAGGGCCGAGGTTGGGTGGTTGATATATGTGTGCATGTAAATATGTATGTGAATACATGTATACATACATGTAGTATAAGGCAAATGAAATAAAATACTATAAAAAGAGCATGATTATCATATATAAAAGCATAGTTTGAAATAAAATTTTAAATTGTTACAGATGATTTAATGAATTATAGCATCTGCCATATTATAAAAGAGTTTGGAAGTTTGAAGTACATATTTATATGCAAGACTATTTGTCAGACTAGCCTATCATTTCATTTGTTGATACAGCTAACATACACTATATATTTTATAAAATCAGTTTAGGTATAAGATGAACATCATGAGAAAATTATACTTTGCAGAAACATTTTAAGACAATTTGTAGCTCAATTTTCCTTCTTTTGAGTAACAAATAGCAGCACTGTCCCCCTTTACCCTGCCAATAACATCCTCAAGTCAGAAAGGACCAGAAGATTAGATTACAAATTCTAATATTTCTTGGTACAGTAATATTTTAATATCATCACAAAAGAATAACTTTCAGCCCTTTGGTAATTATTTTTAAGTATGTTTTATTGATTATGCTATTACAGTTGTCCCATTTTTTCTCCCCTTTATCCTCTGGTAATTATTAAATTAAGTCCTAAATGTTTTATAGGATATATGGACTCAGAACAGAATCTGTGGTTTGAGGAAAACCTGGAAGGATTTCTATTCTAATACTACATCGGCACCACCACCATCATCTGATGAAGGGATCAACCAACTTCAAATTGAATGTGTCCTAGTTTTAGAATTCACTACCTATTATGAAATCCAATTCCAAGAATGTTCAGTTCTAATTCTTAGAGAGTACTTCTATGAACTGAAGTCTCTAAAAGTTATATTCATTTGTCCTAGATACCCTTTGTGGTTAAACTAATAAGCTATAATCCTGCATCCAAATGGAAGTGCTTTTACTATTTGAGGACAATTATCAAATCTCTGCAACATTTTATCCCTGATCCTTCAACTATTTCTCTTGATTTCTCCCTTAGAAAATCTATGCTTGCTAAATGTCTCTGAAGATGTAAAAGTAGGCAGGGTTATTGCTCACAATTCCCAACTTTTTTTCAGGAGCTCCTTAGGGTGAAGATTTAATATTCATAATTTTTACTCTTTTGAGAAAATTCATGACATAAAATGGTTAGTAACTTGGCCAATTGAAAATTTTGAATTGTATGTATTCTCAGATGGCCATACAGATGAAAATTGCTTCCTGCATAAGAGTTAGTAAACTTTATAGCCAACATCCACATCTCCATGTAGTTGTTTGCATACACGAGGTAACTTTTGCTACAGTGCATGTGTTGTGCATGTGTGCATATGTATGTGTCAGTGACAAATGACCACAAAAATGAAATCACCTGTCAGTGCAGAGCTGGAAGTAAAGTAACACTAAATGGTCTAAGATTGTCGTGATGATAGCCACAAGAAAAGATTTTGATAACTTATTTTTTAAAATAATCTGATATATGACATGAGTCCATGAAATTTTTAAGGCAATTAACAAAAACATCAGTGATTATCTAATCAGTATAAATTTTCTCTCTAGCCATGAATAGCAACTTATTGACAGATAATTAGTTTCTGAGTTCATAATATGTCCAACAAATGAAAGATTCCAAGCTGAAATGTGATTTGGGAAATGTCAAGAGAAATGAACAACTCTGCATATGGAAATTTCCTTATGGAAATTATGGATTCAAGAAGGTCTGAAGATATGTCCTTCATGAATATCGAAGTTCTACAGAACTACTTATGAAATAGGCTGAGAAACGTTAGAGATTTTGCAGTCATGCACGCACTATTAACTGAAAGTAAGGGATGTGAGATAAGAGCTTTGCATTAGCACCTCGTTATTGCACTCTGTAGTCCTAGGCATGCTGGATAATGGCCATCTAATGATATCAGGTCAGACCACATAAGCTTTTGTAACTCAGCAATAAAAAGATAAATAAATTAAAAATGGGAAAAAGATAAAAATAGATATTTTTCCAAGGAAAATGTACAAATGACTAATAAACACATGAAAGACATTTGACATCATTAGTCATCAGGAAAATGCAAATCAAAATGACCACGAATACCACTTGACACCCAATAGGATGGCCAAATTAAAAAGGTCAGATAAAAACAAGTGTTGACAAGGATGTGGAGAAACAGGAATCCTTATACTCTGACCTTGCTGGTTAGGATGCAAAATGGTGCAACTGGTCTGGCAAATTGCTCTGAAAGTTCCTCAAATAATTAAAAATTGAGTCACTGCATGACCCAGGAATTCCATTCTTACATATCCACCAAGAGGAATGAAAACAAATGTCCACACAAAACTTGTACAGGAATATTTATAGCAGTATTATCCATAACATTCAAAGAGTATACATAATCTAAATGTCCATTGACAGATGAATAAGCAAAATGTGACATTTCATATAATTTATTATGTAACCATAAAAAAGAATAAAGTATTGATACATACTACAAAAGGGATCAGCCTCAGAAACATGCTTAGTGAAAGTCACAAAAGTCCACATATTATATGATCCCATTCATAACAAAGTCCACAATAAGAAAATCCATAAAGATGGAAAATAGGTAAGTGTTCACTTATGGTTGGGGTATTGAGAAGTAGGTATACTCAATAGATCTGAACAGAAAGTCTTAGTACTGAACTCTGTAGCAGGCTGAGTAATGACCACCCAGAGATACTAGGTCAGAATGGTTTTTTTTTGAGGTGCCAAAAATGTCCTAATACTGACTGTGGTGATGGTTATACATATTTGTGATCGGTTATATTAAAAATCATTGAATTGTGTACTTCAAAGAGGTGAATTATATGTTCTGGAAATCATATCTCAAAAGCTGTTTTAAAAAGAATGAAGTTAATCACTGCGTGCTAAAATAGAAGGACACCCGATAAGAATTACTAAAATTTTAAGAAGTCAGAATAAGAGGACATCGGTAATGCAGAATGGAGGACTACTCCAGATTATGCAAATACAATGATATAATCAGAAGAAGGAGTAAGTAAAGTGTTCCCTCTGGCTGGAGGGGCTTCTCATTTATCTTTGGGCAAGTGAACAAATATTAGCAACATGTAAGGTCTTGCAAGCTGTATAAACAACTACAAATGGGGCTCAGGTGAGAAGTACATAACAGAGTCTGTTTCCATGGAAGCTTTACTCCCATTACCTTCTAGCATCCAGTATGGCTGGTAAGAACTTTGTTACCATTTAAATCTTCTTTCCAAGAAAACTTCTATTGAGTTACTTGCAGAAAGCTTTTAGAATCTTCTCTTTATCCTTGGAGATATGAAATTTCACAAAAAAATTGCAAAAATGGATGGATTTTGTTTATAATTCTCTTTAGTTGTCTAGCAGCCTTTTAATCTGCAGGCCTTTGACTGATTTCTTTTATACTCTTCTCAATTATACTTGCATTAATATCTGTGATTTTACTATATTATTCTTTTTTAAATTTTTTTATTTTAGTTTATTCGGTACAGTTTCTATCCTTTACTCCCATTCCAGCCCACCCACCCATCCCTCCCCTCCTCCCTCCCCTTTCCAACCCCTCTAGTTTTGTCCATGTGTCCTCTATATTCTTAATTCCTGGCAGCTTTATTTTAATTTCTGAGATTGTTTTCTCTTTTTATGATTTCTTAAATGGTTTTTCATGAAAGTATATTTTTATTTTGTGGCTACAAAGTCTTTGACTCTGTGGGCACAGAGGTAACCATGTCAATTGCATATTTGACTTTAGCATATGACAGCAAGCTGTGGCACCTCAAGTCACAATAAGAGGGCTTTACTCTGTCACATTTAATTATTATAAAGTCACACTAGAATGCTAGCTATTTCTAGGCAGGTGAGTTTATTTTTTTTAGAGGATGGTCCTTTAGTTTTCTTTTTATGGTGCAAATTTCAAACTTATAGTCATGCTACACTTATGGACCTTGGCTTAGAGGGAGACATCATGCATGCTGTCAAACAATAGCATCATTTTTTTAAACCTGCTTGGGTAGTCCTCCTTGTGCATACCTGCTGACTCTGTTTAGAGGTTCTTCATAGAGTTCCCAGTAAAATAGCTCTGGATATTGCTTTTTAAAATAATTCTCTCTTTATTCTGGCTTGTGCTATTTCTGCTTTGTTTCATCTGTCACCAAGCATGTCTGTTTTTCGTCTTTCAAAACTGCATTAACAACAATAGTCCACTATTGGCCTTCCCTCCTATTTTCTTGGTATTTTGGGTTCATTCACATTTATATACCTTTATTTTAATTTCAGTAGTGTTTTGTAAGAGCCAGAAGGCATATGAATGTTCTTAGGTCACCATCTTGAACCAAGAGGTATTAGAACCAAGAAAAATGTTAAATGGTATTTTTACAAATAAAATCCTGAATAGTAAAGACATATCCAGATGAGAAAAAAAAGAAAAGAAAACCTTAGTCCTTTAATTACTATAGCTAATAATATAATTTATACAGCGGAAAGTATAGATAGTCCTGTTTGAAACCATATTTCATCATTTGGACCAGTAACTTAAGTGGATGCAATTAAATGGAATATACTGCCTGGAAGAGGCTGATTATTAATAAAGTTGACAAAAAAAGTTAAGAGCAGGGGTTTGTCAAAACCACAACCCACACAACAAAAAGAAAACCAGGTGAAGCCATGGGAAGTTGTAAGGCATAAGGTAACCCTAGAATGTGCAGGGAAGACGGGACTATCTCAGAGAAGGGTTAAAAAAGGTCTAGTGACATGCATCTCTGAGGGCTATATTTTTGTTAAAATATATAACAACAAGACCCTGTATACTCTTGAAAAGGAAGATGACAAGAAGAATGCAATGTTTGGAGAACATTATCATACCAGCTTTATAAGCAACAGACTGGATCAAAGACAGACAAGGGCAAGGGCACTGCCTGTGAGCTGGCTGATGTAGTCCAGGAGCGAGGGCCTAAGGAACCAGCAGAGGATTGTGTCTGTGGGGACAGAAAAGCAGGAGGGAAGCTGGCCCTTTTGGTGCTTGGTTTAACTCCATTTATTATATTTTACTTTCAAAAAGAAAACAACAAAATAAGAACTGAGGGAGCAGGGGGAGGGCTGGGCAGGGGAGAGCAATGGGGGGAAATTGGGACAACAGTACTTGAACAGCAATAAAAATAAATAAATATATAAACAAATAAAAAGGACTTGAAATCAAATGTCGTTATCTGTGTCATCAGAGTTGTAGGTAAAATAGATATTATATTATTTTCTACTTTTCTATAGTTAAAAATAATAAAATGTAATAGTAAAATTAAACAAAGAATATAGGGAAGACATAAGACTTTTAATAGATTTCTGTACCTGCAAAATGAACAGCATGGGTTTAAATTGTAGCTCTACAACTTGCTTGCTTAGGTAAAACTGACAATTGACTTAAACTCTCTGAGTCACAGATACCTAATCTTTAAAATGCAGTTTATAGTAATAGTTCCAACCTCATGGAATACTTGGAAAAATAAAATAAAATTGAGCATGGATAACCAGATTGTCTGTTATAATTATACAAGACTCAAAAAAATTTTTTTAAGATGTGGAATCTTACAGATAAATGAGGCATATCTTAATACATGTAAACTATTACTTAAAAACCAACAGTGTTTTGTCACAATAATTTGTATTAATAAAAATAGAGCTAAAGAAAAATACATTAGCTGAAATAATTCTAATTTTAAAAGATTACTCACTGAATCTTTACTTTTATGCCAGTTAGAAAATAGCAGTCATTGGACCATGACTGTTTCCTTGTTAATTCAACAAATACACTTTAATTGCAGATGCACTGTAGTTTTACATTTTGAATACTTCCAAGTGATCTAGAATTACTGTTTGTAAGTCTCTTTCCAAAGTATGTAGTCACTAGCACATGTCGTCCACATGGCTATTTCTGCCCTACAACACACTAATATGACACCATCTTGAATTAAATAGTCATTTTGACAATAAAAGTTCCTTCTGGAGTTCAAAAAATTCTGAGGCAGAATTAAGAGTACCAAAGTTATTCAGATATAGGAGGTAATTAACATTAAAATACAGTACTATTTATGGTGGTTAATTTCACAATATTATTTAAATCAATGTATTTTATGTCTAATAATCATAGTATTACCAGAATACATCTTACCTCTCTTCTCCTCACTTATGTGAATGACTATGTAGAATAATTCTCAATGAAAAGTGCTATGGAAAAGCAGTATGGATACTCCTCAAAAATTTTAAAATAGAACTACCATGTGATGCAGCAATTTTACTTCTGGATATTTATCCAAAGCACACAAAAGCAAAAACTTGAAAAGATAAATGAACTCCTATGTTCATTGCAGCATTACTTACAATAACCAAGATATGGAAACAACTTATGTGTTTATCAATGGATGAATAGATGATAAGAAAATGTGGTTTGGGTATATATACCTACACACACACATGCTGGAATATTATTCATCCATAAAAAATAAGAAAATCTTATCATTTGCAACATGACCATCAATATACCTTGATGGTATTATACTAAGTGAAATAAATGAGATGGAGAAACACAAATACCCATGTACTGTATGATCTTATTTATATGAGAAATCTAAAAACAAACAAACAAAAAAAACAAAAATACATCTAAGCTCAGAGATACAAAGAACAGCTTGCCAGAGGTGGGCAGTGGGAGTATGTAAGATGGGTGAAGGGAGCAAAAAATAAACATAAAGTTATAAATACATAACCCGCTGGTTATAAGGAAAAAAGAAAAAAAATAATTACTAATAGTGCAGTAGTGATCTGGCTTTTATGTCCTTGTGTTAATGGCTAAGAAAAGCCTAGTTATTTTTTCTCCATGGTAAACTGAAGGAAGAAATGAACCAGTTTGAAGTTAAACTAAATTTTCACTTCATACTGTCAGTGTAGTTTCCTGAAGTTACCACACCGAAATCTTTTATGAATCATCAATTCTCAAAACATTATAATTGATAAAATTCAGAGTTTTTTCTCTTGGTTCATTCAAAATATCAAGATATTTTAGAGATCTCAATCATAATTATAATCAAGTATTATATCTCCATTTACTGACAAAAGAGAGTTCTAAATTTTAAAAATGTTATTTGACTGATAGTATTGCATTTACCATAGTTTAAAAAAAAAACTTCAGACATACAATACTAAAGCAATCATGGATGAATCTCTTTATCCATAGGTTAACAAAATTAAATATTTTAAAAGAAAAATAACTTTTGCTAGGATATTATAGGCTATGCTCTGGCATATCTAGATGTTATTTGTTGAGTTCAACAACTCATATACATATATATTCATCAAAGTTAGTTAACAACAGTGTTTCTTTTACAAAATATTTTTAATTAAAAATTACAGTTGACATATGATGCTGCATTAGTTTGGGTATACAACATAGTGATTAGACATTTATATAACTTACAAAGTGATCACTCTATTACGTCTAGTACCCACCCAACACCACATATAGTCACTATAGTACTATATAAAAGAAGTTTTTTAAAGTGTGACTTGGGTATTTGAGTGACAGTGTGAATTGAACATTTCTTAATGAATGCTGTTTGCAACATGCAGCCTGTGCTGGGGAAGGATATTGATTGGATAACTAGGCTGCCGTTTTGTTTCCTTTGTGTCAGACATCTGGGATGCGCGATCTGGGTTGGTGGTGTTCTTTGCGTATCACAGTCTGTTCGGGAGTGTTCTGCAATTCATTTGATTTGGTGCTTTTTTGCTATCTTATTTCAATTTTATGTCCCATTATGAAAATGAATGGTAAACATATAGCACATTTATATAAGAATCACTGGGCTAATCCTTGTGCTGGTGATGATGGACTACAATTCATAAAACACTTGAAATTACTAATCAAATGGTGCATTATCTCAGTGATACTTAGGTTTTATAGCTATATACCTACATCTTTAAAAAAATCATTATCCTCAAATATTCCTGGAGGAAAAAAGTAACATGGCTATTGCAAGCCTGCTGTTCTCTAGTCCAAATCTTTATTTCTCATTAAAATTGCTTTTTTTGCTCAAATAGTTAATAACTCCAGATTTCTCAAGTGTGATTCTTGAGTTATAACAGAGCAAACTGTATCTCACAATGGTAGAGAGAATATGAGTCAGCTTCACTAACTATCCCTCCAATTAACACATTTTCACATAACACCAGTCTGCGCGTTCCTACAAAATATTAAATGTACTCTTCTCTAGAGAGGTTTAAGAAAACTTTAGGAAAAACAGCTTAATATGAAATGTCTATTAGGCTTTAAATGGAGAGCCGCTTCCCAACAGTTCTCACCCAAAAGGCAGTGAGTGGTACCGTATCAGAATGAATGCCCTTAGGGCTGTGAAATGGTTTCCACTTGTCATTAATTTCACCCAGGCTGAGGGTGAATAAGTGTGCTGGTCAAATGAAACTTTCAGGAATGGTTATAATCCTGACCCATCCTTTAAATATAAATTAGTAATTTATCTTTCGTGATGAAATATTGAGACATCCCTACCCATAATCCCTTTTTGGTTGCTTTTTGATCGTGTAATTCTCTTACCAATAAGTACGGGAGAATATCGGCAACATAAGACAGTATACTTTTTTTCTTTGTCTTTTTCTTTGGTTTCAATTTTGAGAAGCAGTTATGATTACCTCTATTTTATAACTGAGCACACCACAGCCTTCGGAGAGGTGAGATGACTCCAAGAGAAAGAATGTATAGTAGGGCCAAAATTTTAGCTCATCAACAGACACAAAAATCCATTTGTTTTCTTCATAGCATGGCAATTGTTTAGATTTAATTTTGCGTGCTGTAAATACTTTTAGAATAAATTATAAGTGTCCAAAATAATAACAACATTTTGCATATTAATCTTAATGAACACAGGGGTGTTTTGTAAGAGTCACAGATGCGTTTGTAGAGCATGACATGAGGGGTGTCGGTGCCATGTAAATGCAAAGGTGCGGCTTCGGCCACCACCTGATTCCTCTTTCTTTGTTTCTTCTTTCCAGTCTCAGCTTCCTCCACATATTCCTTAACATTAGGATCCACAGAGCAATTCAGTTTAATCACTGAATTTGGGAAACCAATGAAATAGAGAGGGATTTATACATTTACTAGTCTTCTCAGAAATCAAAAGGATGCTATTTGAAAAGAATCACCTTTCTGTTGATAAAAATTTGTAATAACCTGCTAAAGGTATACTTTTATTCTGTCACTATATGTTTAAAGTAGGAAGCTCACATACAGATGTTATATCTCTCTCCAGCACTGAAGTGCAATAGTAACATGAACATTTTAAATCTCTTCATTTTCTTTGGGTAGATACTTGGAATTGTTTTGCTAATATCTTTAGATACAGTAGATCTTGTGGAAAGGAAGGAAAGCAGATTAGCACTTACTGAGTGGATGTACCAGACATTATACATAACACCCAATATTTTACTTAACCCTTAAGATTGTTCTCTGGGAAATGTGGTAATATCCCTATTTTTATAGATGAAGACATTCGGGCATAGGTTGGCTAAGTTACTGGTCCAAATGATGAAATACGGTTTTAAACAGGACTATCTATACTTTCCACTATGTAAATTATATTATTGGCTATAGTAATTAAGGGACCAAGGTTTTCTTTTCTTTTTTTTGTATTACACTAGCCTTGAAGATACCTTTTCTTTTGAATATAATCATTTTCAATACCTGGTAAATATATTAGGGAAATCTGGTGTCCTTTGACAAAATTTAAACTGATAATTATAGAATTGATATTTGTCAGATAACAAAAGTTTGTTTCCACTTAATATCACATTCATTAATAACAATACCACAAAATTACTTCTGCTTAAAACCTCATAAAACAGAAACTAATCAAAACACCACTTACAGCTAATGATGATTTTAATTTAGCTGTAAATGCCTCAAAGGCTAGTAATTAGAGAGCAGTTACATGCTTTTTGTTTTGCAAAATAAATTATTGCTTCGTGTTTTGCTACAATTTTCTCTGTTTAATTTTGCTAAAGTGGTGTTCTCTGTGCAAAATTTGAAAATGATCTAATGGCTAGATAGCTTAGATAACCAGATTACAATAAATTTTCTGTTTAAAATAATGTCTCATGAATACATTTTGAACAATAAAACTGGCCACAAATGTGCTATTAAACAACAATAAGAAGGAAGCAAATAAATAAACCCTTTGCAGCCCTTGATTGCATGTCACCACTCATTTTAGACTTAATGAAGGGTTTTTATTTAACAATGGGAATGTGAATCACAGGGATGTTTACCATAGGGATGTGGCTCTAAACAATGTAGCTTACTTTAAAACTGTGTATTTTCCTCAAACAGGCCTGATTGCTGGTATTCTCTCTTTAGATTAGTAGCTCTAAAACTGCAAAAGTAAGTTAAGATCAATGATATTAAGTTATCCTCTTGACTGGTCTTGAGGTTTTAATAGAAGGAAGGAGGAACAGGGCGTTTGTTCTATTAGATGCAAAGAACACCAACTGTAGAATTATGAATAGTGCCAACAACCATTCTTCTTTTTTCTTTTTTTTAAATTGTTGTTTCAAGTACAGTCATCTCCATTTTCACCCCACCATGGCCCCCACCCCACCCATCCCTGACTCCCACCCTCAAACCTACCCCTTTTGGCTTTGTCCATGTGTCCTTCATACATGTTCCTTGATGGAACTTCTCCTATTTTCCCTCACTATCCTTCTCCCCCTTCCCCTCTGGTTACTATCAGTTTGTTCTTTAGTTCAATGTCTCTGGTTCTATTTTGCTTGCTTTTTTTTTTGTTTTGTTGATTAGGTTCCACTTATAGGTGAGATCATATGGTATTTGTCTTCCACCCCCTGACTTACTTCACTTAGTATAATGCTCTCCAGTTCCATACATTGTGGGAATGCAGACTGGTGCAGCCACTGTGGAAATCAGTATGGAATTTCCTCAGAAAACTAAAAATGGAACTGTCTTTTGACCCAGCAATACCAGTGCTAGGATTATACCCTAAGAACCCTGAAACACCAATTCAAAAGAACCTATGCATCCTAATGTTCATAGCAGCACAATTCACAATAGCCAAGTGCTGGAAACAACCTAAGTGCCCATCGGTAAATGAGTGGACCAACGATACTTTCACACAAAATTCTTTTTAGGACAGAGACCATCAAAAGAGTGAGGTGTGGGTGCCATAATTTTGAACTCCAGAATGAGAAAAACAAAAACATCTTAATTGGGATTGAAAGTAAATTGATAGCTATGAGTAAAGGACTAAATTTTTGATATTTAACTATAGGAGTTGCTATTTCTTCCCTACATATGAGAATTTTTTTGTTTGCTCAAAATATAAATAATAGACATTCATTTAAAAATTTTAAATAATATGTATTAAACAAGGGGAAAAAAGACCTGAAGGTCATCTGGAATTTCCAACCCTGGGGTAAAGGTAACCAACATTAATTTTTGATGACTCTTTTTGTGCTTTACTATACACAAATACTTGGATTTTTACATGAATAAGAAGACCAATTCCATTATATTCCGTGGAAATGGTATATCCCCAGAGGTGTACAAGGTGTAGATGTACAGATACATAATACATATACTACTGTTATTTTGGATTTTGGTGTGGGGAGAGGAGATATAAATGTAGGGCTTTTCCATATATCAGTTTCAAATTTTTATCTCCTGAGAACATCAGAACATGAAATTTAATCATATCTAAAACTATAGATATTTCATCATATCTGTAATTTTAGGTCCAGTTGCCTGAGAAAAATTAGATCATGTCACATAAACTTTTCTTCCTGTTGCTTTTCTCACTTGTTTTGTAAAAGCTGCTTAGCATTGTGCATGCATCTCCATTTATTCAATGTTCCTTTATTCATAGTTTCAATTGTTGGCCATTATAAGCAATAATAAAATAAACATCTTCATATATGTCCTCCCAACTGGTTGTGTAACTTCCTATGAAATGGATTTACAGTAGAGAAATTTCTGAGTTGAAGACCATAATATATAAATTTTAATTGGGGATCTGTAACTCCTTACATTTCTTGCTGCATTTTATATACACGACATTTTCCTGACGTCAGCACTGGTTATGGATATCTGACCACTGGTGAATTTTGAGCATCAGTTCAGATGCTGGTTGACTCTGTATTTGCTCTTCAGGTCTTTGTCCATTTTCTATTTTGTACCTTTTCCTTGTTAATTGGTAAGAATATTATTACATTATTGACATTAATCTTTTGCATCCAAGGAAAATTAATATATTTGTACACATCTTTTTATCTGTTAACACTTTTTGTCATGTAAAAATTAATATTTTTCTATATTCATTATATATAGATAATTTTTAAAATTACTTCTGGGTTATGGAGTCTTACCTGGAGAGATAGGGATTTAGATTTACTTCAAGAAAGCCTCCTTTTATTATATTACTTTGTACATTTAACTTTTTCATCTATTTTGAATTACTTTTACATATGATATAAGATGGAATTCCTGTATAGTTTCTTCAAGGAACAAGTTTAACTTTTTTTTCTACATTTTATCTAAAACTGCTTTAGTGCTCACCATAATAGGTACTTGCTTTTAATTTTTGATAGATAGTATTATAATTAAAGAGATCTCTTTTATTTCTTTTTATTAAAGTTTTCATTAGCATTGGTGGCAGGATTTAATAAATATTTCAGCATCTCTTGATATATTGTGTTTATCTCTATTGATTTATTCATGCAATTGATTATATAGGTAGATTTCCTGATTTTAAACACCTTTGCATCTTTAAGATAAACCTTTATCTCTTATAGTGTTGTCATGTAATAAATATGTTGGAAAATTGCATTTGCTAAGCATTACTTAGAATATTTATAACTATATTAATAAATGAGATTAATTTATAGTATCATGTTTGTTTCTTCCTTTCCAGGTTTGTTTTAAATGCTAGCTTCATAAATCAAATGTAAAGTTTTCTATCAGCAATATTTTAAAAAATCTTAAAATCATTTGTTCTTTAACAGTTAGGTAAAACTGAGCCCTGAAATCATGTGCTTATGATTTTTTCTCATAGTAACTTTAATCACCAATCCAATTCCTACAGTAGTAATTGGCCTACTTAAATTCTCCACTTGTTCTAACATCAGTTTTGATACTTTCATAATATTTTTATCGGCAAACATGCAATTTCTCTAAGTTTTCATTTCTTTCAATGAGATGCATATGGTCTTCTCTAATGGTTCTTTACCTTCTTTTCTTATTTTCCTCTTATTTTTGTTTTCTATTGTTTCCATTTGAGATTGCAGAGATTTATCTATTTTATTAGATAAGTAATCTAATAAAAATCTATTCTCTCTTTTCTACAAATGCAGACATTTTAGGTAATAATGTTTCTGATATACTACTTACTCTGTATTACATAAGATTTTTTTTACAAAGTATTCTATCCATTGGTTTCTAAATAATTACTAATTTTTGTAATTATTCTTTGATCGAGGAGAGTGTTTTTAATTTCAAATTATTTAATATAATTCACTGACTTGTTCTTATTCCTAATTTTTTATTATATTATGACAAAGTATGTTAAACTTCTACTTTAAAAAGTTGATTAGTTTTCATTGCCAATTACATATTTTTCTTTTTATTAATTTTAATTTGTATCTTTATTAATTATGATGATATATTATTTTCAGAGATATCAAAATGTAAAAAAATGTATAAGAACCTACTCTTTCATCTGCTCCATGTACATGTGTTATTTAGATTCTTTTTCTTTACCCTTATTTTTACTAGCTTGATCATGATTGCTCTTCATTTTCTTTTTACCTCTGAAAACTTGAAGAGATTATTCTTTTGAAGTTATTTTTACAGCTACCACACAGTATGGTCTTTTAAATAGCTTTTAATTCTTTACTATCTCTTTCATAACAGAATATTCTTTTACTATTTTTATTCATCTCTCATTTCCTCTCATTTCAGTGAGAAATATGGAAAACTTTCTTCCCGTTTTCTTCCTCATTTCAATTTCAATGTTTTCCTAAGAAAATTCTAAAATTAATAGAATTTGCCTTGATGTATGTCTCTTTCAATTCAAAGGTTTTTTAAAGCTTTTACATTTCCAGAAGTATATACTCAAATATATTAAATACATATATATTTATTGCTTACCACTTTTTCCTCTTCTCAGTATTTGCCCCCTTTCAAGGTTCCTGTTATGTAACCTCATTTGCTGTTAAAGTGAAAAGCAGAATCTGGTAGAAGTAACACCTGCTTGAGTGTACTATCAAGGGTAATAATATGGGTGTAATAATTTATAGTTTTCATTTGAACATTTTACCCAAAACATCATATGGTATGCTTGAGAGTGATACTGTTACGTTAAAGAATTACATGCTTATGATTTTATAGTAAAAGGTATTGTGATGAAAAAGGGGCATTAATTTTGCCAGACCCTGTATTTGTCCTTAGATGAGTACTTGGTAGCATGATCTCAGAATTCTTGAATATTTTGTAATATATTTTTAAAATTTTCTGTCAAGTGATAACATCTCGGTTGAGAACAGAATTCTGCAGTGACACTCCTTTTATCTGACTCATCTGTTGATGACATTCCAGTGCCTCCCAGCTTTCACAAATGCCAACAAACACTCCAAAGGAAGTTTGCTATTGTGAGCGTGGGGAAAATTTTGTTCTCACTCAGGACTCCTCTAAAAATATCTATGTCTTATTTCAGGGAGGAGTGGTGGGAGTAAATGCAAACAACTTTACTTGAACAACAATAAAATATTTTTAAAAATTTATGTCAACATACAAATTTTAAGATAAATATGCATATTCATGAATATGTACATCAAGTATTTACATATATGTATTTAAATATATATAAATGTGTTTTTACATGTATATGGGTCCTGATAGAAAGAATAAATTTTCCCCCACCAAAAGTAGTAAAGTGCTTTTGAAGTGTTTGTTGATACTATGAAAATTAAATATAGATATAGAAATAAGTATATTGATATATAGATATAGTAATTTATGTATATATTTTTACCAAAATTTATCATTACTTCATCAGAGACCAAACTTTATTTCTATACTAAACTTTTAAATTCAAAAGGTAGAGTTTTCAGCTTTAAGAGATCTTTTTAGTTTTGTTTTGATCTCCTTGAGGGCTGCTCCTTTGTTTATTTGTCAGTCTGTTCTTGCTTTAGCTATTTCACTTCAATTTCATTAAGTGTGACATGATTTTTCAACCTACTCCTCCTCTCAACCAAGCTATTTTGGATCCTAATGAAAGAGAACTAAAAGAATTTGTCACTAACTTATCCACACTGCAAAAGACGCTAAAAGAAATTCTTCAGGATGATAAGAAATTATGCTAGTCACACGGAAAAAAAATAAAGATCATCACAAGTAGTAAATACCAAGTACAAAAGCAAAAGACTATTTTCCCCTTGCTTCATGTCTCATAATGCCTTTATAAATCACATGAATGTTTATAATATTGCCATGTATACTTTAACATGTATGTAGATTTAGTACATGCGACTATAGCATAAAGATTATCAAACTGTAGGTGCCTATAGTTGCCAGTCTTACCTATTTTACATAAAATGTTATATTAGTAAATGTAAATAATTTTGAATAGTTAATTCATCCACTGTTATCACTGCAGCAACCATTAAAAAAGTAAAGGAAAGGGGTACATCTGAAAAACCACCAGGAATATTAAAATGAAATTCCATATAGATATTCAAATAATCCAAAAACAACAAAATAGAAGAACAGAAGAAATAAGTAGGGAACAGATGACAACATCTTATTTCTACACCGAACCGTATAAATAAGTACATTAAGTATAAATGGGCTAGCCACTTCAATAAAAAATGTTTCAGAGTATTAGATTAGATAAATGAAAGAAGATCCAGGTATATGCTGTCTGCAATAAACATTCTTTAAATTCAAAGACACTGACAGTCCAAATGTAAAAGTATGGGAAAAAACAGATCATGCCTAGAGTAAGTACCAGAGAATTGGAATTATATTAATGTAAGATGAAGCAAATTTTAAAAGAAAGCATATTACCATATTTTTAAATACAAATTTATCAAGAAGACAACATTTAATGAATAAGTACTACCAATCATAAACAAACTTTTAGAAAATAGAGGAAAAGGACAAATTCTCAACTCATTTTATGAGGCCATCATAACTAAAACCAGACTCAGGCACAAGAAAAACCTATAGACTAATTTTTCCACTCACAAGATTGTAAAAATTTAATTAAATATTAGCAAATAATTTTGAACAATTAGAAAAAATTAACCCCATTTACAATAGCATAAAATATATAGGTAAAATTTAAAAGAAAATATGCAGTACCTATTCACTATAAAAATTGCAAAGGAGTATTAATAAATAAATGATAAGTTTCTTCTTCATGGATAGGAATATGCCATGTAATTATAATGGCAATTCTTCCAAAATTCATGTATAGATTTAATCCATCCTCAAACAAAATCCTGGCAGGCAAGGGTAGGACTTCTGGCTGTAGCCAAGTGAAAAGATCAATAAATACTTTACTTAAAAAGCTACTGTAAAGCTGGACAGTGTTAGCAAAGCAACTGTATTAACACTCTGTAAACTGATCAAAGATATACAAAAAGATGAGAAAAGTTTATGCTTCAAGAACTGCTGAATATAACCAAAGAATAGTGGAAATCCATAACACTTTGGTTTGGGGCTGATCCTTCACCAATTCCAGGAATGCAGAAGTTTCGCCAAGGAGGTGCAGGCTGTGAAGACTGGTACCCTCTCTGCTATGGTGAAAGGGGCTCACTCAGTTTGGAGCAGTGAGCAATGACCAACATGCAATGGCATGTCAATACAAATGATGGTCTTGGAAGTGAGTAGGTGAGGAGGGCAATGTGTCTATTAGCCTGAGTTTGTTGTGCTCAAGGTTATGGGAAGTATGTTGTGTTGATGTGCAAGAGACTGGAGACAAACCCAGGGACACACTCATCACTGCTCTCAAAGCTGCATGTATGTGTGTATATATGCACATAGGAAATATGAAAAGGTCCAGAAAAAATAGACAAAATATAAACCAGAGGACACTTGAAAATGACTTCAAATTTAAATGTTTCTCCCACCCACACACGGATCTATGGACAAAGAATGGACACCTTACTAGATCAAGGTGTTTGAGCATAATTTTTGTATTATAACTAGATGATGATTCCCAGCATATGCACAAACAAAGGCAACCACTAGATAGTCATGCTTGAAAACAAAAATAAGAACAAAAAACACTTTAAAAAGTATAAACAAAGATGCTCACACATGCAGTACAAACAAGTTTTACAGATTTAGAGTAGGAAAGTTACTAATGGAAAGAAAAATAAAACAGCAACAGTAACAACTCTCTGGAGGGGCAAATGAGAATCTAGAGAAGTTAAAATATTTTATCCAAAATGTCAAGATTTTAACCAAAAATTACAAGGCAAGAAACAAAAGTGTAAACCACCCTGAGGGTGGGTAGGGAGTCATCAATGGTTGGATTCTATTGTCACTATTATATATATGTTCAAAGAAGTGAAGAAATACCATGTTTGAAGAGTTAAGAGCAAGGATGACAACAGTAAATCAACAGGCATAAGTGCTCAAAAAAGACATTGAAATTAGAAAATTTATTTAAAAAATTGAAGTAAATTTAACAGAAACTCCAAGACCTATGGGATAGTATAAAACATATCAACAAACATTAAATGGGAATCAAAGCAAAAGACTACATCCTATAGATGCTGCTTATATACAATTTCAGAAAAGCAGATGTAGTATTAGTATTATGTAAAGTCGCTCTGTTGTTGCCTGGAACTGAGGATCATGGAATGGATCAACATTAAATGGGCAAAGCAAATTGATGAAGAGAGGACTAGTAGTGCCCTCTTCAATTTTGTAATAAAGCTTAGCAGAGATCAGGCAGTAAGTTTAATAAGACTTTCATGAAATATATAGGAGCAGTGGAAGGAAAATGCAACAAAGAAAATAATACTTGCATAGTTTCAATCTTCATGTTTTTTCTAGACCAGCTCCTTGTGTTACCTATGGCCTGTCTGCATCGGAAGCATCTCAGTGCCTTAGAGAGTCTAAGCAAAATGACCCCTTGTCTTAGGAGAAAGAAAATTTTTTTCCTCTGTGGGGCTAAGATCTTCTTACCTCTTCTGTCACCTAACTGCAGTCTTTACTGGGTAGACCACAGGTTTATCCACAAGAATGTGGTGTAGCTCTGTGTTCAATATTGCAGCCACACAATGGTTTGATGCCTCTTCATTTCTAAAAGTCTTCAGTTTTTCACTCTCAGATATCACCACAGGTAAAACATCAACATCCAATACACACTATTCTGCCTGTGCTTAATGCATTTTCTTTTTAGTCTACAACACAAAAGGCTCAAAACATCCAGGGTTCCATTTCCAACTAAAGTTTCCATGTTGTGTAAGGGTTAACCATGAAACTTTAGGGATAA
The DNA here is from genome assembly GCA_028533065.1 of Trachops cirrhosus. Lineage (NCBI taxonomy): Eukaryota > Metazoa > Chordata > Mammalia > Chiroptera > Phyllostomidae > Trachops > Trachops cirrhosus. The sequence continues at coordinate 83,702,726 of CM052544.1, read as the reverse complement.
CATTTGTGAAAGTTTCATCACCATGCCTGGCACAGAAATGTGTGGAGCAAATGTTATATCTCTCTCAATCTTTTTCCCAGAAAGAAATATTTGATTTATCAGTATGTCATGAAATGTTTTAATCAGTGACATGATTATATTGAATTTGTTTTAAAAGGTTGTTCAAGTAGAAGTGTGGGGTAAAAGACTAATACCTAGGAAACTATTCATTTAAGATGGAGGGGAAATGATAAAGGAGGATGAAGCTATAGACATAGAAGCCAAAATGTAAGCCACATATTTATGTTAATTTTTAAGGTATTATATAGATAATGAAGAGGTCGTGATGGTCTTTATGCAAGGGGAGAAGATCAAAACTGTGTTTTAAGGACATGTCTCTAGATTAATGTAAGGAAGATACCTAAGAATTGGAACTAGAACATGGAGATGTTAGAATTCAATTGCCCAGGTGATAAATTCTTGAAGACTGACTTACAGTGATAGAATTAGTAGTAATAACAATAGTCTAGGATAACAATCGATAAGGATAGTTAATATTATTGAATGCTTGCTCTTTGCCACAAGGCCAGGTACCACTCCAAATGTTCATTTAATTTTCACAACAATATTGAGTACTATTAGTACTTCTATTATCCTCATTCGGCAGAAGTTAGTAACTGCTGAAATCAAATCCAGGCTAACTCCCAACACTGTACTTAAAAACTACACCAGGTGGAACATTGTAAAGAGAGAATGACTGACTGGGTGCCAGTGGTCAAAGACCAGGGACATGTGACACAAAGAGTTGGAAATAAACCCTCAGGACTTTGATTTTTATAATTCATTCTCCTTCTTCCCTTAGCTTGAACTTACACTTCTCATAGTAAGGACCCTCTGGATTTTCCCCCTACTGTAACTGCTATTAATGCAAAAGATATGTCATAATTCTTTCAAATATTCTGATTTAGCTCAGTCTTGCTGAGTCCCTGTACTCTCTGGGGTTTGTGAAAACTTCAGTGTCAATCGCTATTGGAATTCCTCCTTCTCCACTGCAGTACACAAGACCCAGAAAAATGAGCAAGCAGCCTGTTTCTCAGTCCACAGTGGACTGCTTTGGCCAGTCTTTGTTACTCATCATCATCAGTCAGGCATGACTCTGATGCTCACAGCCAGCATTGACATTGAGGGCTACCAAGGCACCCAGCAGTGAACATTCTCATATGGGTCTGTGTCACTGTGTGTGTATGTGTGTTACATGCTGTTGATTCCTGGTGACCCTATGAATGCACAATGTCCTGTCTACAACAGCCCTACTGGTACCTGTGAACTCAAGCTTATGGCTTCTTTTATGGAGTCAATTCATTGCATATTTAATCTTTTTCTGCTGCCTTCTGTTTTTTCCGGGATTTATTTACCTTTCAAAAGAACTCTGCCCAACCTGGGACAGCCTCAGGCAATCACTGAATCACCACCTCGGTTATCAGATGAAATGCTTCTGCTCAGGAAACCCTTATTACACTCAATGATGGCGGCAAAGCCAACAGCAGTGATCCTGGCAATTTGAATATTGCAAAGAGAAGCTGGGCTTCCTTTAAGTGAAAAACAAAGAAATTACTAAGAAGACATAATAAACATAAATTTATTGACACCTGACAAGTTTTGACACAAGTAAAAGAATACATGGTAAAATTTTACAATTATGTTCACAGGTTTTTTTACATTTCTGTCTTGTGAATAGAGAAAGGATGAAAAATTCAGAGAACTAATGACATAGTGAATCACAGTTCAATTGTATTTCTTTATACCACATCTTACATTTAGAAAGTAAAACAAAAACTGTCTCATTTGCAATAGCATTAAAACTGTAAATTAAATGGGAAAAATCTAACAAGATCTGAACTCTATTAAAATACATAAAACTGCCTCAAGAAACACTTTAAAAGACAAATAGAGGGAGAGATGCCATATTCATGGATATAAGACTAAAACATTATCTAGATAGCAGATCTTCCTCAAATTTATTTGTACATTCAATGCCATTATTTCTGTTTTCTCTTGTGGAAGTTGACAAAGTAATATTTAAATAAATATGAAAAATAATACTGCAAACATTTTTGCAGAAAAAGATTGTTAGGAAGAATTAGTCTCAAGATATCTTGACATTATAAAGCTCTAATAATTTAGACATTGTGGAATCAAGGCAGGATAGAGTTGGGCACAAGAGCATCATAGAAAACCAAGACGCAGACCCACACTGCAACGTGCAACAGAGGAACAAGGTAGAGCAACACAGAATACGGATATTCCAATAAATTGTGCCAAGCAATTGAGTACCACTTGGAATAAAATAAAATTGGTTTAATGTCTCACAACATACAAAAAAAAGTCCAGGTGGTCTGAAGTTTAATTATGGAAGGAAAAAAATATAAAGGTTTTAGAAGATGTTATAGAAGTATATATTTAAGATTTCGTAGTAGTAAATGATTTCCTAAACATGACACAAATGGCAATAGCAATAAAGGAAACCATTGAGAAATCTCCCTACGACAAACTGTTTTTTAATTAAAAGATAACAAAGGAACAGTACAAAAACAAGTTGCAGAATAGAAGACACATAAATAAAGGATTAGAATCAATATATTAAAATTCCTCAAATTAAAAAAATTGATGATGCAATTTTAAAAAAGGAAAAAGACTTTCACAAAAGTGGATTTCCACATGGCCAGTAAGGGCATGAAAAATGACTTAATATTATTATTGTTCATATAATTGCAAATTAAAATCACAATGAAATAGTGTACACTTATCAATCTAAAATTGAAACGGTCGGGAAAACCAACTGTTGATAAGGGTGTGGCACAAAGTCTCCTGCACTGCTATGGCAATGTACATTTGTTTAATGTATTAGAACAGTGTGTAAAACTGAAAAATAAAAAAATAAAACTGAAAAATGTACAAAGACGTAATTCCCAGGAGGACTGGCACATGTGCTCCAGAACACTTATATGTGAAAGTACGTAGCATCGTTGTTGACAAAACTGGATACAGTAAAGTTAATAATAAATAAAGAAATAAATACTAAATTGTGATATATCCACACAACATAATTTCCAGCAGAGAAACCGTAATCAAAAAGTCTGTATTATTAATATAAAATTCAAAAGCACATAAATCTAAATTCTATTGTTTACAGATACATGATTATATGGCAAAATTATAAAGAAAATCTAGGACATAATATCACAAAAGCTAAGATAGCAGCAAGCTCTGAGATGGAGGGGCTGATTTTAAGTGTGTCAGGAGTCATTTTAGAGAGAGATTCGAGGGCGTTTTCCAGAGTGTGAGCGTTGTGCTATTTTTGGACCTTTGTGTTCATTTTATTTTCCTCATTTTATTATCCTGTCAATATGTGTTTTATTTATGTTCTATTTTATGAAAAATGAAAAAGCAAAATATTTACAATACCAAGTAAATATGTTTTTGAGAAAAATCTCTGAACTTGTATCAGAACATATACAGTAAAATATAAAATGTTACTGAAGGATATTAACAAGAACCCAAATAAGTGAAGAATGCATCATATTAATGAATTACAATAGTCAGTATAGAAAATATTTGCCTGTATGACACATAATTTTTAGATTAGTCAAAATCACAAGAGGGTTTGTCATGTTCTGAAGTTTATTTCTAAGAAGACAATTTCAAGAGTAGCCAAAATCATTCTAAAAAGTACAAATCCATTGTGGTACTAAATGTTACTTCCACAAGCACATACTTCTGTTACCTTTAAAATAAAGTCAGAGGTACTTAAAGTCCTTTATAGCTCACAGAATGTAAGAATACTTTCACTTTCTTTCTTCAAAAGACCTCTAAAGTTGGAAAATATATTACTTCTCTTAGCATCTCATTTCATCTGTATTGACTTTCATTTTTGAGGCCTAAACTAAATCTCTTGTCCTTAAGTTTCTAATTTTGTCATCAATTTCTGTGCTATAAGGCTTCAAATTCTAAGTTCTCATCATTCTTTTCACCTGGTTGGAAAAATAAAAATAATATATCCCAGAAGTTTCTTTCTTTTTGGTTATGTTTCTCTAAAATCGGATTGGGTCACAGGAGCTGAATGACTGTGGAGGGTGGGTAGAGGGCAGCAGGTATACGGCAGTTATAGGGAAAATCTTGTTTGGAGAAGTATATTTTCACTTTTACTGGCCCTGCCATTTAAATAGCATTATAACAAAGGGTTGTTATAATCAACAATAATCTTAGTTTACAAGTTTGCTGAGCTCAAGCTGATGGAATATTTATGTAACACAATGTATGACTAGCACTATATGATTGCCAGGATATTTTTACTTACATCATTTTATTTTATCCTCTGAATTATGATTACCACTATGTTCGCACTGATTAGGAAACGCAGAGTACTGACATGTATTGCCCAAGGATTCCACGTTACAGCAGAACAAGCACCAGGAAGCCAAGTCTTCTGAGGATTTGGCCTATGGTTGTTCTTTATCACATATTCAAGTTTTTATTTGATATATCAAAATTTCAGCATCACAAAATGATTTGGACATCATGATAGAATTTATGTAACGTGTTAAATTTTTAGATTACCAGGTGATTTCTCTTGTGAAAGCATACACTTCCTGCTATCACCATTTGTGGTGAGTGGAAGGGTGGTCCCCCAAAGATGTCTTCATCCTAATTCTTTACACTGTGACTATGTTACATTACATGGCAAGAGGGAATTAAGGTTGCGGATGGAATGATGGTTGCTGAACTGTTGACCTTAAAATGAAAGATTAGGCTAAATTTTCCAATGAGTCCAAGGTAATGGCAAGGAGCTTTTAAATGTGGAGGAGGTGGCAGAAGAGTCAGTGTCATGATACAAGAAGGACTAAACAGGTCACGGTTTGCTTTGAAAATGGAAGATGCCATGAAGCGAGAAAGCCATCAGGCCTTAAAAGTCTGGAAAAGACAGGAAAATTAATTCTTATTGAGAGATTTGTTCCCCAACATCATATACATGGGGTGTTTTCCCACATCAGTTTTTCAACACTCACTGGTTGTCCAACATTTCAATTCAATTCTGACACCAACTCCCAGAGTTAGCACAGACTCCCCAGGTTAAGGGGTTAGTCCCACAATACTGCCCCTATATCAGATGCCAACTACAAATGTGTTGGGAACCGCCCTGCCCGGTTTCAGAAGCTGTAACCCCCGCATGGCTAAGGCTGAGAAAGCGACCTTTGGACCGTAAGCCACTAAGAAGACAAGGCTTATCTCCCTGGCAGGGGCACCGCTCCTGCTCCTTTTTCTTCACCCTGCCTGGCTCCCAATGCTTGATCAGTTAGCCAATGATGGGTAAGATTCCCCAAGGGGGGAATGACCTAAGACGGGCATGATCATGTGGAGGCCTCAGGGAAGGACTTGGGGGGCTATGGAGAAAGGGGGTGATGGACCCTCGCCCCTCAGCTGTGACAAAGCCTGAGTCCTCATTCTATCTTCAAGATGTCTCCTAATCTCTTGACTGCCTTTCTACCCCTGCCTGACCTAAGCCTGAGACAATGCCTTAAGCCTGAAACAATGACAGAGGGTGGTGCAGCCCTGTGCTGGAAAGGGCAGGTTCTCTAGGGTGATCAGACCTAAGAAAAAATATGTAAAATCCTGTGAAAGCTGCTTTGTTTAGACTGCTCTCAATTAAATGATAAGGGTCTGAGCAGGAAGTGAATTTGTTCCCCAACATTTTATGGCCCTTTAGCCATGTGACCCTGACTCAAAATAGGCCCTCAGAGTTCTTTGTATGTTATCTATTGTTTGATCCTTACTGCCTGAAAATGATTAATGAGCTTTACCTGTATTCCTGCGCAAACAAACCCAATAAAAGCCCATTGAGGAAAAAGCTCTGGTCCCTTCTTCTTTGAGAGATCAGCCACCTTTCCTCCCCAAGCAGATTATGTCTTGGTAGACTTATTCTCATCCATGGCTGTCAAGGTGGCCCTGCAGGAGGAGTCCCCCCACATGAATGCATTGCCCAAGCTGCCTGGTTGATTATAAATTTAGGGGTTCCTATGAGTCCTCCTCAGGTACCATAATTTACTGGAATTACAAAACTGAGGAAGGCGTTTTACTTACTGATACTGGTATATTTTAAAGGATACAACTCAAGAACAACCACATGAAAGATATTCACTGGGCAACTTATGGCATAGGGAGGCACACAGAACTTCCATGTCCCGTCTAGGCATGCCACTCTCCCAGACTACGGTGTGTTCAACAACCTAGAAACTCTCCAAACTCCATTGTTTAGAGCTTTTTAAAGGAGGTTTCATTATTTAGGCATTATTGATTAAATCGCTGGCCATTGGCCATTGAGCTCAGTCTCCATGCCTTCTCTCCTTCATGAAGGTGAGGGGTGGGGTGGGGCTGAAAGTCTCAACCTTCTAATCATGACTTGGTGTTTTTGTTGGCCAGCCTCCTTCTTGAAGCTGTTAAGGAGCACTTCAGCTAAAAGTCATCTCATTAACACAACAAAGATAATCTTATCACTCAGAAGGTTCTAAGGGTTATAAGAGTTCTGCCAGGAACCAAAGACTAAGGTTTCTTTTTATTGAATTTATTGAAGGTGTATTGATGAATGAAATTATATAGGTTTAAATTCTATAATTCTGTATACATCATCTGTATATTGTATTGTGTGTTCAATGCCCCAAATTATGTCTCTTTCCCTTACCATATATCCCCCCTTTACCATTTCCTGCTTCCCTTTGGTAATGACCATACTGTTGTCTATTTTTTTTACTTAATACCTTTACCTTTCACTCACCTCCCCTACCCCCTCCCTTCTGACAGCTATGAGTCTGTTTCTATTTGCTTTGTTAGTTTATTTTGTTCAGTAGATACCACATATAAGTGAAATCATATGTTATTTGTCTTTGTCTGACTAGCTTATTTCTCTTAGTATAATAATCTCCAGGTCCATCCATGCTGTCACAAAAGGTAATATTTCCTTCTTTTTCACAACCAAGTAGTATTTCATTGTGTAAATGTGCCACATCTTTTTTATCCACTCATGTATTGATGGGTACTTGGGCTGCTTCCAAATCTTGGCCATTGTAAATAGTGTTGCAATGAACATAGGGGGTGCATATATATTTTTTCAAATTAGTGTTTCAGGTTTCTTTGGATAAATTCCCAGAAGTGAAATCACTGTGTTATAAGACAGTTCCATTTTTAATTTTTTGAGGTAACTCCATAGAGTTTTCCACAGAAGCTGCACCTATCTGCATTCCTACCAACAGTGCATGAAAGTCTCTTTTTTTCACATCCTCACCAACACTAGTTTTTTTCATTGATTTATAGATGATAGCCATTCTGACAGGTATGTGGTGACATATCATTGTGGTTTTAATTTGCATTTTTCCGATATTTGGTGACATTGAGCATCTTTTAATGTGCCTATTGGCCATCTGTATGTCCTCTTTGGAGAAGTGCTTATTCAGGTCCTTTGCCTATTTTTAAATCAAACTGTTTATTTTTGGGGGTGCTGAGTATTTTATAAATTTTGGGTAGTGACCCTTTATCAGATGTATTAATGAATATGCTCCCATTTGGTGAGCTGTCTTTTCATTTTGTTGATGGTTCCCTTTGCTGTGCAAAAACTTCTGTACATAGAGAAGCCTAAATATTCCACCAAAAATGCTATTAGAACTGATAAATAAACTCAGTAAAGTAGCAGGATACAAAATAAGTATCCAGAATTCAGTTGCATCTATATACACCAATAATGAACTATCAGAAAGGGAAACTAAGAAAACAATCCCATTCACAGTTATATCTAAAAAGAACAAAATACCTTGGAATAAATTTAACAAAACGATGTAGAAAACCTATACTTGGAAAATTATAAGATACTGAAGAAAAAAATTGAAGATACAAATAAGTGGAGCATGTACTGTGTTCAAGAAAGAAATAACATTATTAAAATGTCCATACTACCTAAAACATCTATATATTCAATGCAATTCCTATCAAGATACCAATGGCGTAATTCACAGAACTAAAACAAATATTTCAAAAATTTATATGGGACCACAAAAGACCCAGAGTAGCCACAGCAATCTTGAGAAAGAAGAACAAAGTTGGAAGAATCATAATACCTAATATCAAACTACACTACAAAGCTATGATTAATCAAAACAGCATGGTGTTGGCATAAAATCAGACATATAGATCAATGGAACAGAATAAGAACCCATAAATAAACCCACACCTTTATAGTTAATTAATATTTGACAAAAGTGGCAAGAACATGCAATGGGATAAAGATACTCTATTCAATAAATGGTGTTGGGAAAATTGGACAGATTCATGCAAAAAGAATAAAACTAGACTACCTTCTTATACCACACACAAGAATACACTCAAAATGGATTAAAAACTTAAGTGTTAGACTTGAACCATAAAAACCCTAGAAGAAAACATAAGCAGTAAAATCTTGGACATTTCTTGTACAATTATTTTCTGATATATCTTCTGAGGCAAAGGAAACAAAAGAAAAAATAAACAAATAGAACAACACTGAAGACTAAATATTTATTATACCACATTTCCCTAGAACCTCCAGAAAGACAGAAACCCTGCCAACACACTTTGATTCTAGCTCAGTGAGACCCGTTTTGGACTTCTGACCTCCACATTAATTTTGATTCTTTAAAACCACTAAATTTGTAGTAATCTGTCATAGCAACAATAGGAGACTAATTTACCATTTCATGAACATTTGCAACAGATTATTACATTAATGTAATGAGGAAGAATTTCAGATATTAAGAACATAAGAAAAGCTTTTGTTTTTGTTTGTTGGCTTGTTTTCTTGTTGTATTTATGAAACACTATTTTTCACAGTAATTTTTCCTCTTGTATAGTTGTTTATATCAATGCAATACAAAGTGACAGGATACTGATATTTGAAGGAAAATACACTATTTTCAGATCAGATATCAGCTGTCAACTTGGATAGAGTGTATTGTTTCTGATATTTTACAGCCCAGTTCACAAAAATTTTACATGCTTACAATTCAGTTCTTGTGTGAAAAATTTGTTGAAATATGTAGCACATGGAGTGCACAAGAGCCTTTATGGACACAGCCTGAATATGTTATTTTGGGTCTGAATATATATAAAAATGAAATGGGAGATTAAAAAATACTCATGGAAGCAAATGAAGTTGGTAAATAATTTACAACAATTAGGGTTCTCAACACAAGAAATGAATAAGGATTTTGTATTGCTTACTAATAATTGAGAATTCGGTGCATACTCCATATCTGGAGCTCAATTTATGTAGTGGCCAGAAATCAAGAAACTAAATGTTAGTTAGTTAAGTCTTACCTTCTGTTGATTGTATTAGAAAGCTATCACTTAATTTGGGAATCTACAGATTATATATATATGGAAAAAGAATCTCTTATTATACATGTGAAACTGATTATCTGTTAAAATTAATTTTAAAGTAATTTATGTCCCTTTCAACCCCAGAATATAGGAAAATACAAAATATTCAGATTATTTTATTGATAAAAAGGATACAGATGAGTTAGTATTTCCTTGCATGCTAAGGTAAATGGAAACATAGAAAACTTAAGTCCATACAACACCCTGGTAATTTGGGATTAAATAAATCACATAAAAAAAAAACCCAGAGTTCTTAATTTGATCTGAAGAACCATGGTTTTTTAAAGTGAATAAAATAATTAGTCTTAAATATACCATTTCCAAAGTAAATGTGACATTGAATAACTTTTTGTTTTCTTGTTAAGCAAAGTGTATTATTTTTGTTAATATTGCTATGATTATTTATATTTATTCAAAATAGTAATTCCAAAATTATTACATCTACAGCATTAACTAACATGTTTTAAAAAACACTTTGGGATTTACATTCTCTTATGTATATTACTTTACTTAAATTTCATAATTATTATTTAAGATAAGGGGAATAGGATTTTTGATTTGTTTTGTTTTTAAGCTAGGAAAAAAATGCTTGAGCTCTGATTTACTCTTTTCATATTAAATTTGGGTATGTGATTCAGTGCTAGGTACATTGAGAGTATCCAGTACATGATTTTTTTAACCTATCTTCACCTTATCATTTTTGGATTTATTTTTCATAGTAAACCAAAATAATGTCACCAATAATCTAACCAATAGATTCAAATTATGTTGAAACCTACCTCCTAGCTCAGTAATATTATTGTCAGACAATTCCACTTCTCCTCTGATAAAGGCGTAGCAGGGCCTCTGTAATATGTTTGGCATTCTGTGCCCTGCGCACACATCCCCCATGTCAGGGTGAAGGCGAGCTGCTATTCAGCTCAGGGTGGCTTGGCAAGCAATGTTAGCCAGAAAGGAGAGCTGCCTTCTTATAATTAATTCTCCCAGAAGGGGTGCCTTTTTGCAGTTCGTAAAAGACATAAAGGCATCATATGTGTCCTGGTTTAAGACAACAAAAATATCTTATTAATTTAATTTACCCAATTAATCTGAAATCATAGTTACTAGATTTATCTATTGACTATACTAGAAACATGCACTAATAATTTTATATTAATATAGCTAACATTATATAGTAACTATATGGTTTTATATCTATCTATATAACTAAAATTGTTTTCTCTCAAACATGAAGATATTTGTAATGTTTTCTGAAATATTCCACTACGGTTGGCTCATAATATTTCTTTATAAATATTTTGGCACAAAGATCCCATTTTCCCATAACAACATTTTAAGAGAATGGGGACAAAGGTGACCACAATTGTATTCCCCTCTCTCTAAGTGTCATAAAGATGTAAATAAACCCATAACCTGACATTTATAGAGGCTTATATAACCATACCAGCTTCATGGATGGAAAGCTGGAGTTTATTAATTCAAAAGAGACCTAAGTAACAGACACTCCATTTCATAGCATTCCTCCAATCTCCCATCATAATGTCATCATTTAGGTTCAAGACAAGTGTTATTGCAATATCCTTTAATCATACTACTGATTGGTTGATTGAATTAACATTTATGCGATTCTTAATATGAGCCATATACTGCTCTAATTGTTTGATAAGACTGACCCCCTAAGGGTGGTTCTTTCACTTCCTATACTGCACCAGGTCAATCTCTATCAGGGGTATTTTGACCATGCATTTATTAAGTATACATTTGTTACATGTTTTGCTTTCTGCATATACCTGTCACTGTGGGCCCCAAATACTCTCCTAGTCTTCCAGAAACTATCAGCTTTGTAGAAGAGACTGACATCTTGTTGAATGGTAGAATGAATGTCACGAGTTTGATATTCCTCAATCCTGTTACTCTTTCTCTTAAGATTTTTTGGCTCATGGCATATACATTAAGGATGGCAAGCAAAATGAAATCTGGGCAAAATTTTCATAACCCAAAGATGCAGGACTTTTTAAAGCTATGTTGCAGTAATCAGCTAAGGCCTGAGACACCCTCATATAGATTTTGTCCACCATATTCATTCTCAGATAAATGATGGCTCCTGGAACCCACATCTACAAAGACTGCAGGCCTGTTTCATAGATGTGGGATAGGAAGAGTGAGGATAAAGACTGGACATGCATCATCTTCCAATGTGTCCAGTGCTGAAAGGCAGCCTAATCAATGTCCAACTCTGTCCCAACAGGGTAACCAGATCTTTCACTTGGTAAAGGCCTAGAGATGCTGGATATGTCTTTTTTTTTTTTAAATATATGTTGAAAGCAGCAAAGTTTTCCCCCTTCTGGGCATACGAGGAGAGAGAATATGGGTTCTTTCTATCAGTGAAGTGAGGCACATGGTCCTGACGGTGCAGACGTAAAACCACCTGACCTTGACAAGGGAAATCAGAGACTTCCAAAAACAGCAAATAGGAAGCTAAGATAGTGTATACTTAATAAATAAGCATACATGTTTGCCAGGAAACCTAGAGAAGGAAAAACATATTTCCAGCATAAAGAAGACCAGGAACAAAGCTATACAAGAGAAAAATATTTTGGAGTTTCCAAGGAAATGCCATGGCTGGAAAGAGCTATATTTGCAAGGTGAGATCCCAGGAGATGAGACCAGGTGTGAGGCAGGAGTCAGAGTGGGAACCAGTTTGAAAAGTAGAAATCTGGACATAACCCAGTAAGTAGTTTTCAAAATATGTGTCATGAATTCATGGACTTTTGTGGAGATTCTTGAAATCCCACAAATACCATTTAAATTGAATTTTTAAACACTTTTTAAAACCTGTGACTGAAAGTTAAATAAATAAAAATAATATATTCAAAAAATGTAACTCCCTTTGGATTATCAATATAACTACAACCAAGTTATGTCACAGATTTGACTCTTCCTATGCAATTATTATAACTTCTTATGAAAAAAATCATTGATTAGGAAGTTTGCAGGGCTGTAGTGATCATCTTAAAACATTCTGTCTCAAGCATGTCTACTCAAGTAAATCAGGAAATACTAAGATATGTTAAAACTACTTTAAGAATTTATGTTAAGATGTGTCTTTATTTTATGTAAATTTTATATCTATAAATGCTACTTTTTTATGTTTTGTGAAGTAAATTAATTACCCTCAATACTAGATGTTCATTTGTGCCTAAAACTAGGAAATGTAAAGTAATTAAAGAACTGTCTTTAAAATTAGACTATTTCAAGAAAAAATAGCAAATTGAACTTTGCTGTCACCTGATTCGTGTTGGCCCAATGACAATGCAAAGCAAAATCAGCTGGTTCTGTGCTCACACAAAGGCGCTCACAGGCAAAAATACTATGATCCTATTTATTTGTCCTTAGTATTTATTTTTAACTGCAATAAAATGTCCCCTATACCACCATGTTTTACACAGTAAATTTTGAAAAGCTTAAATTTGATGATATTCAAACACCTGAGTATGTCACATGTGTTGAAAAAGCTGAATTACCAAGAAAGGGACTTATTAAACTTTCTGCTTCTGACATTGCAAAAATGTCATATGTCAGCTACTAGAAAATGTACTCTGTTAATTCATTCAAGAGAAAAAATCCATTGTTTTTACTTTATGTGGTATTTTTCTCATGAGCTTATTATTTTGTGGGGATGCTTGATGCATGCAGAACTGTAGAAGAAACCATGACGTGGGACTGAACTCGGACTTCCTCAGATCTAGCCTGTTGAAGATCATTAATATCTTTATAGTTTAAATATCTTGATTTCTAAAGGAAAAAATGACATATAATGACATTTTAGTGTAAAGAATATATGCTTTACATATGTTGTTGCAATTGAGTAATATAAAATAGTTGTCAATCTCCAAAATTTCTGTAAGTGACCAAACTAGCTAAATTCAGTGAAGTACTGAGTGTTTCAGTCAGTTCAGGCTACTATGACAAAATGCCACATACTGGGGTGCTTAAACAACAGGCAGTTATTTCTCACAGTTCTGGAGGCTGAGAATTCCAAGTTCAAGGAGCCAGCAGACTGACTTCCTGGGCTGCAGACAGCCACCTTCTCATTGTGTGCCCAGATGGCATTTCCTCAATGAGTGATGGTGGAGGGAGAGAGAGCAAAACCTCTCTCTCTGTCTCTTCTATAAGGGCAGTAATCCCATTATGATAGTCTTACTCTCATCATCTGATTGTCCCTCAAAGCCCACCTCAGAATATTATCACATTGGGGATTTGGGCTTCAACATATAATTTTGGTGGACACAAACATTCAGCCCACAATACCAAAAGACCATTCTGGCACCCCAATGGTCATCTCCAGCTCAACTCACTGCCCAGTCCATGTCACAGCTGTTATGGTGGGAAAACAGTTGAGTGAAAAAACAAAAAAACCTTGTTGTTTCCTAAATGTATCTTCATAGGTAGTAATAATAACTAAGAGGATGTTGTCTTTCAAAACAGCATTGGTTAACACCACAGAAGCTGTCCATTTTGTTAAGGCATCATGTTTGTATTGCGGATCTTTAATTATTTGTGATAGTTGTAGTGATTTATAGCATTTCTATGACTCGACATTGGTGTTCTTGAGCTAATATTAAAATTTCAAAGGAAACTAGAGATAATTACTCTTTTAGTTTCTCAAACCAAAATACTCTTGCATTAGATAAAGCAGATTATTATCAGTAAACCTAAATACGGAAACATCCTAACAGTAAAATTGGTCTAAAAGTACTTTTAAAAACAGTCTTTTTGCTTCAGATAATTGCAGTGTTAATGATTAAAAATGATTCTCTGGGGTATGGGTTCAAACTTATGAAACTACTGCATAAATATACTGGACTTAACAAATAAATAAATGAATGATGGACAGTAGGAGCCAAATTTCTCACTTGGAGAGGACACTGAAAAACAAGGGGCAAATGCTGCAACAAACCATGTTGTACTGCATTTAAGTCAGAGACATGGGTATGAGCTCATGTTTAGTTTATTACAGCTGCAGAGAGAGGGCTACAGAAGTAACGGGAGGCATTTGCATGTACATGGTCTGTATGCGTTCATCACTCTGTTTACTAAGAGGACCTTGAAGGATTCTTATAGTAATATGCACTTGCAGTGCCCAGGTCTTGGTTTCTAACATCATTCTTCAATTAAGGAAACTGGTGTTCTTTAGATAAATGGCTTATTCTAGGACTCAGAGGCAACCAATATACAAGATGAGCCTAAAAGCATTTTGGCATACCAGAAAATTAGAAGGTACAAAGGAAAAAGGAAAAAAAATAAGAAAAGGATAAAGAAAATGGGGCATGGCAAGGGAACACAGAGACCAACATGAAAGTGCTCCCAACGGCCAAATTTGAATTTTCAAATGGAAGAGGCTCACCATGTGCCAGTTAAATTTTGGCAAAAAGACAAATGAAGACTAAAGAATAAAACAACAGAATACTGAACTCCTAAGACAAAGAAAAATTAGTGTAAGTTCCTTGAGAGAGAAAAAGAGAACTTACAAAGGAAAGAGATAGACTGCCATCAAATTTCTCGTCTACAACACTGGAATTTAAAAGACAGAGTTTGAGGAAAGGGACAGTGTTCTTGGAGTTTTGTGCCTAGCCCAGCACTGATAAATATGCAAGAAGGAAACAAGGCCACATTCAGATATTTCAAATTCCAGAAAAACACCACTCACCACAATAGTTTTTTGGGGGATGGGGTAAAGAAGGAAGAGGTGAGGAGCAAAAGGAGGGAGAGACCAAAATATTCTACCCAAAGGAGAAAAATCTCAAAAGGTAATGATAACGTAATATATATGAAACAGGAGTGGGTAAGGATCAAGCAAAATTTAAATCAAAATAAATTTTAACAACATGTTTGCAAACTAAAAAAGTCTTTGTCTGCTAAAAACAGTTTAAAAATATCTAAGAGATTCAATAGCTGATTCTCACCAAAATGCCGAAGAAACATGAGCAGTTGAAAAATAAACACATTTACCACTATTTCTTTCAAGTTTCCAGATCAGTTAAACTATTTAAACCACAAAATTATAAACATCTACCTATATAAAAAGACCCATTAACATTCATGTCTACTTATATTTTTGAATCAACAGTTTTTCTATTCTGTACAACCAGAAGTCCAAAATAAATTATTTCCATGCTGAAACTAGTATCAGACTTCATTATCATTTATAGTTGTTGACTGAATATTATTATAAAATACATTAAATTGTTAATATTTAAAAAAATAATCTCACTGTTCCTATGTTCTTGCTTTGTAATAAATATACATTACAAAGTTAAGTTTATAACATTTACACTACTACAATACTACTTTTTACTTATTTTATATCTAGGGATTTTAAAGGAATTTTCTATCAAAAAATGTTTGAAAACTATAGCTATAGGCAAATAACTTTGAACAGAAAAGTCACATGAACAGAATTGTGGCTTAGAAAAATCTGGTGGCAGTGTGGTAAATGGGCAGGACAGAGGAGAAATGTGTGACAGTACAGGGCTTGTAATATCCTATTCCTGTTTTGATTATCAGACCTACAGTTTGCCAAACACTACCTGTGTGCCTGGGACTGTGCTCCTCCGGCTCTTATTCTCATAACCAGCTGGCATGGGATCCCCCCTTCACTCTAGAGACCTGGAGCATGGAAGTGACTTGTCCAACCCAGGCTCTTTGCCTTACAGCATGAAGTTGTTCTCTTGTACTACGTGGTACTACTGTGCGTGACTTTAAACAAATAATGGATTGTAATTCTTTCAGATGTTATTTACTGCATTTGAAGCTAGAAATCAGTGAGTAATTAATATATATGTGTGGCTATATAAAAGAATAAATAGTCCTGGCTGGTGTAGCTCAGTGGACTGAGAGCAGGCCATGAACCAAAGGGTTGCCGGTTCAATTCCCAGTCGGGGCACATGCCTGGGTTGCAGGCCAGGTCCCCAGTGGATGCCACGTGAGAGGCGACCACACATTGGTATTTCTCTCCCTGTCTTTCTCCCTCCCTTCCTTTCTCTCTAAAAATAAATAAATAAAGTCTTTAAAAAAAAGAATAAACCAAAATGATCAAATCTCCCTAAATTCCTGTGGTATTTTAGTTATTTAGACTGACATATATTAACTGATTAATGCACATACCTTCCTAATTTTGGGGGGCTGTTTCTGTTTGAAATCTAAGTCAACTCATATTTCAAATTCCACAATTCAAAAGATTTCAGTAGAATTGTCCTTTTTCATATATTTATATGTTGGTACTTCCTTTTGAGTAAACTAAAACTTCAAAAACAAATTTTGGATTGAAAATTTATCTTAGTTCTTTTGAAGATAGTAAAAGTGAAAAATAACCCATATATTTGAATGTAGGATGCCTTTAAGCACTCTCTCTCTTGCCCTCCCCTTCCCCTATTCTTTCTGTGAAGTATCAGAATAAAGGTCCCACGTTTGAACTAAATCACCCACTGTGCATAGCTGATATCATAAGCACAGACACATACACCTCATAACTGGTGCTCTCACACCTTATCAGAACATTCTCATCTCAAAGGCGAGGATGTTAGAACCTAGGCTTTTTGTATGTGGTCATATAAATTAAGGGTAAAGAGAAAAAAAGTACCTGGTGTGTGAGAATGCAGGGGTCTTCCAGGTTTGTTTAGGTTTTGCTCAGCTTTAGCCTATTAAAGTCTAATTCATTTTGTGTTTTACCTGATGGTGAGCAAAGCAGCTGAACATTGTATTTGTAATGCTGACATTTCCTTCATGCAATTTAAAATTAAGCCTATTATTAGTCCAGGGAAGGCTGAGACAGGAAACAATAGAAGCTCAGGGAGAGTAATTATTTCTGTTTCATTGTGTAGGATGTTTGAGCTTTTGATTAGTTGTAGTATACAGTACTTAACAGCCAACCAATCTTACCATGATTAACAATACATGAGAAGATTTTGATCCTAACAGTGTGCTGCACACTCATGAAATGTTGGCTTTATCTGTTTCTTGGTGACTTCAATCTTGTTTTAAAAATACCTTTTATTTTCTGGGGTGTTTGCAAACGACCATACTATCAGCAGCATGGCACAGTAAGCAGCCAGCTTGGCAAGAGGGAATCATGATAAAATGGATGCAAAAAGCTGTGGGTTGTGCACCATTAAGTGTTCTCAGTGTGTTTCTAATGAGCTTATGATGGCCTCACTGAATTACTGTTTCTACTACAGCCCAGTAAATTACAGTATGCCCAAATTAAATCAGTGGGACTCAACAGAAGCCAGCCTTCATCGGGGTCCACATTTGTAAGAATTTAAAAAAATCATACTTAATCATATTTAATCATGTCCGTTGTCTCCAGAGTATCGACTCGTCTTCCTCCTCCAAATATTTGGGTGTTGGAGATATACATAGTGGCTTTATGCTCAAGGACAAATTTTATTTTGGTTCCTATTTTATGCAAGCACAATTCTTATTCTACTCCTGGTCAGGCCAAACCACTTGCAATGTAAATGCAGAATATGAATTCCAACTCAATAATCACTATTAAGTAATAAGATTATCATGATCACATCTGTATATATGAGTTGCTAAATATGTGTAGCTTTCTCTTTGCTTTTAAAGTATTCTAAAAACTGGGGTTTGGTAAATTACATATTGTTACATAGCAATAACTTTTATGATTTGGGCTAAAAATGCCCTTTAAAAGCCTCAGGAGAGACTACAGGTATCATCTGCTGTGAACGCAGAGACATGTTGTATAGATAAAGTAAGCCATGCCACATGGATTCCTTCTCAAGAATTAAAAAAAAAAAATGCTACTAAGGTTTAAACTGAGAGAAATGAAATTTATAGAAAATGGGATAATGACTACATTTCTTTCATCATTTCATGTAACTATTATGTCAGGCAATTAATACTTTCGGCACTTCCTGTCTAAGGGTTAAAGAAACATAACAAACTTTAACCAATTTGGTATTTCTTTTACAATTTTTATTGCTATCCAAGGACTTGGTTTTGGCTACACAGGAAAAAGGAAAAAAACATGCCCCAAAGAACATTTAAGTGGAATTGACTCCCAGTTTCTATTTTCCAAACCAGACACCATAATCCCTGTCCATTAATGTATTAATTGGTTATCATGTTACTGGTGGAGGGTCAAATTAGGCTATTTAATTTATTGTGGGAAATAAAAGTCCTCC
Source organism: Trachops cirrhosus (assembly GCA_028533065.1). Classification (NCBI taxonomy): domain Eukaryota; kingdom Metazoa; phylum Chordata; class Mammalia; order Chiroptera; family Phyllostomidae; genus Trachops; species Trachops cirrhosus. Next base: position 83,684,079 of record CM052544.1, on the reverse strand, counting down.
CTCCTTTCCCTCAGAATGCAACCATCATCCTGTCCAGCCTCTCCCATCTGGCTCAAACCAGCTTAACAACAGGACTTTGTACAGTTATAAATAAATGATTTAGGTTCTCGTTCCTAAAATGAAATGCAGCACAGGGCTGGTTTAGGAGTTGGCATCGAGCGTCCCGTGTATGTGAAGCGTCAGTGTTGATTAGCACAGACAGGAGATTGGAAAACCATGAAGCACTTTTGAAATCTTGATAGGAAGTGACTCTCTCTGGATGCAGATTTATTGATACTGACAATACTGTTTTCTTTCCCTCAATTTTTTAAAAAGTGAAAGTAGTGGTACATGGAAAAATACAGAAACCAAATAAATAATGAAAAAAACAACAGGTCAATAGAACTGAATGTCCCGGCTCCTGAAATAACCTGTGTATGAGGTCACAGGGATGGGGAGAGAGAGGGAGAAAAAAGAAAGAAGGAGGAGGGTAGGGAGGAAGGAAGGAAGGAAAGGTTAGATACAAAATACATTCAACAGAGTTTTTTAAAAATAAATATCCTACATAATTTTAAATGTTTGCAAAAATCCAGTCCTTGGGTCCATGTATTTCTTTAAAAGGAATGCCCATGATATTCAGCAACATTAGCATGAAACCTGGAATCTTTTGGGAAAATCACTGCATAATGACTTTATATAGCCACACACCAATGGAAGAGATTGATGCAATAATGAATCCCCTCAAAAAATAGCAAAAAGAAGAAAATAAATGCCCCTAAAACATAGCAACTTTTCCAAATTTCAGTCTCTTGATTTTTTTTGTTGTTCTTGTTGAGAAAAAACAGAGAACTTTTACCCAGCCTTCCCAAATTTATTTGTGGTTAAGTAAAAAATTGAGTCACTGAATGGCTGAATTACAAAATGATCCCAGCACTGTAATTCAATCTTCCTCAGTATCATGAAACACTCTCTATAATGATACCACAAGAGAAAGAACTAAAAATCATGCTCAACAGAAGTGGCGATATTTAGTCTGGTCCGGGAGCCTGATCTGTCCTGTTTCAGAGCTGCAGTACTCACCTTTAGGTGCAGGTCAGCAAGGTGCCCCCCAAGTTAGACAGGGCCCTTGCGGAACTGGTCCTGAAATGGCTCCAGCCCACTTGAATAAGCTTTCTGAGCCAAAGAAAACATTTCCTTCTTTCTTTATGACTGTTCTATCACAGTAGACATACTCAGAACAAGAAGACCTTCAACTGTATCCTTTCCCTGGGATAAAGCTCCCAAGTCCACTCATCCTAATCAGTGCAGTGCATAAGGACAGGATCTTAAAGGAAGTAGGAACTGGCTTAAAACCTCCATGTTTAACACACACAACATGTAAAATCAAAGTTGGGGGAAGGGTTGAGAGCAACTGAGGCACCATAGAAAGGAAGACGATGCTGGTGAAAGTCTTTGAAGTATGGTCACGGCCATGGCCACCTGCATATACAAGTCTTAAGAACAAAGAAACAGGTGAAAAATGTGCATACGGATAATATGATAGAAGCAGGCCATTTGTCATTTCCTACTCCTTTCCCTCAGCATCTGTCAAATGTCCTTTGGAATTTCTCATTGGTATATATTGAGTTCCCTGTGGGGGCACAATAACTGTAGGTGGTAACTTCCATGGCCTGTCATAGGATGTGAGAGGGGACATACCAATTTTTAAAACTTTCAGGATTATTTTTCAGAATGTGAACAAAAGGTTGGAATGGTAACAGAATAGCAGAATCTTTTAAAAAATGAAAACTCAGTGCAAGGAAAAAAGCTTAGCAATTCCTGCCCAAGAAATAATTGAGAAGTGGTAGAACACTTTGGAGGTTATATTGTAATATTTGTTAAATGAATTTTTATTTGACATAATATTACTATAACCTCTATTATAAAATTTGGGAGAGTTATTTGAAGTAGTAATAAATGAGAATAGAGACTGTGGCTTAATTCAGCATCTAGTGTCTAGAAAACTGGCATCCAGATGTGAAAGAATAAATGAGCTGGTGGACATATAAGCAAGTGAAGACTATGGTGGCCTGTCATCATTCACTGCATCTCAAGTAGATCCCGAGCTTCCTGGTGAGGTCAACATTATTCTTTTAGACCCGAGTAATCTAGAAGTCTAAGAGCCAGCTATGCCTTCATTCCTGGGTGTCTAAACCGCATAGCACAAACAGAAAGCATTTAGACTTGCTGAAGAAAACAACAATTTTGAGGACACAAAGAGATGAATACACAGATGAATAGATAAGATAAAAGTGACAGCGGGTTCAGACTAGATTTTTAAAAATGGGATGACAAAAATTCCCATGAAGCAATTCTACCTCATCCTTCAACCACCCATATCACATTCAAAATATGTTGAGGTCAAACTAAGTTTTGAGGGATCTGAAGGAAATTACTTTGTTCTCTGGGTTCAGTTCTGTCATCTATAAAGCTTAGGAAAGTGTCTGTTTCATATGCATATTTAAAGAATTGAATAAAATAAAGGTATGCAAGTATTTTATTGATATGCTTAAGCATAGTGGGTGGTCAATAAATGTAATTTGCTCACCTTTATCACCCTGAAAGAGAACCATTTTCAGGAAAAGAAGAAGAAATCTTACTATCTACTAAGAACAATGCCCTGGCACTTTCCAGAAAATGAATTTGGTTCAGTGTGATTTTTCTAAAAACTTACTGATGCCAATATAAATTTGTAAAAGATAAGACAATGTGAGTTTGAAACTTCGAAGAAGAGAAACTGGTGATACATAATCTAATGCAGTGCTTAACTGTTTACGCTTTAATTTTTATTGAATTATTGCAGGGACATTGCTTAATAAAATTATATAAGTTTAAGGTGTACAATTCTATAGGATATCATTCGTGTATTATATTGTGTGTTTACCTCCCAAAGTTCTCTCCTTCTATTAATTGCTTACATTTTAATTTGAACTGTTTTAACAGCACCCATGAGACTGTATGGACTTTAAAACCACATCACAAATCACAGAATAAAGTACTTTATTTTTCAGGCAAGTTTATTAAAGCTAGGCTGTTGAATGACAAGTAACTAGAGTAATCATGAAAACATTTTTTGTGATTAAGATGGATGGTAGTACTCCTGCTTAAATAGTAGTCAGATAGGCAGGTTATTAAAAATATGTGATCTCTGGAATGTTTCCCCTTTCTTAATTAATACTCTGATTTTTGATTCAGATAGAACATTGAAATCTACTTTATGGTATGTTTTGGTGGTTGAAAACCAAAGTTTAGACATATCAAAGGAATGTCTAAGATAACTGCTTAGTAAGACAACTCCTGGAAGGAGGAAATAAACAAACATGTAATGGTCAATTTTATCTCTATTCAGAAGTATCTCAGAGATGGGAGACAGAAGATGGCGGCGTGGTAGGATGCAGCGGATTCTGCTCTCCCACAACCAGGGAAAAAAATCTGAGTCATTTTAGGTAGGAACAGAGCAAAGAGCCAACATTATCATGCCATAAATGAAAACAGGAGATCGCAAATTGTAGCGGACATTGAAAAACCCGAAGAGAGAGCGTGGTTTGGTGAAAGTATCGGAAACCACAGCATTGAAAAAGGAAAAGGCGCAGGCGCTCCGCGGGACTGGTGTGGCCCAGGCCCGGGAGGTAGGAGAAGTGGGCGCCCCTTGGGACCCAGGGAGTGCGCACCCGTGGACCCGAAAAAGCCCAGGTGTTCCCCAGGACCTGTGAGGCCCAGGCCCCGGAGGTAGGAGAAGTGGGCGCCCCTCGGGACCCAGAGAGTGCACACCCGTGAACCCGAAAAAGCCCAGGTGCTCCCCGGGACCTGTGAGGCCCAGGCCCCGGAAGTAGGAGAAGTGGGCGCCCCTCGGGACCCAGACTGCGCACCCGTGAACCCGAAAAAGCCCAGGCGCTCCCCGGGACCTGTGAGGCCCAGGCCCTGGAGTATTTTGGCACTCCTCTTCTTTTTGTATAGACTTCTTTGCTTGGCTGATTAAATTAGTAGGAGGAAGCTGTGAACACCTGGATACCGG
>CM052544.1:83648898-83679546 GCA_028533065.1 Trachops cirrhosus | reverse complement strand
AAGGGAAGGGGTTACAGGAACAAATATAGAGGACACATGGACAAAACTACAGGGCTTGGCAATGGAAGGGAGGTGGGGAGGGATGGGTGGGTAGGCTGGAATGGGAATAAAAGATTGAAACTGTACGGAATAATCTAAAATAAAAAAAAAAAGAAATTCAAAAAAAATAAAATAAAATAAAATGCTGAAAAACACAAAAACTATTTTCATTTAAACAAATGGAAAGTTCTGCTATACTCGTTTTTAATTTTGCTTTTTAATTAAAGTTTACATTCAATTTTATTTTATATTCGTTTCAGGTATATAGCATAGTGGTTAGACAATCCTATACTTTACAAAGTGATTCTGCATATTTCCAGTACCCACCTAGTACCATACATAGTTATTATGATGTTATTGACAATATTCCCTACGCTGTACTTTACATCCCCATGACTACCAATTGGTACTTCTTAATCCCTTCACCATTTTTACCCAGTCCTCCAAGCTCCCTCTTCTCTGGCAACCATCCGTCTGTTCTCTGTATTTGTCCACATATATAAAATATCCTATACTTAACATTATTCATTGAATTACCTTCTGATGTTTCAAAATCTTTTGAAGAGACTTGTTTTCACCTTTACAGGAATGGTAAAAATTATTGTGTCACATTTAAAAAGAATGAGTGAGAACTGTATGTATCTTGAGAGGTCAAAGATGTCTAAGATATACTTTTATGGAAAAAAATAAGATGAGCACTGTAGTTTTGACAAGTTACCTGTTATGAGCTGAATTGTACCCTCCTCAAATTATATACTGAATGAAATGCTAAACCCCAGTACCCAAGAATGTGACATGTGTGGATACAGGGCCTTCAAAATTGTGATTATAACTTCCAGCCAAGATAGAGGCATAGTTAGATACACTTTGCCTCCTCGCATAACCAAAAGAAGGACAACAAATTTAAAATAAAAATAACAAGAACTGCCAGAAAATCGAATTGTATAAAAGTCTAACAACCAAGCAGTTAAAGAAGAAACATTCATCCAGACCAGTAGGAGGGATGGAGATGAGCAGCCAGGGCAGAGAGGACTTGAGGTGAGGCAGCAGCTGGCAGACCTTGTGGTCTCACATTTGTGTGCACATAAACCAGGAGGAACAACTGAGGAGCAAGAGAGACCATGCAACCCAGAGTCCCAGTGTGGGGAAATAAAGCCTCAAAACTTCTAACTGAAAAAGCCTGTGGGGGTTGAGATAGCAGGAGAAACTCCTGACTCCACAGGAGAGTTCATTGGAGAGACCCACAGGGTTCTAGAACATACACAAAGCCACCCGCCTGGAAATCAGCACCAGAAGGGCCCAATTTGCTTGTGGGAAGTGGGGGAAATGACTAAAAGCTGGCCCAGAGCTGAGCAAGTGGCATTGTTCCCTCTTGGACCCCTCCCCCACATACAGTGCCACAACACAGCAATGTGGTTTGCCCAAGTCTGGTGAATACCTAAGACTTTGCCCCTTACAGCATAATAGGTGCACCAAGACAAAAAGTATGGCCCAAATGAAAGAACAGATCGATGCTCCAGAAAAAATACAACTAAGTGATGAAGACATAGCCAACCTATCAGATGCACAGTTCAAAACATTGGGAATCAGAATGCTCACAGAAATGGTTGAGTATGGTTGCAAAATAGAGGAAAAAGTGAAGGCTATGCAAAGTGAAATAAAGGAAAATATACAGGGAATCAACAGTGATGGGAAGGAAACCAGGATTCAAATCAACAGTTCAGACCAGAAGGAAAAAATAAACATTCAAACAGAATAGAAATAATAAACAAGAATTCAAAAAAAAATGAGCAGAGGCTTAGGAGCCTCTGGAACAAATTTAAACAATCCAACATCTGAATCATAGGGGTGCCAGATGAAGAGGAGGAAGAGCAAGAAATTGAAAATTTATTTGAAAACATAATGAATGAGAACTTCCCCAATCTGGTGAAGCAAATAGATTCCAGGAAGTCCAGAAAGCCCAGAGAGTCCCAAAAAAGTTGTACCCAAGGAAGCACACACCAAGGCACATCATAATTACTTTACCCAAGATTAAATATAAGGAGAGAATCTTAGAAGCAGGAAGAGAAAAGGAGACAGTTACCTACAAAGGAGTGCCCATAAAGCTATCAGTTGATTTCTCAAAAGAAACCTTACAGGCAAGAAGGGGCTGGAAAGAAGTATTCAAAGTCATGAAAGGCAAGGTCCTACATCTAAGATTACTCTACTCAGCAAAGCTATCATTTAGAATGTAAGGGCAGATAAAGTTCTTCCCAGATAAGGTCAAGTTAAAGGAGTTCATCATCACCAAACCTCATTATATGAAATGTTAAAGGGACTTATCTAAGAAAGAAAGATAAAAAATACAAACAGTAAAATAACAACAAACTCACTACTATCAACAACCAAACCTAAAAAAAACAAAAACAAACTAAGCAAACAAATAGAACAGGAACAGATTCACAGAAATAGAGATTACATGGAGGGATATCAGTGCGGAGCAGGAGGGAGGAGAATGTGGGAAAAGGTACAGGGAATAAGAAGCATAAATGTTAGGTACAAAATAGACGGGGGGGGGAGTGTTAAAAATAGTATGGGAAATGGAGAAGCCAAAGAACTTTATGTACAACCGATGGACATGAACTAAGGTGGGGGAGTGATGGTGGGAGGGAGGTACAGAGTGGGGGGGGGGATAAAGGAGAGGGAAAAAATGGAACAACTATCATAGCATAGTCAATAAAATATATTAAAAAATAAAAAAATAAAAATGTGATTAAAGTAAAATGAAGTCATATAGGGGACCCTAATCCAATGTGGTGGGTATCCTTATAGTAGAAATTAGAACATAAACAATAGAGACACACTGAGGGGTGATCATATGAGGACAGAGTGAGAAGGCAACCCCACCACCTGAAAGTCAAAGAAAGAAATCTCAGAAAAGAACCAAACCCTGATCACAGATTTCCAGCTTGCAGAGCTGTTGTTTAAGCCACTCAGTCTGTGGTATTTTATTAGGGCAGCCTGAGCAGACTAAGACACTACCATTTGTGAAGGGAGAATATAGCTGGATATGCACATGTATTTGCTTCTATATGTACAGAAAATCTCCTGAAGGTTACAAAAACTGGTTGCAGGGCTTTCTTGGGGAAAAATAATTGTGTTGTCAACAAAAGGTGAGAGAGAGTCTTGTGGAAAGAGCAGTGCCCTTGGAACCAGAAGAAGAGTTTGAGTAGCAGCCTCTGTCCATTTATTAGCATGTTACCTGGAGAAAAACCATTTAGCCATGCAGCACCTCAGCTTAACATCTGTAAAACAGGGTACAATTGAGCACTAAATGACTTCTTAGTATCTACAAATGAACATATAATTAATGTTATATTATGTGAGTTTTATCTGCTCAGGAAAAAAAAGTGACTACTTAGGAAATGTAAATATGTGAACATTCAGTATGTAACCAAAGGGTTAGCATTGTGTGTGTCCTAAAGACTAAAAGTTCAGGAGAAACTGAGGATGGTAGCATGTTTTGCCCTGTCCTAAGCAAGGAAAAAACTGAGAAAGATCCTACTGATTATGGACAGGTGGTATAAAGTTAGCAAACAGGAAAGAAAGAAACGAAATAGGAACCTCCTATTTATTTCTGTCCTTCCTGTCAAAGAGAATGATCTTCAGACTGGAAAGAGTGGAAAATATATTGGATATGGGGAATTGGAACTGAAAGATAAGTGAAGAGATTGTAAGAGAGCACACTGCTACTCAAAATGAATCCAATTTTCTGGACCCAGATGAATTGTTCCGAGGTACTGAGAGAACTTGTCGCACAGAGTCTTTGGCTACCATCAGTAATCATTAGGAGACAGTGGAGAAGAATACAGGTTATCCCAGTTTCAAAGTTTAAGGAGGTACCTCAACAAACCATAGATGTGTCTCCTTTCTCCTAGTATTCTTTTGTTCCTCAGACTTGCTATGTTGTTATAGAATAAAGGCAAAAGGTGTAGAGCAAATGGTTAATTATTTGAGATGTGGGCTTGTGGAAAGGAAATTGGCAGTCACGAGAAACCAGAGTGGGTACACACAAAGAGTAAAGCATGGTGGACCCACTGCAGAGTTTATCTCTTGCTTTTCTTTGTTCTCGCAGATCACATACCCCACGTACCTATTATGGTTCTTGTGATGTTGTGACATATTTGCTTACATACATGTTTTCCTAAGCCAACTGTGAGCTCCTCAGGTATGAATGACACTCTATTTTTGTGTTTGAGCTTTTAACACTCTATTTGTTTTTGAAAGTTTAGGATCAGTATCAGCTATAGACAGAGTACATGTGAGTTTCGTCAAGGTATTTGACACAATTTCTAATAATGGATGTGTGGTTCCAATGGAAAAAAAGCTCTACAATTAGGATTTGTAACTTGTTAAGTTGCGTTACCCAAAGGGAATAGTTAAATGGATTTTAACTACAGTGAGATCTCTATAAACCTTTATCTTCAGCCTAGCTTTGTTTGAAATTGTAGAAGTCACATACATTTGTGTATATGAAAATTTATTGATTGTACAATATTTATTGAGCATCGTGCTAGGCTTATGTTAGGGATGAAATAGTGGGCACGGTTGGGGGATAGTTCTTGCAATTGGAACATTCTCAGTCTCACAGAAGCAAGAGATAAATACATTTAAATAAGATAGAAAACATGTCAGTGAAATCTCCAAATTTCTGCATAGGATTGCTTAGGTTTGGTGATCTCTCTTAAGGAACACCTCTGTGACTGATCTTCAAGCTACATTTGCACAGCAAGAACTGATTTTACTTTGCTATAAATTTATCTGAGGGATGTTTGGAGTGGGGAATAACCTGGAAAATTATGGAAATGTGGGTTCATGATGAAGTTTCCAGACAGTGCTATGACAAAGAAAGTGCAGAGAGTTATAATATAGGATTGCATGGAACTGGTCTACACCTAGGTGGTCCCCTATTCTACAGTCATCAGGCATGTGATCTAATTTAGTGGAAGTGATGTCTTGCCTGAACCATGAGGTTAAGTAAAAGGAATAAGAGAGGGAAAAAACAAGTGTTGCAGGTAGAAGGAACAATAACTGCCAATTTCTGGAGGCAGGATCATGACATCTTAGAATATCTAGAAATGTAGTATGGCCAGAACACAGACTGAGAATGAGGGAGTGTGGCTTGATGAGCCTGTGGAGAATGGCCACAAGAGCCTTGTTTGCAAAGGTACAGTCTGAGTTTGTCCTTTGAATAATGGAGTCCAGTGCAGGTTTTCAATGCTAGATTATAACATAATGCGTTTCAGTTTTGAAAAAGACTTCTTGTGCTGGAGAACAGATTGGATGGGCTATGTCTCAAGACAAAAGTCCAGTTAAAAAAGCTTTTGCAGGAATAGGAGATGTTCATGGCTTTCTTAGTGGAAATAGAGATGTGGGAGGATCTTTGACATATTCCCAAGGCAGCACTGATAGAAATCTGGGATCTAGTGTATGGCTTGCATAGGCTAAAGAAAAAAAGAAAGAGTCATATTAAATTTTGATGTTTCAACATGAACTGCTACATGGGTGGTGATGACATTCACCAAACTGGGACACAGGACGTAACACAGGTTTGGAGTTTGGAGGGTAGAGGAAAAATTCAGCATGGTGAGCGATGAGCAGTATATAAATCAATTGCAGTATTATTATTATTATTATTATTATTATTATTATTATTATTTTGTCACCCTTGCCTTTAAGAAGCTGATGAATGCCACAGTGCAGCAAAACGAACACATGTGCAGCAATGTGTATGAACCCCCTGGAGCCTCTCTTTGCATCTGAGATTAAGAACCCTTATTAGGGGAATGAACAGAATCAGTCAGAGAACATGAGTAGATTGAGAATGAACGTTTTCAATCATGGGACCCTGTGGAGTAATAGGAATGGGCAGGGAGTAATAAACTTGCAAGAAGACTAAGGAAGAGAAGTCAGATAGTTAAGAGGAAAAACAGGAATGTGTGCCATGGAAACCACCTGAAAATGTTATCAGTATAAGGAACTTATTAACTATGTAAAAAATGGATTAGCTGACACATTGAATGCACAAACGGGGACATAAAAATATTTTAAGCAGCTAGAATGACACAACAAATCCAATGAGAAGAAATTAGATATTATTAAATGGAAAACCCTATACCTGGGTCCAAAGGGTTAATGGAAAATGATAGAGAAGGAAAATTGTTTGTTTAACTGAAATATATGGAAGGTTTTAGGACCAATATATCAACAGAGCAATCTTTGACTCCAATATGGTGTATATACAATGGGAAGAATAAGTAATAGCCCCATTCTTAGGCCTGGGTAGCTTTAAATAGTTTAAGGGCTGCTTTTGTAGAACAGATAGGTTAGAAATATTGGTGTCTTAGAAAATATAAATTGAACCAATGAGTGCACATATCAGGAGGATGATCTGATTCAGTAATTCAGGCAAGAATTCCTAGCAATTCATTGTATCTAGAAATGATAGCGTCTCAAACCGCTGCCTTCCTCAGCCGCACAGAAGGGGTTCAAGCAGAGATGAGGGGATGGAATAACATCTGCAGCATGTAAAACAGACTCATCAGAGAGCAACTGCAGACTGGGGCTGGGAGAACTTCAAGTTTCTACTATTCTATAATTTGAAGGTTTCTGCAAGAAATTGAAAATACATGCTTTAGTAAATCAAGAGAAAACTGTACATGTTTTATCAGTCATTTTATTATATGCAGGGGTAGGAAAAATAAGTTTACAGTTGTGAGTACATAAAAACTGTACTCTTGCATTATTTTAAAATTATTATATTACTTTTCATACAAACAACTGTAAACTTACTTTGCCAACCTGTGCACTATATTATGACAAGGCATTTTAGTTTGCATGTTCTAGGTTTAGTCTTTCCTGACCTGTAGTCATTTTATATTCCCAACAAACTTTAAACAAGGAGTTATATAGTGAGCATTCAAGTGTTGAAAAAATAGTTTTTAAATATTTAATTACTTAGATGGTATAAAATTAAAGATAGCTGCTGAAGCAATTGTTAATAATACAAAAAAGCAAATAATTAACATATCAGGTTGTTACCAGAACATACAGCAATGGATAAGTACTTATTAAAAGAGTAGTTTAAAAACACACACACACATTACTTCCAGAATGATATACAAGTGACATTCATCAAACTTTCAATACTTTTACCTGATCATTGTTTTTGAAAAACTTAGTGAAAAGGGGGTAACAACTATTTTAACTAATAAAGAAAAGGAAAAGTTATGAAAGCTTAGGCAAATGATTTATTGAATATAATAAAATGAAGACTTTTTTCCTGTGTTTCAGGCAATTTTATAACACCATTAAGAAAAATAGCTTGAAAATGAAAATAACCAAATTTCTAATCAAAACAGAATTTGTACAAGTGATACAAAGTGATCTGTATTTTCTGTTTTATCTCATTCATTCATGGTTGTAGATAACCGATTACAGTCTTGTCTCTCTTCCCCAGCTGCTGAGGAAAGGAAGGCTGTACCTGTATTAAACCTGCCTCGGGACATTTTCTTCCAGCCAGGTTTCTGGTGCCTTGTGACTTTGCCAAGAAACAAGGGGAAAAAAGATTCCTAAGATGACTGTTTCAATGCAGCACAGAGAAGGAAAGGCTGTATATTTTCTATGACCCTGTGTAATTCAAATCCAGAATGACTCATTCCTCTTAAGCAAGGATAAGCTTTAAAAATTAGCCCATTTTTCTCCACTTCAGGCTTTAGTTTCCACATCAGCCAAACCAAGCAAAGAGTTCACTTTGAAAGAAATCTTAAGGCAGACTGCAAAGCCTGACCACAAAAGACTCATTTGTGAAGAGATTATCACTAAGGCAGCTTATGGTTAAATACTTTATGATTTGGGACAAAATAGGTTCAGAGGATTTATACTTCCTTTAAACTCATTTTTTAACTTTGACCATATGAAAATTGGTATCCAGACTCATACAAAAAAGTACATACAGAATATATTCAAATAAACTCTTTGATATGCAAGAAAGGAATTAAATATAAATACATTACCATAATTTAATATATTACCACCAAAAAACATTACTGATGTTTTATATATAAAAAGCATTGTGCAACACCAAACATGCAGACCACAGTCTCTAATACCATCTCCACTAAAATGCACCAGGACTCCACAGATCAATGAGTGATCCCAGAGCTGGGGCACAAATCACCTTTTGATGTCAGAAAGTAGAGAAGTGCATAAAAAGGAATAGGGGCATATGGCAAAGTAATAGGAGCCAGACTGAAGTGGTTCCCACTGCCCAAATCCAGGATAATTTCAGCACCAAAATAATGAATAACAGTAAAATAATTTAATTGGGAGAAAAAAGAATCTATCAGTTCATACCAATAATATATTATTGAAAAATGACAGATAGATGAATAGATTGATATATTGATAAATGATAGGAGGGAGAGTCAAATATCCAATATATGATAGTGGTAGAGTTGGAAAAATGATGATTTTATATCTACCATAGTAAAGATGGTATCAAGCAAGAATTGCCAATGAAAGATCAATGTAGGGGCAAATTTATAGAAGGAGCAAGATGCTTGCATGATCATAAAGACTCTTTCCACTGATTGCTGATTGGTAATGATACAGTATAGAAATTGGACAACACATTGGCCTGGTAATCAAAATTAGCATCACCCATGAAGGGTGGAAGGACATCATGTGCCTCCAGGTGTGATACCCCAAGACAGACACATTACTTATGCAATATTCCTCCCATGATTATGATAATCAGACAAAATCAAAATGAGAAATTGTCTATTTAAAAGAAAAGAAAGTTTATTCTTTAAAAATGTTAATGTTAAAAAAAAGACAAAGAAAGACAGTGGAAATGTTCAAGATTAAAAAGAACTCTAGAAACATAACTAAATACAATAACTGATCCTAAAGTGGACTCTGTAAGGAGAAAAAATACATATTATCCAGCACATTATTGAGTCATTTGGAAAAAATTGAATACAAACAGTGGATTATACAAAAAGTTTCTCTCAAGTTGATAACTGCTGTAGTTATGTAACAAAATACCTCTATGTTTGGAAAATATACATTGAAGTCTTTAAGGGTAAAGGCCTGGATTTATGCAAGTTCTTTTCAAATAATTCAGAAAATAAAACACATATATAAAATCAAATGGGGTAAATTATTAATGTTTTGGGGAAAAGCTGAATTTAGGTAAAAGATATATGGGAGATCTTTGTACTGTTAATAATTTTACAATTTTGTACTATGCATATACTTTGCAAACTTTCTGTAAGTGTAAAATTATTTTTAATTAAAAATGTTTCTGAAAACTTCATACTCCATCTTTGAATGTAAAGATGTATAATATGCCATTCTGGTGTGCAAATTCTAACTGGGGTGGGTATTCAACATATGTATATAAAAAAAACTAATATTAAGGACCATAGATGACAAAATAATATTGACATAATACATTTCTTTTTACCTCTTTGAGTGTAGACTGCTTTTGATGGTGGTATAAATCAGTGTCTTTTAATTAAATAGTTTTATAGTTAATTTTATCAAACCTGGCATTAAAATTACTTTAAAAAATTGAAACCAGAGAAAGGTGTCACCTCAGTGACCATTTTAAGTGTTCATAATGTAATGTTTTGTTTGTAATAATTTACCAGAGAGCATAAACACAGAAAATTTCAAAACACATATCATCAAAGCAAAATGTGAAAGATGGAGAATGGGGAACAGCAGAAATGAACCTGTGTGTTGATGAATTTGCAATGACCAAATTTTTGTTGCTGTTCTGCTTCTTGGTTTATTTTGATTTTTATATTCAATGTTGATAAATATGTATTCATTGCCATTTTATTGTTTATACTTTATCTTTATTTTCTTAAAGAAGAGCCTTTAACATATCATGTAATACCGGTTTGGTGACAGTGAACTCTAGTATTTTCTTGTCTGAGAAGCTCTTTATATGTCTTTGTATTCTAAATAATAGTTTTGCTGGATAGATAATCTTGGCTGTAGTTCCTTGCTTTTCATCACTTTGAATATTTCTTGTCACTCACTTTTGGCCTGCAAGTTTTCTGTTGAGAAATCAGCTGACAGTCGTATGGCAGCTCCCTTATAGGTAACTACTGCTTTTCTCTTGCTGCTTTTAAGATTCTCTCTCTGTCTTTGGCATTTTAATTATGATGTGTCTTTGTGTGGTCCCTTTTGGGTTCATCTTGTTGGAGACTCTCTGCACTTCCTGGGCCTGTGTGTCTATTTCTTTCAGCAGGTTAAGAAAGATTTCTGTCATTATTTTGTCAATTTCTGTTGATTTCTTGCTCTCTCTCTTCTTCCAGTGGTATGCTCTGAAGTTGTCTATGATGCAAATATGCTTATGCTTGAAGTTGTCCCAGAGGCTCCTCACACTATCTTCATTTTTTTGGAATCTTTTTTCTTTTTGCTGCTCTGATTATTTTTCCTTTCTTATATTCCATATAGCTGATTTGATTCTCAGCATCATCTACTCTACTGTTATTCCCTGTAAATTATTCTTCATTTCACTTAGTGTATTTTCATTTCTTACTTGTTTCAATTGTCTTTATTTAATTTTTCATGCTGTTGAAGTTCTTACTAAGTTCCTTGAAATTCTCATAAGTTTCTTGATCATCTTTATAACCACTGTTTTGAACTTTGTATCTGGTAGATTGCTTGCCTCCATTTCATTTAGTTCTTTCTCTGGAGACTTCTCCTGTTCTTTCATTTGAGAATCATTTCTTTGTCACTGCATTTTGGCTGCTTCCCTATGCTTGTTTCTATGTATTAGGTAGAGCTGCTACATCTTCCAGACTTGGTAGAGTGGCCTTCTATAGTGAGCCTAGTGGTACAGCCTCCCCAGTTACCTGAGCTGGGTGCTCCAGGTGCATACCTGTGTAGGCTGTGTGCACTGTTCTGTTGCAGTTGAGCCTTGATTGTTGTTGGTGTTACTGGGAGAGATTGACCTCACAGGCCAATTGGCTGCAAGGAATAGTGACTACA
The DNA here is from genome assembly GCA_028533065.1 of Trachops cirrhosus. Lineage (NCBI taxonomy): Eukaryota > Metazoa > Chordata > Mammalia > Chiroptera > Phyllostomidae > Trachops > Trachops cirrhosus. The sequence continues at coordinate 83,668,458 of CM052544.1, read as the reverse complement.
GTGGAGGATTTGCTATGCAGAAGGCAACCATATGAAGCAAGACTTGCTTTAGTGGGGCTTTAGTGCTCACTGAGTCTGCCTCTTGAGTGTGTCAATCCTGGAGGTGGTAGGGTTGGAATCTGGCATACTCTGAAGCTGTCTACTGGGTGTACTGGCTCTGGAAGCTCCAAGGAGGTGCAGGGTCAGCCACTGCCTATGCCTTGCCTCCCAGCACAATTTACAGAGCAATCTACAAATGGCTGCTACTTTTGCTGGGCTTGGAGGTGCCCAGAAGAGGCCAAGCTGTGTAACAAGTCCAGCTGCCTCTAGTGCTGGGCCTGGGACCACTTGTAAGAGATAAGGGATTAGAAGCCAGATGCTATTTACTTGAAATATTTTCAAAAAGTACAAAGCATGAGGAAAGTGGGACCTTTCACTGGAAACGGCTGGTTTGGCCTGCAAGTTGGGTGAGGTTCCAGGGAATTGCCATGGTAGGATGAACAGTGTGAGGCAGGTTGGTGGAGACTCATGGAGCCTGCCTGTTAGCTCTGTGAAGGTAGGGGTGTCTCAGAAGAGGAACAATGGCCTTTGTAAGCACGTTTTTTCTGGCACAAATCTCCCCCCTCCCTCAGATCTTGCCTTGATGCTGGAAAATTCAGTTCCTCCTGTACGGTCCTGGTTCCTTTCAAGTCCTGGTGCTGGAGCTCAGAGGAAGTGAGTCTCAGTAAGTCTGTGCACAAGCCCTTTAAAAGGATTTTCTTTGGACTCCAGAAGTCCTCCTTCTCACTCATTGATAATCCTCACTGGTTTGGGGGACTTCTCTTCCTGGCTCTGGAATCCTGGACTGGGAGGACAGGTATGGGGTAGGACCCCTCTCTCCTCAGGTGGGACTTCAATAGTCCAGATATCCCTCCCGATTTAAACTGCCACATGTGGGTGTGGGACCAGCCCATTTCATAGCTCTGCCCCTCCTACTTGAAATCTCAGTGTGGCTTCTTTAAATCTCCAGTTGTAGGACATCCATTCAGCTACATTTCAGGACATTTTGAATGATACTTGTTCTGTAGTTTAGTTGTAATTTTGATGTAAGGGCCAAGTTTTAACAGTCAGTGACCATGTTTAATTTTTGAAGAATTACATTTTATGGTGGTAGTCTACATGACATAAGCAAAACAACAATAATGAATTCAGAGGTTATAAGGGAAGTGTGGTGAAAACTCACATATGGACACAGAATGGTGTATCATCAGCTACAGCCAAGAGGGGTAACTTGAAATCAGTAAGTAATCCTAAAAACTGAGGTCTCAGACCTGGAAGACTCATAGTGAATAAGAACTAATATTGCAAGGAAATCTGCAGGTTATAATCACCTTATTTATAGTTGGGAAAAGGCGTAGGTCAGATATTGTAGTACTGTGGTCACCCTGAGATGACAGAGCTGGAGATGATGAAGGAAGCATTTTGTCCCTCAAGGTCCCCACTCACTGTGCATATCCTGAAGTTGGATGTATTCTCCTCCACAGAAACTTAGTGTTTTTCTGCACACCCTGGGTGCCCATGTCAATTCCCCAAATAGGCTTGTGAATGAACATTTATTTGGCCTCCACATTCATTTTCCTTTCCATACAACACCTTAATTTTCTTTTGATCAATTACTTCTCTACCATGTTGTATAGTCTGGCTGGAATGTTCAATCCATTCCAGCAGGGAAGTTACAAGGCCTGCAACCTCTTTCTAGAAGATTCTTCCCTCTCACCATACCATGCAATCAACTGCAAGTTGTGCCCTAATCTAGGCAAACTAAGGGCTCTTTCTGCAGACTTTGAAACTTAAGTAAATTATGCAAGCATGTAAGAAAATAAATAAAAATAAAGCAGGTTGGCTTCAATCATTCAGCTGTCTATATCAGCCCATTTTATAAGAACCTTCGTATCACCCCTGCTCCCAGCCATTCAGAGCTGCTTTGACACCCGCTGGTGTATACCCTCTACTACAGCTTCCCTTCAAGATCCGTCAGTATCTGTCTTCTGGTTCAAGTTAATCAGAATTTGTTTTTTGTTGTTTGCAATTAAAGAAAACTACATCACAAAGTTAATCACACACACACATCACATACAGAAGCACACATAAACACGTATGTAGAAACATAAACCGAGTATAACTGAATAGACTTAACCTTCGTAAAAGCCCTTTTTTGTTTTCTTAACAAGATCTAATTGCCAGAAATGCTAAAATATGTGGAAAGCACTTTATGATTAGTATTTGTTCTGTTACTCCAGGTTATGCTAGCTTCCTCTCAAGAGGATTAAAATCAATACATGAATGAATGAATGAATATGAATGAATGAATAGTAGGGGAAGCAACATTTTCCTTCTACCTGTCCTAAGTTTTCAGCTGGGACTGTATAACCAAAAGACAGATCAGCAAAAGAAAAACAGTTTATTAACTTCTATAGTGCACATCACGCTAAAGAAACCTAAAATAAAAAGTAACTTAAAATGACAGCTTAAAATTCCAACATGTATAGCATTTCCAAGGAAGAATAATAAATATGGAGGGAAATGACAGGACAAAGAAAAGGCATTTTTCAGATTCCAAGGGTGACAATCTGTGAAAAAGTAAATATAATATATGAGATGGAACAAATGAACTAAAATTTGTGTTCATATTTCTCTGGTGTCTTCCAGGGTTGATTTAAAGTCTAGCTCCAGAAAAATGAGAATTTTCATCTTACCTTTACGCAGAAAGGGGGGAGTGTCTCTTGGTTTGCTGCTGCTCAATTACTTTCATAAAAATTGCTCAAAACAATTTCTATGTCAAACAGGTATATTTTTGGTGACACATTCTGGTATTCTCCTATATCTATATACAAATCCAAGATAGGCAAAAGTAGGTTTACAGTTGTGAGTAGTGTAACAATTTACTCTTGCATTATTTATTAATTATTGTATTATTTCTTTGTATTATAACTATAAATCTACTTTTTCCCATTCCTGTTATATATGTAGAGAGAAACACACATTTTATATATACGTATACATATATATACATATATATATATTTACTGCTCCAGAGCCTTACCTGGATTGATATATATATTAATCATAATTAATGTATAATTGATAATACAATTATAATATTATACATAAAACCAAAATAACCTAACAAACAAAATGGAAACAAACTCATAGATACAGAGAAAAAGGTGATGGTTGCTAGAAGGGAGGGGCAACTTGAGAGGCTGAGTAAAAAAGGTGAAAAGGGTTAAGAAGTACAAAATGCCCATTATTAAAATATTTATAGGCATGTAAAGTACAACTTAGGGAATATAGTCAATAATATGTAATAACTATGTGCGGTGCCAGATGAATACTAGAATTATTGGGGTGATCTCTATTGTAAGATAAACACACATCCAACTGCTATGTTGTGCATCTGAAACTAATATAACATGTCAAATGTATTGATCATTGAAAAATAAATAATATTTCATATGTAATAATGTATTCATGTATAATTCTGAACAAATAAAACTCCATAAAAATGTATTATACTTCTATTATCCCTGTTTCAGAAACAAAGGCTCTGGGGCACCAAGAGAGTAAGAAAATGTCCTGAAGTCCCATGCATGTAAATGCTAGAGCTGGGCCGGAGGCCGGCCACCTGGTTCCAGAGCCATGCTCCGATCTCCCCTCTGTCCTGCCACTTAAGCCTGGCCTTTGGCTTTTAAAAAACTGCTAAATTCCTGTCTGAAACTCAAAATGCTAGACTACATCAATGATTAATTTAGTAGGTGACTCTAGTGAATAATAATTTTAAGAGGAACAAAATGACCTATACTACAAAACAAACTTCAGTAAAACTATGCTGGGAAAAGAAAAGAAATATAGAAAACTTCTCTGCATGTGGTTTTTACACCTTGGCTCTGTATTTTTTCTCTGCTGTTATTGGAGTTGCCATTCAGGGTGACTTGCACATCTCAGACAACCCACCTGAATATTCCAAACTTTGGGTTCCTTGATGTTTCCAAACCAAACGATAAGTCCACAGTCCAGCTCTATAATCACCTTCAAATTACCTTCAATTTCTGTGCCACTCTCTCCTTCCAAAATGTTGCTACAGAAAAAATACACAACTCTGCTGCCTGGTTGCATTTGAATTTACAGCCACAGAGCACAAGTAACTCCTTAGTGCTTTTCTGCAGTCTTATCATTGTTTTCTAACAAATTGACTCTCCCATTTGCCAGATGCCTTTCTCTTAATATCTCCCCTCTCTTCACAGCCTCACCACCCCTTCTTCCCTACTCATTATCTTCATTATTTTCATTGAGAAAATACATGCAATTAAAAGAGTTCTAAGTAACACCACATTTGCAATTGTTTCTACATTTGCCTTTTTTCTCATCTCAATGGACATATTTGTCTTGATCTCATTTAAAATAACTGTGCCATTTATGGACATGACCCCTTGTAATCTACTGAAGGACTTTGCTCCTGTTTTTATCCTTTCCCTTTCATCAATAAATTTATCCTTTCAACTGCCACCTAATCATATCAACCCCACATCTGCAGTCTATCTCAATTCACCTCTGCCTATGTCCCTTTATATTTAATCATTCTTAGCTACACACAAGTACTATCTCCAATCTTAAAATAAAGAAAAATTAGGCCCTGACTAGTGTGGCTCAGTTGGTTGGATTGTTGTCCCATGGACTGAAAAGTTGTGGATTTGATTCCCAGTCAGGGCTCATACCCAAGTTCTGGGTCCAATGACCAGCCTGGGCACTAACAAGAAGACAAGCAATCAATGTTTCTACCTCTCCTTCTCTCTCTCTCTTTCTCAAAGCAATAGAAAACTGTCCTCATGTAAGGATTTAAAAAACTAAAAAAGAAAAATTAGAACTAACATCCACCATCCAACTATAGCTCCTTTCTCTGCTTCATATCTGAGCAAAATTCCTTGAAAGACTGGTGTATATTTGCTGTGTTCACACCTCCCTTTACATTTTTTCTTCAACCACTTTATTTCTCTCTTTTCTTCTTTCCATTCTACTGAAACTATTGTCAAAGTTACCAACAACCATACTATTTACAAATCCAGTGATCAGTTCTTATGTCTCTTGATTTATCAATAGCATTTGACACAGCTGGTTGCTCTTTTTTTGAATTTTTTTCTTTATTTAGCTTCTGGAACACTATTATCCTGGAGTTCCTCTTACTTCAATAGCCTCTCTTTAGTCTACTTTTCTAGTTTCTCTTCCTCTTTATGACTTCTCTCATGTCTAGGTACTCTTCTCTAGACATGCTCTATATGCCGATGACTTCATAATTAGGTCTGAAAGTCATAATCATATTTGACATCACCTCTATGTTTTTCATAGAAATTTTATGTCAACATGTTTGGATCTTAATAAGTCATCCAATAAATTCAATTATAAATAAGTAAGTAAGTAAATAAGAAAGGGAAAATGTTTTGATCTCAATCCTCTAAAAATCTCTTTCCCCTCCTATTTCTTTCTCAGCCAATGGCACCATCACTCATGCAACTACATAACATAACTGTCTAAAAGTCTAGGTTCTCTCTTTCCAGTCTCCAGTCCATTCAACTTGGCCACTTTAAAAATATTTTTATAGTTACCATTATAGCCAAAGCTACCATTGCCTTTTGGATGGTAGCTTAGGCTAGGATGGATGGATATAATCATTTTGATTAATGCTATCATCACCAGGAGCATTTTTAATGTATCCTACATTCAATAAATTAATGTTTTAAATAACAGAAGTATAGTAGGGTAGTAAATATTTCCTCACTTTGTAATAAGTGGTAGGAATTTCGGGTTATAAATATTACTCTTTACCTTAAGGAGTGTCAAGTAATTATAGTAATAATATCTGCCAGTAGCTTCTATGATGATGTTTGACATTGTGCTTAAAGTTTGACATAAATTATGACATTTATTCCTTACAACCATCCTTTGAAGCAGGGATTTTTATCCCTAATTTAAATCTAGTGAATAAGAGGCTTATACAGCATGTGTAACTCACTAAAACACTCCACAGCAAGTAAACTATGCAACAAGCCAGGCCCATGCTTACCAACACATCATAAAACATCCTCCATCTCATACTTTCACTTTTCAACATAAAAAGTTCCACAGTGATAGAAGAGACAAATAGAAATGCAGCATAATCTGCACAACTTTTGAGTGACTGGCATGGCCTAACTCAGAGCCTAAATCTCTGGTCAGTGAGAAGATTTGTGGAAATTAGAGTTTAGCTATGAAATAAATACTGTTTGGCAAAGAACTGAGCTAACACGTAAGGCTGAAAATGCATATTTGTGGCACAGTAAGTAGACCCATTCATCGGCTGCTCATGCAGTAACATGGTTGAGACCAGGAAAGGAGATGAGGCAAAATCTTATGGATCTTAAAGGACAAACCAAAGAGTTTACACATTAATCTGTGAACAGTATATTAACCATTTTTTCCCTGTGACAAACAACCTTAAATCTTTACATACAAAAGGAAAAATTCACTTTCATGCTAACAAGGCTGCTGGTAGGCTGTTTCCACCAACCTTCACTGGGGTTATCTGGCTCAGGCTGGACTGCAGGCCTCCAGCTCAGTTTCAAGTGTGCTCCACTTGTCATTCTGAGGCTCAGCATGAAGGTGCAATGGTAACAAGTGCACACAGCCTCAAGGAGGGACATGTGATGACTCTGAAGCCTTGGATCAAACTGACTGGGATAACCTCACTCCGACACATTCCACTGCTAAACTGAGTCACATGGCCGAGCCCATAGTGAGAAGCACTATGAAATCCCAGAGCAAACAGGGAGGAAGGAAAGGGGGAAGGGGGTTGTAATGGGTGCTGAGTGAACCAAATAGAGTATTCACCACATTCAGTAGTAACCAATATAATTTACTGTAAGAATGTAAAAGTCTCGATTTCTAATTTATCTTTAATCCTTTGACTGACAAATAAAGCAAAATGGCTGTGCTTGTAAAAATTCCAAAAGTTGAAAATCAGATGCAGTATTTAATATTTAAAATGGAAAAATGTCATCTCCAGAGATAGCACTGTAAATAATGAAAGCAATTTTCAAAGACAGTGAAAGAAACTTGCTTGTATGGCTACCAATCACCAGGAGCAAGGCAGAGAGATGGTAAAAAGGATGGGAAAGCAACAAAAAATCTAGGTTTATTTTTAGTGTATCTTTTCTACAGAAGGAAATGAGGACATTTTTAATAACAAAGACCATTTTATAAGAGATTGGATTGTGTCCTTCCTAAAGTTATAGAATCACTTGAGAAAAATAAAGTGTTAGAAGTCACCAAGAAAGTATAACACCCAGTGAAGATTTTTGAAATAAAATGGGAAAAAAGTAAAGATACATATATTAAAGTTTCTTTGAAGAATTCTCCCAAGGAAAAACAATTTAAGCTGCCACACAGATAACATTAGTGCTTATGTATGTTGATTCTAGAATATCAGCTTACAGTGTTATCTTAAAAATTGTGCACAAGCATACATATATGTACACTTTAAAAACATATCAGAATATATTTGGAATACATTTAGGCACATCTTAAATTAGCCAAACATTGCTTTTTTAGGTTGCATGCTTAAGCTAGTTAAAAATGAAACTATTTGCTGTAATTAATATTTGTTTTTCTTAAATTGGTAGTTAATTCTAAATCTACCAAAGTATTTTTACTACTGAACATTTTATAATTTTTTCACTTACCTGAATGGTGTTTTGAACTGAGAGGGGAGCAAAATAATTTGAGATGTTCATCAAAAACAAAGCAAAAAGTAAAGCTTCTTCTTTATTTCTAGTATTTTCTTCATTACCATAAGACTACATCCTAAATTATGCCTAATGAAAATATGTATAAAATGCCTTCATAACAAACAATTTAATTACTATTAAATAGATATTTATACTATTTTAACTGGAAAGTACATAATAAACAGAGCTCCTTTTACAATGAATGTGAGACTGACTAGGTGGAATTTCTGGTTAGGAAAAGGTAAGTGGGACATATTGAAAGAGCAATTGAAGTGCTGCCTGAAAGAATTTAAGAAGGCAATTTTGTTTCTAAAACACTGAAATCTTAAAAACATATTTTATTATTTTGATCCATGCTTAACAGTACTTGCATTTCTGCCATATGAGCACAGTTTCCATCATGGTTGGATGCACTGGTAAGTCCACTTGGGATTTAGAACTTTTTCCCAGCCTCCCCTTTATCCTGTTTACTGCTACTTCGTCACTGGGTGCTTTCCCCCTGCAAATTTTAGCTAGCTTAGGTTAAATGTGTGTTTGCAGATGGCAAAACTAAGGATAAAAACTGAGCGATTCTGATCCCACAGCCATATGCACATGATTTAGGATATTCCTTTAGCAATTAATAAAACATTATTGTTACTTTTTAACTTTTGTGTTATGTAAATGTATTTTATTTATTTAAGCATAAATAACTCAAGCAACATCAAATATACAGCAAATGTATAAAACTTAAGGGTGCTATTCTCATGCTTTTTTGTTTTATTTGTAAAGTTTAGTCTTGATTAGTTTAAATAAAGCTATCAAGATTTTTGGGGACAAATTCTCAGGGTTCATATCGTCTTAAGAGGCCACGGTCAAAAAATTTACACTGTAGGTAGTTGCTGTGGAATATCACACACCCTTACAAAACACACGCTCTGACAAAGTGATGGCTTAAACATTATGGCTTAACATTAGTCACATGCAAGCATGTAGTTAGTCATGACTGTGAAACAATACACCTGATATGTGTACAATTTTTAAGAAAATGGTGCCCTAGCTGGTATGGCTCATAGGATTGCGTGTCAGCCTATGAACCAAAAGGTCGCTGGTTCAATTCCCAGTCAGGGCACATGCCTGGGTTGCACACCAGGACCCCAGTTGGGGGCGTGCAAGAGGCAACCAGTCTATGTTTCACACAGCGATGTTTCTAGCCCTCTCTTTCTCCCTCCTTTTCCTGTCTCTAAAAACAAATAAATAAATAAACATTTTTTTAAAAAGAAAATTGTTTGTATCTCTCAGATCAATTGCGACCTCCACAGGGTTAATGAACTCTTATGTGACCATGGTATGTTTTTTCTTTGCTTTTAAAGCAGTTTGTCATTTTTTAAACTAGTTTGAATGGGTTATTTATTTTTTTTGAAAGAAATGGCCTTGTTGGGCAAAACCTCCTTTTGGAAAATATAGTAGAAACCAAAATACTAAGTGTCAGACCACCTCAAACACAAATGCTGATGCAACCTACTACCTGTGTGAGCTTCAAACAGAAAATTCACCTGCTCGAACTTCAGTTTCATATTTGTAAAAATGAGGTATAACACCATTTAAAATTTGTCACTGGAACAAATGACATGCCTAAGGTACTTCTCATATTGTTGGTTCTTAATCATATTGTTTTCTGTATTCTTTTTTTGTTCTTATGGAAAAATTACCCTTGCAGTAGCTGGACCACCCTTCCACTATGTGTTAATATTGCTTTCTCAGGTAATTCCAGCAGAATAATTACTGGGTTGGCCAAAAAGTCCATTTAATTTTTTCCATAAAATAAAAGGCACATTTTACATATTCACTAGTAACTTTATTGATTTGTGTATTGTGATTATGTTGGCTATCTCCTGCATGGTAAAACATTGATTGCTCTCAATTAATGTCTCAATTTGATCACTATCAACTTCAACTCGTCTACTCAACTGTGAAGCATCATCCAGTGAGAAATCTCTAGCACAAAACTTTGTAAACCACTTTTGACACATTTGATCAGTCACAGCACCTTCTCCATATACTGCACAAATCATTTTTGCAATTCAGTTGTGTTTTTACCTTTCTTGAAATAATAAAGTATAATATGCCAAAATTATTGCTTATTTTCTCTTCTTCAATATTAAAATGACTACACAAAAATTAACCAGTTTTGATTTTTTTATAAATGTATGCTGATGTGACAGCTGGCACAATACAATATAGCAAAATTGTTTTGAATGAAGTTAAAGACAACTAAGTGCTACTAGAGCCACCTTACAGAAAAAAATAAATGAACTTTTTGACCAACCAATAACAGACTTGTTGTTTAAATGGGCTACATTTATTTTTATTTCTGGGAAATTTACTTTAAAATAAATTATATAATATTTCTTATAAAACAAACATAACTTAAATAGTTCACTCTTTTTAAAGTAAAAATACTTTTTCTTTTAAGCCAAGGCAAAATATTTGTCCAAGCATCTTCCCTCAAGTCTTCCTAGAGTGAATATAGTAGATAAACATTTCTGATGTGAAAATTTCTTAAAATCTGTATGTCAACTTCATCATCTGTAAAATAAAGATATAGTACCTCATAAGGTTGTGTAAGGAATGAATGAGTTAATGAAAAGTGCTGACACATTCAAAGTTCATTTTTTTGCTACTATTTTTATCATCATCATCATCATCATCATCATCATCGTCATTATCATTGTCTGGTTGGTTAGAATTCAGGCTCTTGTTGATTTAGGAAAAGTTATCAACTCTCTGAACCTCCATCTTCTTATCTCCAAAACAAGAGGAATAATTGAAACACAGGCCTATATTGAACATAACATTACCTAGCATGGAATAAGTGTTCAAAATATTAGATATATTATTCTGAACATTCCATAAGTGCATGGATTTATATCTACATTTAAACTTTTCATGAAATATATTATAGAAAATACTTTTATGTTGACTTGGTCTTGTCATGTTAATAAATTTCTTTATGTTCTTTCAAACTCTTCCTCATCAGTTCTTCCTTTAAAGACACTCCGTTTTATTACTTTCTAAATCATTGGGAGGTATGTATTCCTATTCACCCACATTTGACTGCTCTCACTCAATCACCAGTCTCCACGTTCCATAATGATACTAATCCCTACTATGAGTCCCAGCCCCAGCTCGACTCCTGACGCCTTCACTGAACTCTGCAATAGTACCCTGTGACAGATTTCCCAAAATGCATTTTTCATTGAAAAGGATTTGCACATCTCTTTCATTAAATCTATTCCTATTTGTGTCCTTATTATTAAAGTGTGTTTCTTATAGAAAGCAAAACAGTCAGTCTTGCATTGTTTTAATCCAAACAGACAACCTTGTCTCTAAATGGGAATATTTAGACTATTTCATTTAGTGCAATTATGGATATGGTTAATTTATTGTTTTGCTTTGTGTTTTCTATTGTTTCTACCCATTGCTCATTCCCCATTTTTTCTTTCTCTTTTTGCCTTATTTTGGATTAATTTATTTTGTATTATTCAGAAATATCCATATAATTACATATATATGTATGTATACATATATAATGTATATCATGCCCACAGATATGTATACATATTATATGGTATTATAAATTATGTATTTATAGTGTGTATGTATATATACACATTATATGTATAAATTATGTAAATTATGTAAAATATATTACTATACATTATTATAAATTATATGTGCATATCTATATCTATATATGTCTATATATATGGATGAATAGAAGCGGGGAGAAAGAGAGAGAGAGCAAGGGAGAGGAATTGGCTGACACAAGTGTGGAAATCAAAAAGTCCGAAAACAGTAGGGTAAGCCAGAAGCTGAATACCTAGGGAAGAGTTGATATTGCAGTTTAAGCCCAAAGGCAGTGTATTGGCAGAAATTCCTCTTCTTGAGGGAAGTCAGTCTTTATTTCCTTTTAAGTTAGACCTTCAACTGATTGATTGAGGTCCATCTACATTATGAAGGATAATCAGCTTCACTCAAAGTGTACTGAAATAAATGTTAATCTCATCTAAAAATCACGTTTCCTAAACTTCTAGAATAGTGTTTAACCAAATATCTGGGTACTATGGCTTAGTCAAATTGAAACTTAAAATTAACCATCACAGACTCTATTTTAATTCCTTTGTTAGCCTATCAGCAATATCTTTGTTTTGTTATTTTAGTGATCGTTTCAGGATTCATAATGAACATCTTTAACTTTAGACAGTCTACCTTCAAGTGACATTATGTAATTTATCTTATGGCAGACCTACCATAGTATACTTCTGTTATTCTCCTCCTGTGCTTTGTGCTAGTATTATCACACATTTTACTTTTATGTACGTTATAGCACTCAGAAATAATTATTTCTGTTTAAATAATCAGTTATCTTTTAAAGAGTTATAAACAATAAAATAATCTTACACAGCTATTATCACATATCCATCTAATACTCTTTGTCTGTCACAGGACTTCCTTCAACTGTTCTGTAGTGTTGGTCTCTCTGTGATGGATTCTTCCAGCTTCTGTATTTCTGAAAAGGTCATTTCACTTTCCATTTTGAAAGTTTTTCTGGATATAAAATTTTATGTTGACTTTTTTTAGTACTTCAAAGTTATTTCTTTAGTGTCTTCTAATTTGCATTCTTTCCAACAAAGAGTATGCTGCAGTTCTTATCTTTGTCACTCTGTATGTAATGGAACGTTTTCTGCCTGCTTGTAGGATTTTTTTCTTTATCATTAATTTTGAGTATTTTTTTCTGAAATATCTTTTTATGTTTCTTGTGGTTAGCAAACCTACATTAGTCTTTTTTGATCACTGGATTTAAAGTTTTTTAAATCAAATTTGAAAAGTTTTGGCCATTGTTTGTTAAAATTTTACCCCCTTCCATGGTGGCCTCAGTTATACATATGTTAGGATGCTTGAAGGTATCCGACAGATCACTAATGTTCTGTTAATTTTTTAAAATTCTTTCTTTCTGTGCTTCACTTCTGAATATTCCATTCTATGTCTTCTAGTGCATTAATTTTTTATTCTGCAATATCGAAATAGCTCTTAACTATAGACAATGTATTTCCATCTCACACATTATAGTTTTCATCTCTGGAGGTTTAATTTGTAGCTTTATAAAAACTTTCCATATTTCTAATTAGCTTTTGTACATATGGAATATAGTTATAATAACTTTTAATGTCATCAATTGCTAATTCTAATGTCTATGTCAGTTCTAAATCAGTTTCAGTTGATTGGCTTTTCCCTTCATTACGGGTTGTATTTTTTCTACTTTTCTTTATGTCTGATAATCTTTGATTCAATGATAAAACTTGTTAGTTTTACCTTGTTGAATGCTGGAAATTTTTGTACAACTATGTGTTCCTGAGCTTTGTTTTGGGACACTGTCAAGTTACTTAGAAACCATTGATTCTATTAGGTCTTAAGATTTGTTTGGTGGGGCCAAACCAGTCTCAGTTTGCGGGGTAATATTCCATGCTACACAAGTTATATTGTATTGAGTGTTCAGGAGATTTTTCCACTACAGCTGGAAAATCATGTCTTCATTTTTAAAAAACATACTTGCTTTTCTTTATATTTTACATCATAGTTTTGAAAACTAAGTAACAAACTCACACTGTCTGTGTAAGGCAAAACTATCAACATAATTGGATGAAGGTCCCAGGAGATAATTAACTGGACAATTTCTGGATTGCAGTATGGTAATAGAAAAGTGAGGTGAGAGCAGAACATTTTATGCATGAATCTTCTGCATGAGTCCTTATTGTCAATGTTTTACTCATTGTTTTAATTCTTTGAAGCTAATTTGCTAGTAGATTCTTTAGAAAAGTTTCATTAGAAAAATATTTTCCAGTGTCCTGGGCATAAAAATAATTCATAGGTAATATTTTCTTTTCCTATTCATTATAAGGTATTTCCTTGAAAAAACAATGGGAATCTGATTTTTCCCCTAACTCACTTATTGTGTTTTTCCTGGAGGCTCAATAATTTTACTGGCATATGTTTTGGTGTTATTCATTGCAACAACAAACATTTGTTATCTCACAGTTTCTGTGAGCTAGTAAAATAAATTCAGCTTGATGGAGTGCCTCTGACTCAGGGTCTCTTACAAGGCTTCAATCAACAGTCATCCCGGTGCTTGACTAGGTAGTATCCACTTCCCAGCCAGTCATGTGGCTATTAGCCTCTGAAGATCCAATTTCTAGCTCATTCACATGGCTACTGGAAGGTCTTCCTTCCTCACTGGTTATTGGCTGGCAACACAAATTCCTTCCAGAAATATGCCTCTACGTGGGACTCTACATGATATGGCAACTTGCTTCCCTTCTAGAATAGTGTGGAAGAAGAGAAAAAGAGACAGGAGGAGGCAACTAGATAGACGTCATGTTATTTAAAAAGCGCAGTCCTAGGGGATTATTCTATCCATTGGAAATGTCTTATTAGATCCACCCTGCACTCAGGGGATAGGAAACAAACTAGGTCATGGATATAGGAGTGGGAATCATTAGCAGCCATTTAAGATGGAAATCACTGCAGCCATAGTGTTGCTTTTTCTAAGAAATATGGTAGGCTCTTTCAGTGAGTCATTTCAAGCCATCTTCTACTTCAGGAAATTTCTTGTTTTTTTAATGTTAAGAATTTATTTTCTGTTTAATTGCTTGATTTTTTTTTTGTTTCTTGCAATGGAAATGTATAAGTTCATGTGAAAAATTATGAATAAAGATTTAAAAATAGCTGCTAAAAAAGAATGAAAGATAAATAACTGCTCAGTGGTAAATAAGTAAAACCCATCCCCACATTTGTTATTACTTTAAAAAAAGAAATTTATTTATAACACTGGTAGGATCAGATTGGTTTTATTTATTGGCCTATGTGCCATATATGGGGATAGTTACTTTCAAAAGGGGACAGCTAGCATGTATGGATATTCAGAATTTTGAGCAAGACCAGTTCAAAATACTTGACTTCTAAAGTAGCAAGAAAATAATCTGAGCTAAAAGCAGTCATGAGATTGTTTTCAGTGATATATTGATATGAGATAATAAAGGAAATGTCTGTGACAAATAATAATAGCAAAAGAGAAACTAAATATCTATTTCTCCCAGGATTTTAAAACTTGTATTATACCTGATGAAAAGAGTATGCGGTTCTTCAAGTTAAAGAAAACTTAGTGAGAATATTTAGACATTTAAATAAAATAACTTGAGATGATGTGAATATTATTTTCAATTTATCACCAGGACACTCTAATGCTAGAAGGCAAAAATTCATTTTCTGTCATTTTTAACAAATGGCGATGTAGATTTATATCCAAGGGCCATTGTATGACACTAAAAAACAACTGTAATAAAGTTGTATAAACCTCATTAGCTTTTATTCAAAAACATAGCTCCTAGTACTCCCAACTTTTTGCTATACATGGCAATTAAAAGGTAGAAAGTCAAGTTGATTCTTGAATCTTCTGCCTAAGGAGCGGTTATCCTAAACACTGAATCCAAAGTCATAAATGATCTATTTAAGAAAACTGATTTTTAAAAGATTTTTATGTATAGATTTTAGAGAGACTGAGAGATCAACATCGATTTGTTGTTCCATCCATTCGTGCATTTACTTGTTGACTCCTCTATGTGTCCTGACTGGGACTCAAACCCCAAACCCTGGCATATCGGGATGGCAATTGAACCCACTGCACCACCCAGCCAGGGCTCAAATTTTCTTAACAAAGTCATAACTCTTGGTCAAGTATGAAACCATATCAGGGATTCAATATTAGTAGTAATTAGGTTGTATCCATCTTATTTTTTAAATAACCATATTATAGAACCTACCTGTGCATTTTTTCTATCTATCTATTTCATTTAGTCAAATATAAAGAGAATGCATATCATTAAAGCTGAAGTTAAGGGGATGAAAAGATCAGAGGTATGTATGTTTTCAATTCCGTAACTTGAGATATGGAGTAATGGATACAAGTGAGCCCTATACAGAATATATATTTATTTCTGAGGCTTTGTTTGGCTGTACTTCCCTATTATTGCTTATTTCTCCTCCCCATTTTACTCTGGTAGAATGTAGTCAAAGTATTTGTGATTGGATAGACCAAAAGCAGCACTAATGTGAAAGCAGAGCCTCACATTCTCTCCACCCCAAACTCTACCTCTGCCCCCTTCTAATAAAAAATTTAAAATAATAATAATAAAACTACGCATATTTGATGCTTTACACTTTTAGTTTCTCCTTTGAGACAAATTTAAACCTCAGCTTTTTTACATCGTTAGAAAACAAATGTTTGGCACATCATTTCTGGAGAATGTCTCATCACTAGATGTTAAGCTTTTGATACCTAATAAATATAATAATGACACCAGATATTTTTGGTGGACATTTTATTAGCATTCCATGCAGTTGGACAATATTAAACAAGTCATTTGTTCTATTTGTGATTTGGTAACTAGTGTATTTATAGACAGTTGCAAACTCACTATCTCTTTTTTGGCATAGTACTTAAATTTTTTCTGAGAGCAAATCCTATCTGGCTTTTTGTTTAATATTCATGGGTTTATACAATGGTTTCTAAATCCCTAACTGGAGTTTGTCCACATATAACAAAATTATCCTCTATAAATTCACAAATTTCTTCCCAGAGCTATTGCAAGGCTCTAATAAAAATAGAACTCTTAATTGCAAGCTAAGTATTCTTTTGTTCAAAAATAGCAATGTCAATTTACTGGGTTATTAGATAAAGATGATATGATATCACAATCAATGTACAGCATAAATTGTCATTAATATTCATCCCCTCCCAGAAGGCACTCTTTAATGGAGCATATGTGTATATGTATATATACACACACATGTTCATCATAAAACTGAGTTAGTGCTTAAGATGTTTTTCTTTCCTGCTTGTGTTTTAAGCAATAGGACAGACATTTGGTTCTTGATCATCAAAAGACAAGCTGGAAAGCGTTTCTCAACTCAGTTTGGTACTGTGCTGCCGTAGTGTGTGTATAATAGAGAACACAGTAGTTTTTGTATACTTTATGTACAAGGATATTTTGTGTTCTAAATCTAGTGATTTATGACAAATTCACCTTTGATATTTAAAGCAGACTCTATGCTCCATTCTTGTCACTGGATATCTCTTTCCCCCTAATTCTGTTGTAATGTGAACTATAGTAATTGTTAAATGAACACTAAAATAATTCTCTTTTCAGTTAAATAAGAAAGGAAATCTGATATATTTAATAATCATCAAATATTTTAACAAAATACTTACCAAAGATCTGTCACTTTTCTAATGTAGCTGTTAAAATATTTTTTAATGAAATCTGGAAAGTGGTAAATTCAAACTTTAAAATTTAGGCTAAATGCAGAAACCTTGAGCATTTTCTTCTACTCTTGACCTCTAAATTTTAAAGATGGATTTACAACTTTCCAAATTGGCTAAAATTTCTTATTTATGTGTTAATTCAGTGATTCTGTACTATTACTACTCCTATAATCTTAGAAGGTAGACAGAAATAACTGAATAAAATAAGAACTAGATCATCCTTAGTTCTGAAAGATTTCTTCTATATATGATGGAGGCTTTTTAAATTAAGTGCATGAAAATCTACATTTTACTTTTCTATCTGTATTTGTGAAAGGTAGATGACTCTTTTACAAAAGCCAAATTAACATTAAAATGTGCCTTTTGAGATTTTGACCACTGTGTTTTGGCTCTAAAATAAAGCCTGGGAATGCATCAGATAAAACTACTGTATTGACAAGAGAGAGCGGGGGTGGGGGAGGTAGAGACCCTGTGAAGGAGAGACTGGGTGGGGGTAGGGCACACAAACAAACAAAAAATGTTGTGCATAAATTTTATATAAAGTATAAAGAAGAATACAGTGCCCGTAGAACTATATAAATAATGAATAGCCCCTGTTGTCTTATTATTTTATTGAAACAAATATGTGAAATAATTTCAGATAAGACAATATATTTAAGAGTGCAAAACTTTGACTCTAATAAGTTCTGAATTTATTACTCAATAGTTATTTCTTTAGGTACTCTGACATCTAGGTTAAAGAACTATTATTTATTACATACATACTATATTCCAGGTACTGTCAGCTATTTTATCTGTATTATCTCATTTTATGTTTACAGCAACTATGTGAGACCATTGTTTGGTTATCCATGTCAAATATTTATAATAATTTTCATAGAAATATGATTGGCAGCCTCAATCTGCCCCTACTTCAGCCTCATCCAAAACTGCTTTGTCTTCACGGTACTTTCTGAGCATATAGTGAGATTCAGATTCCCATCCCTGCGTATCTGTTCCATCACTCTTGGGATCTGTTCCAATGTCCTGTCCCTGGGACTGAGTTCAGGTCTTGTTTGTTGCAATTCTTCATTAGTTTGATCTCCTACCTTCAAAACCTATCACCTCAGCCCATTTCCCACCATCACAAGTGGCAAAACCTTCACTGTATGCCCTCATTTTTCCCTGTTCTGAGAGACAGGCTAGGTTCTACATCTTGCCCCTGCTGCTTCCTCTCAGGTTCCAGCAATGATGGTCAGGTTCCTGCTGTGCCTGCTATAGCCCTTTCCAACTCCCTCCGTTCCATTATGTTGTCTATGACCAAGAGGTCAAGGGTCATTCATCAATTTTGCCTGCCTTCCAATATATGAGGATTGAAGATACCTGAAATCCTCTGCCCAAGTGCACAGGTACTAGGCAAAAGCAAGTAACCTGAGTTTACTTGATCTTTCACTCTGCTACTTAGTATCTATGTTATCAAGAGTAAATTTCTTAACTCCTAAGGGCTTTGGTTTGTTCATCCCTTAACTAGGAATAATACTTTCTGAAACAACACTATAAATTAGTGAGAAGATGTGTAGAGGCTTACCTCACTGTCTAATACAATGTAGACAATCAATAAAGACTATTTGTTTTTATAGTATTATTATATCATTGAGTTGAACTTCCCTTTCATGCCTGTGTATATTTTCTTAGACCCTTTATTCCAGGTACCTGGAATACCCAGAGTTTCTTGATCCACATTTCTTTTATTCATTATTTGTCCAAAAACACTGAAGTCCAGGGAAAAAACATGCTTGATATTCCAGCTCATTAACTGTGCCTTGTCACTCACCATTTCTCAGCCCATTTCGCAGTTGCTGGGCACCGTTCCCATTCTTCTTAGCCTCCCATCTATCAGATAGATTCTTTAAACAACCTGGTCAGCTTCCAACACTCCCCTTAAATCTACTCTGCATTTTCTAAACCATATCCCAGCATGTTCTTTTGGGTTGAGAATTCCCTGGATACCCACCACTATTTCTATTTTATTCCAACTGTGGGCCCTCTTTTGCAGCTGTTACTTCAGCTTGCATATGATCCAGCATTCCTGGTCTAAGCTACATGGTCTCCTCCCACTTGCAGCTTGGCTTAGCTTGCACTGCTAAGCAATGATCTCTTAACTCTGTGCTAGTGTTGATGTTGATAAAACACACAAGAACAAGTAAGAAATCCACAGACACAGATTGTTTGGCTATTGCATTAATAAGAACAATCATCTAGTAAGCAGAATGCCATCTTTAAACTCTGGGAACAAGCTTTCTACTATAATGCATTTGAATTCAGTATTTTTTATTTATGGACATATCATGGCTTTTAAGACCCTCTTTGGGAAACATACAGATAACTTTGTTTTACCTTGAACTACTGTGTTCCAATAAATAACCATGTGCTAAAGTTGCAGCC
>CM052544.1:83629943-83648398 GCA_028533065.1 Trachops cirrhosus | reverse complement strand
CCACCCGCCCCTAGTTTTTGTCCTTTATACTTGTTCCTATAAACCCTTCCCCTTTCCCCCTGAAATTCCCTCCCCTCTGAACACTGTCAGCCTGTTCTCCATTCACAATTCTGCTGATCATTTATTATATGTGCATATATACACACATAAACAAATGAATATTACATGTAATTACATACAGCTTTATGAACTATGGCAAGTTTCTAGGAAATGGGTTTTTCATTGTATTCATATAATTCTATGAATAGCAAACACTACTATATGTGGTGAATAGTTTATTCTTTGCCACTTATATCTTCCCATTTTTCTTTTCCAATTTATTCTTAGGATTATACCACTCAAAATCTGGCTAAAATTTACTACTCAGAGTGAATTCATTTTTACCCTAATGAGCCATGTCAGTATGTGGGTGAAACTCCCCATTTTTAAGAATCATAGTATGTTTCTGAAAATACAGTAAAATAAATCTTCCTTTATTTTTCCAAACACCATTTTGGGAACCAAATAATCAGCTTTTCCTTTATATGTGTTATCACGCCCAGAGCAGATTTCAGTTTCTCTGTGGATAATTTTACATAGCATTCCTTATGAGTGCACATTATATTAGGTGTAATAACATAGTCTCTTATATGAGGAACACCAAGGATGATTAATAAATAAAAATTACAGTCAAGACAGGTCTAGAATGGATCTTTTGTAGTAGATGGAGAAAAGGCCTTAGATTAGGGAGTCTATTCTCTGCTCACCAACTTGTTATAACCCCACTTCTCTCTTATTTAACATTCTAAACACCTCTTTTCTTTAATATTCAAAATCTCCTCATCCCTCTACCTACAAAAGGGAAGAAAAATTTCCGTCATCTTTAGTTTAAAATTCATTCTTAACAGTATGCGATAAGTTATAAAATTTATGGTAATGGCTATCTTCTGTGAAATAGCTTTGTATCTTTACAGTTTGGCATCCTTCTTGGCATTTAAAATTCGGATAACTCAATTCAAGTAAATTGCAGGGAGTTGATATGTACAACTTTACCTCATTATACATTTTAAGAAAAGAGAGTGGAAATAATTGCACAAAGACTGTGCTGTTCATTGATTTCATAGGCTCTTTCATCCTTTTTTATAACGGCCACCTCCCTCCCATTTCAATGCGTGTTTTGTATGCTGCAAGAGTGGTGAGAAGATTACATTTAGAATTCTGTGAACTTTAGAAAATAAAAAAGTTGCAGTATTTTTTCCCAGTTGTTTTTCAGTTTCTTTCAATTTATCATGAAAAAGAATTTCGATCTCTTCAGTCTTATGAAAGGCCTCTGCCAGATATGTTTGCTTGATATGTAACTAGCAATCTGTAAGAAGTTTAGAATATATAGCAGTTTGCAAAGAATAAACTTGAAAAATGAAAATCCAGTGTGAATCATTTTTTGAGTATTAACCAAAAATCATAACTTTGATCAATAAGTAAACTGGGTTTTTGTTTGTTTGTTTGTTTTTTGTACTCATTTCCCATGGGTTTGTCTATCTACTCCTCAGTCGTGCTGGTTTTTCTCAGCGATGTTTGATAATCATGTCTTTCTTCCAGGAGCACAGTGATGTGTCGTTCCTTTCAGGCTGGGCCTGTTCTCAGAGACACGAAGAGACAACATACACCAAGCGTGCTGGGTCCCGCAGCAAGCTCCGGACAAGGAGCACTACCATGCTCAGAGCATGCGCACGTCAGGCAGTAGCGACAGGACCATCTGCTTTCTCTCTGTGGACACAAGGCCAAAGCAGTGTCAAAAAGGGAGGTTTTGAGGAATACTTTGAATGTGAGATGTTCAAAGTGAAAAGACAAACTATATTGTGCATTTTTGAAATCAGGTTTTCTCCCTGGATGGTGTGGCTGAGTTTGAACACCTGGCCTGCGAACCGAAAGGTTGCCCATTCGATTCTGGGTCAGGGCACATGCCTGGGTTGTGGGCCGGGTCCAGCTGGGGGCATGTGAGAGGCAACTAACTGATGTTTCTCTCACATATTCATATTTCTCTCTGTCTCTCCCTCCATTCCTTTCTCTATAAAATTAAATAAAATATTTAAAAAATAAAATCAGAATTTCATCATTTGCATCCATACCTTCTCTTACTAAGAGGAACCTAGAAAAGAGTATATATTCCAGAGTCAGTCTTCCCAAGGTCAAATCAGGGTTCTGCCCTTGAACTGGTCTGAAAGCCTGAGCAAGCTACTTAACCCTGAATGATTTCATTTTTTCATCTGTGAAATGGAGATAATAAGAACTCCTACCTCATGGGACTATTGTGAAGATTAAATGGTTTATATATGACAAGTTTTCTGTCAATGCCTGACATGTTGTAAGTACCCAAACATTAGCAATTATTATCCAAAAAGCAATAATTATACCACTTATTCTATAGCATGTAGAATTGTAATTTTCATGAGTTCTTTGAGGGTCAAACTTTGCATATGAGAAGCAGAGCTAACCATTGCCATCAGCTCATCTAACACTCTCTTTTCAGTGGAGTGGAGACTTGACTTCAGTTACTCAGCATGCCATTCAATACTACATGATTTCCAATAAATTACACATGATTACATATCACTTTGTACCAATCAGTAAGGACAATTCTCAATCTGATAAGAAGGTGAAGGGTGAAGTCAATTACAGTTGCTTGATATTTGCTTATTTTTATAAATATTTTTATGTATTTGTCATATTTAACAATTGTGTGCTACATATATAAAATTATAAGTAATTAGAATTGAAGTTGTTGGACCCTAGAATAGTAATATGTAAACAGTAGTGACACTAAAATATATGGTTTTGTGCATACAAATTTACAGGTTAAGAATAAGTCAAATGCACTAGACAAATAAAAGAGCACTTTGGAGAAATAGCTGAAATCATAACTGTAGTATCAAGAAAAGTAAATGTATCAATGTTTTGGGTTTTGTGGTTGTTTTAAAAGATCTTATTTTGTAGAGCAATTTTATGTTGCACCCTCTCTCTTCACAAAGATACAAAAATACAAAAACACCTACACGCATCCCTTCCTCCTCCCATGATGCCTGGCACCCACTAATCATTTTACTATTTCCAGAGTTTACATTTTTTAGAATATTATTCACTAAATTATATAATATGTAGTCTTTTCAATCTGGCTTCTTTCAATTAGTGATATACATTTAAGATTCTTCCATGTCTTTTCATGACTTGACTTGATGCTTCCTTTCTTTTTAGCACTGAATAGTAGTACTCCACTGTATAGATGTACCACAGTGTGTCTATCCATCTACCTACTGAAAAACATCTTGGTTGCTTTCACATCTGACAACTTTAAGCAAAGCTGCTATAAATATGTGTATGCAGGTCTTTGTATGGACATAGATTTTCAACAAATTTGAGTAAACATGTAGAGGGGTGATTACTACATTGTATGCTGAGACTATGTTTTGCAAAAGACTGCCAAGCCGTCTTGCAAAGTGGCTGTATCATTTTGCATGCCCATCAGCAATCAATTAGAGTTCTTATTGCTTCACATCCTCAACATTTAGGAGTTGAGAGTATTTTGGATTTTGACCACTCTAATGGATGTGTAGTATTATTTTGTTATTTCAATTGACACTTCCTAAAGAAAAATGATGTCGAGTACCTTTTCATATGTTTATTTGCTTTGTGTATATCTTGTATTGGTTAGGTGTCTGTTCATATATTTAGCACATTTTTAAATACGATTTTTTGTTTTCTTATTGCTGAGTTTTAAGAGTACTTTCTATATTTTAGACACAAGTCTTTTATCACATATATGTTTTACAGATATTTCTTTTGGTCTTGGGCTTGTCTCCTCATTTTTTTAGCAGTGATTTTGCAAAACAGAAGTTTTTTTTAAATTTTAATTCTTCACTTTGGAGAAAGCTGAAGTAATAATCATAGAATTAAGAACACTTGGTGTATCAGTTATTTTTAATAAGGTGAACCAGAATCATTTCTGAGTTTGTATGAGTATAAGAGCAGGAAGACTCAGTTGTCAATGACAGTGGTCCAGAAAAATTATGTGAAAATAACATAAATTCTAGAAATATTTTTAGGAGCATTAAAAACATTTGGGGGAGTGTCAGCAGAGAATTTAAATTGTTCTTTGGTAAATCTGTATCAACTTTCAAAAAATTCAAAATTGGAGATCTCTCTCTGTCTCTCTCCCTCTCTCCCTTTCTCTCCCTCTCTCTCTCTCTCTCTCTCTCTCTATATATATATATATATATATATATATATATATATATATATATTTTATATATATATAAAATGAAACCAACCCAGAGTTTCACAGGGAATTAAAGATACAAGTTTGGGGATCACAATCTACCATCTAGGGCCAAATGGGAAATTGGTCTCATCTTACAGGCCAAGTCCATTGGATTGGTGATAACTGAATGGAAGGCAATGTTGGGAAGGCTTGGTTGGAAAGGAAGCAGAGAGTTATTGAGCAGTGGAAAGAATAGGATATGGTTGAAGGTTATATAAGTCAAATTGTTAATTATAAAATACATTAAGATAGAGATGTGATAGAAGTAAGGCATTTCTATATAAGTTGAATTTTTAATTACAAAAATTAAAAATAGAAATGTGATAGAAGTAAGGCATTGTATCATGAACTCAATGATGATTCTTTTCTTCTTTATTATATTTTCTGCATTATGACCAGTGTAAAATGACAAGATTAGTGGTAGTTCTTGCTTTGGTAGGGTAGGGGGGATCCCAATCTTGGAAGATCAAATTAGGAGTCTGTGCAGACCTCAGAGCTGGACTAGAGGATACTGTATTCCTTGATGAGCCAGAAGCAAAACAAAAATGCTTTCAAAATATCATAGATGTTGAAGTCATGTCTCTACTTTTTAGCTCCTCCGCTAGCCCTCAGATATGAATTTTCAAGAGTGAAAAATAAAAGCAACGCAGCATGGCTGTGTGGCTGAGAAAGAACGTTCTTCCCTGGTAAGGTCACAATAAAAACCTTGTAAGGTATCAAATGGTGACAAGAGTAGACAATTTTGTGGCAAATACTTAATTAGAAATGAAAATGATCCTCAAGCATGTAAGTCCTTTGATTCTCAACCAGTCTTAGTCAAATTGATAAAGAAGGGCTGGCTACTTTTTCACAAGCTAAAATTCTTATGATTAGTTTTATAGATTTGACAATTGTGTTTCCTCAGTGTTCAAGTACAAAATCTGAGACTGTCTGCTTTGTAGAGATGCACATGTCTAAACTGATTATATCACCCAAATATTGATCTGAGACCAAAACAGCAATCCCGTAGCTTAAGAGTGCTGACAGCTTTGTTGCCAGATCAACAATAAAATGGCAGAAATGGTTAATTATGCTCCTCTTTCATTTCAACTTGAGCAAGTATCTAAATTTAGCAAATAAGCTGAATACAGGAATATCCAAGCTTGTCAAAATATAATGGCAATTAAATTGACATCTTTTCTGCACCTCATTTTTAAAGGAATACATTTTTCAAGGCCTTGACAGTCAAAAACTATTTAGATTATTTATGGCATTTCCAATGAGTTAGTAACATTTTTTATGGCATTGCATTTTGCATAATATAATTTGTCACTATTTCTTTATTAAGCTTGTTTTATATTCATAGTTGTCCCACAACACTATATTTTCCTCTTTGTCAGCCCAGAACTTCATTATGAAAGATGAGGTTTTATCATTTCCCAGTGATGCAAATGTCTACAGTGAATAAGTGTCATTATGCAGGAACAGGAATTTAGTTTTCCTCCATTAACCAGGCAGGCTAATGACTCAACAAGTTTATAGCTTGCCACAAAATTTGATAGCTCAATGTGAGTTAGAACAAATGAGAGTTGCGTGGATGTAAAGATTAGAGAGTTGCACTCTCTTTTTGCCAAGTTTTCTATCTTTCCTATAATATGGTCCAGGTTTTATGAGTAGGAACCCCTCTTGATCTTTGCTCCTGAGAAACGGTAACTTTGGTTCTCTGCTGCCAGCAGTTCAGCAGGTCACACATTTATTTCTCCTGATCCAATTCAGCCTGAGAGCACATTCAAATAGTGAGCCTCTGCCCATACCTCCAAATCAAAACCTGTCAATACTTCAACTCCTACAGAGGAAAACAAGAACATTTAATTCTGGAGGGTGTCAGGAAGGTTCCCATAGTGAACTTCCCAAGTCTCTTATTTCTAAGTCCAGGGAACCCAAGAGATGTTGAAGCAGAAAAAGTGTTTAGACCAAATAAGCACTACCTCCTGAATGCACACTCATCCAATTGTTTATCCTTTCTCTCTTGAATGCTTTGCTACTTCATTAAAGGTCAGTTACTAATTTATGTGGATCTATCCTGGGTTTTCTATTTTGTTCCATTCATCTGTGTCTGTATTCATTTTATGCTGTCTTGTTCACCACAGCTTTATAGTAAGACTTGAATTTGAGAGATGGCCCCCACTTTATTCTTCTTCTTAATTATTGTGGTTTCTATTCTGAATCTTTTTCCTTTCCATATAAACTTTAAATTTAGTTTGTCACTATCCAAAAAACACCTTGCTGAGATATTGATTGAGATTGTACTAAACCTATAGACTAAGGTGGGAGGGAGTTACATCTTGACAACAGCAAGGTTTTTAAAGCACTAACATGGACTTATTTTTCATTTTTAATCTTTCATTTCTTTCATCAGAGTTGTTTTATTTCTGCATATAAATCCTGTGCATATTTTGTGAGATTACCTAAATATACAATGTTTTTGTCATTATTGAAAGTGGGATTTTGTTTTTAATTTCAATTTTGATTCATTAATTGCTGAAATAAAGGAAAACAATTAACATTTGTATGTTAACATGTTATCCTGCAACCTTGCTATAATTGTTTCTTAGTTCCAGGAGTTTCAGTTGATTATTTTGATTTTCTATATAGACAAGCATATCATCTGTGAACAAAAAGAGTTTTATTACTTCCTTCCAAAACTGTATGCCTTTTATTTTATTTTCTAGTCTTCTTGTACTAGGTAGGACTTTTAGTATGATGTTTAAGAGTAGTAGTGAGAGATAACATCTTTGCCTTCTTCCTGGTCTTTGGAGAAAAGCATTCAGTATCTCACTATTAAGTATGATGTTAGCTGAAGGATTGTTGTAAATGTTCTTTTTTTTTTAAAAGATTTTATTTATTTATCTTCAGAGGGGAAGGGAAGGAGAGAAGGAGAGAAATATCAGTGTATGGTTGCCTCTCGTGCATTCCCTGCTGGGAACTGGCCTGCAACCTAGGCATGTGCCCTGACTGGGAATCGAACCGCGATCCTTTGGTTCATAGGCCCGCGCTCAATCCACTGAGCTACACCAGCCAGGGGGGATTGTTGTAAATGTTCTTAATCAAGTTGAGGAAGTCCCCCTCCATGCCTAATTTGCTGAGGATTTTTATCATGAATGGATGTTTGGTTTTATCGCGTGCTATTTCTTCATCAACTGATGTGATCATATGATTTATTTTCTGTAGCCAATTGACCTGGCAGATTTTATTAACAGATTTTCAAATGTTGATCTAGCCTTACATGCATGGAATAAATCCTTCTTTTATGGCATATAATTTTATACAGTGTTTTATTTTATTTGCTAGTATTTTGTTGAGGAATTTTTCATCTATTTTCCTAAAACATGTTGAGGTACAGTTTCCTTTTCTTATAACATCTGTATCTGGTTTATTATTAGGGTAATGCTGGCTTCATAGAATGTGTTCCTCTTGTTTGAACTTTCTGGAAGACCTTGTAGAGAATTGGTATCATTCTTAAATGTTTGATAGAATTCACCAGAGAACTCATTTGAACCCAATAATTCTTTTTTGGCAACATTATTGATTTCTAATTCACTTTTAAAAAGTTACAGTACAGTTTAAATATCAAGTTCTTCCATAAATTTTTGTAGTTAATCTCTTTCAAGGAATTCCTCCATTTCATCTAAATTATCAAATTTAGGGGCATAGTGTTGTTTATAATGTTTCTTTATTATCATGTTAACTTCCATGGAATCAGTAATGATCAAACTCCTCTTATTTTTGATATTAGTAATTTGTGCTTTCTTTTTTGGTTGGTAGTTATGACTAGAAATATATCAATTTTGTTGATTTTTCAAAGAAACAACTTATGGTTTCATTGATTTTTCTCTACTTATTCCTTATTTTTAATTATATTGATATCTGCTCTAATTATTATCATTTATTTCACCTGTTTACCTTAGAATTAATTTGCTTTTCTTTTCCAAGATTCCTGAGTTACAAGCTTAGATTATTAAGGTCTTGTTTTTCTAATATAGGCATTCAGTTATAGACAAAATATCTGTGTCTATATTTAAATTTTATTTCTGGAAGCAACATAGTTTTTTTATCTAAATTTAAAAAAACCTCTATCTTTTTTATTGAGACCATTAACATTTAAAGTAGTTATTGATGTATTTGGATAAATATCTAATTTGTATAACTATTTTATATTTGCTGTGCTTGTTCGTTTTTTCTCCCACTCTTTTTCTGTCTTCTTTAGTTTCAATTAAGCATTTAACATGACTCCATTTTTTTCTCCTTTCTTAGAATATCAATTATACTTCTTTTGGAAAAATATTTACTGGTTTCCTAGAGGTTGCAATACACAGTTATCATTAACTTAAATCAGCTTTCAAATAACACTATACCATTTCATGGGTAATGCAGGTACCTTATAACATTATATTCACAATTTTTTCTCTTTATCCCTTAAACATTCCTGTCATTCATTTCCCTTAGCTATATACTATAATCATCCAATGCATTTATACCATTGTTTATTTGGGACAAAACAGTTATCTATTAGATCAATTAAGAATAAGAAAAGTACAAGATTTATTATCTGATTTTACCTTCATCCATTTCTCATTTGATACTCTTTCTTTTATAGCTCTAAGATTCTGACATATGTATTTCTCCCAGAATAACTTCTTTTAACATTTTTTGCAAGATAGATAGATTTTTGGCAATGCATTCCCTCAGCTTTTGTTTGTCTGAGAAAGTTCTTATTTCTCCCACACATTTGAAGGATAATTTTATTTTATATAGAATTCTAGATTTTTTCTTTTTTATGAAAAATAGAGACAATTATTGAAGAAGATATAAGAAACAAGAAACATTGTACATAGGAAAATGACTCCTCAGTCCCCTTCAAAGTAGGCACCTTGGGACTGCACACATTCTCTCCATTTCCATCAGCTACTCTGTCATATATTCCTGAATGTCATTGATGGTCTGAAATCTCCCCTTTCAAAGGTGATTTTAGTTTTGGGAAAAGCCAGAAGTCACAGGGCAAGAAATCTGGACTGTAGTGGGACTGAGTCCCCTGGGTGATTTGATGTTTCACCAAAAATCTCTGCATGAGACTTGATGCATGAGCATGCACATTGTTGTGATAAAGCTGCCCATCACCAGTTGCCCACAGCTGCTGTCTTCTGAATCATCCAAATAGTTTCTGCAGAGGGATGCTCAAGCTTAATGAAAGATTTGATGCAGATCTGTTTCTCTAATGACTCAGTCTGTTACCTATCTCTTACATAAGAAAATACAAAGAATATATACATATATCTTTGTCTATGCCTAGATTTTTTTCAACTCCTTAAAATTTTTACTTAACTTCTTGTTTATATGGTTTCTGAGGAGAAATCCAACGCAATTCTTATTCTATTACTTTATAGGTAAAGTGTTTGTTTCTTTCTCTGCTTCTTTTCATGTTTTCCCTTTGTCTTTGGTTTTCTGCAGTTTGATTATGATAGACCCAGGTGTATTTGGGTATTTATTATACTTATCCTGCTTGGTGTTCTTTGAATTCCTGCATCTACAGTTCATGTCTGTTATTAATGTGGAAGATGAATATATTATTATTTCAATGATGTCTTTTCTCCTTTCTCTCTTTCTTCACCTCTGACATTCCAATTACATGTGTAGTAAACCTTTTGTAATTATTCCTTTTTTCCTTTGCTTTTTAATTTGGCAGTTTTCTCTTCTCATAGCCTCAAGTTTACTGATTCTTTCCAAAGCTGGGTCCAATCTATTAATGAGCCCATCAAAGGCAATCTTTATTTATCTTACAATGCTTTTGTTTTATAGCATTTCTTTTTGATTATTTCTTAGCATTTCCATCTTGCTTACATTAGCCATCTGTTCTTGCATGTTGCTAACTTTTCTCATTAGAATTCTTAATGTTTTAATCGTATGTTTAATATGATTAATATATTTTCTATCTGATAGTTTCAAAATCTATGCTATATCTGAGTCTCATTTTAATGCATGCTTTATGTATTTAGACCGTGTTTTTCCTTTCCTTTTATTATGCTTTGTAATTTTCTGTTCAAAGAGGATCATGATATGATATATTATTTTTTTCTAATTCACTTTGAGATTTTTTTTCTGTAATCCATGGATTATGTAGTAATGTGTTGCTTAACTTTCAACTATTTTATAATATTCTGTTAATTTCTTCATTAATTCTTTTATAGTCAAAGATGTTATTTCTATTATTTCAGTCCTCTTAAATTTATTGAGACTCATCTTATGGTTCAGAATATGATCTTTGCTGTTGAATGGATGTAATCTGTGATCTTTATAAAAATTCTTTATTAACTATAAACATGTTTATTTGAAATCTATTTTGTCTGACATTACTAGAGCTACTGCAGCTCTCATAAAGTTATAACTTATATGGTACATATTTTTGCATTCTTTCACTTCACCTTATTTATATTTTTGAATCTAAATCATGCTTTATATAGAGATAATATAGTTAGATATTGTTTTTTATCCAGTCTGACAAACTCTGCCTTTTTGTGGAATCCATTCATATTTTGTGTTATTAGTGACACTGCTGAATTTGCATTGCTCATTTGACATTTTCCTACATCTCTTATGATAGCTTAGCTACTCTAGTCCTATTTTAATGCATTCTTTTGTAGTAAGTGAACATTGTCTAGTATAAAATTTTAATTCCTTCAATTATTGTTTTACTAAATTGAAAAGAAACTGTTTCCATAGTGGTTGCTCTAGAACTTACCATGTACATATTAAGTTATCCGAATCTGCTTCAGATTTATACTATTTTCAGTGTGATCTATAAATGTTACTCTTATATAACTCTATCCCTCTTTCTCCTTTCTGTGGTATTGTTATTATACAAGTTATCTCTTATGATGTTACAAACCCCAAAATTGCATTGTTATAATTATTACTTTACATAATTTTATGTTTATTAAAGAGGTTTAGGAACAACAGATGTTGTTTTTAAATATTTTGAAACCTAAAAGCTCATTATTTCCCAAGTGCTGACCTCTGTTATCTATACTCTCATTGATGGCATCACCGACAGCAGGAAAAGGCCAGACATCACCTCTGACTCTTCCTTTTTCATTTCTTTCTGTAATTCATCAGTGAGGAAGCCCAGATGATGCTGTCATTGCTACATTTCCATTGCTGAGAGCTAAGTTCAAATGCAGCCTTAGCTAAACAATTCCTTCAGCCTTATTACACTCATCACTAGTTTCTCCTTCCCATTGCCTCATCGATTATTTCTTTAAAGAACAAATCTCATTAAATCAGCTTCTGCTTATAAGCCTAAACACTACAGCATGGCATATAAGGTCCTACATAATACATAACTACCCCCTATCTGTGGTCATGCCCTGCCTCTCACTCTCTAGCCTTCTGCCCTGGTCATTATCTTCCCCTTGTCCCCCATAACCAAAACACGACATAATTATGAAGAATCTTAGCTCACACAGCACTTTTCTCAGGTCCATGATGACCTGACCCCTGTTCTCTACTAGTGAACTCTTCCCAATGTGTCTACTCTCTTTGGAAAGCTTTGTTTATGATGGACTGAGGCATTCATTCTATTCTACACATTTTGATAGTCATTTGTAAGTATATTCATTACAGTATTTATTATTTTGAATTACAATTGTATATTTGTAAATTTCTCTTCTCTCTTCCCAATCCCACCTAATGCTCTGAGCTCACCTAGGTCTGAGACAGTATTATTCATATTGAAATGCCAAGAAGTTGTTGTTCAATAAAGATTTCTTTAAGCCCTGGTTGATGTGGCTCAGTGGGTTGAGCACTGGACTGCAAATCAAAGGGTCGAGGGTTTGATTCCCAGTCAGGGCACATGCCTGGGTTGCAGGTCAGGTCTCCAGCATGGGGTGCACAAGAAGCAACCACATATTGATCTTTCTTTCTCTCTTTTTCCTTCCCTTCCCCTCTCTCTAAAAATATAAATAAGTAACTAAAATCTTAAAAAATATTTCTTTAAATGGATGTTAATTAGTTAATTTAAAGACAATATAAATAAATGTTGTTTTCCTAATATTACTGTGTCATGGTGGTACACTAAGGATGTTTGTACTTCTTTGAGAAAGATTATACCCTCTCTGGGTATTTATTAAAAGTCTTCTTTACAAATACCTCTCAGGTCTTATGGTTCCATCTCTATAGTCTGTCTGTGTGCTAAGTTAATTACTGATTCACCTAAGATTATAATAACTTCAATCAGCAACCTTAAATAAAATGGCATTACAGAAAGCAACACATGGGTTTAGATTTTCTATAATCGTGTGTAACTATTTCATAATTGGGCTATGCTAATAGAAGCTAGATTGAGATTGGTTTCTACTACAATTTGCAACAAAAGAAATAAGGTTCTCAATGAGGATATAAGATGCTAAATTTTACAAAATCAAGAAAAAGCATTTACTAGCCATGAATTGGAGGCAGAAAGTTGTACATATTAACATAAGCAAAATGAGGTTTCTGGCCTTAGGCATCAAATTCAATCATTTCATCTCTCCAAGTAGCTCTTTCTCTATTTTAATATCCCCACAGGCACACACTCACAAGGATAGAAATGATGGAAGTGATTTTGAATTTTAAATCCAAATCAAAGTCCAAATGGAGTACAGAATGCAATATTTAGCATAACAGGTTTAGCATCCTAGCTCTTAAGTCTCAGAAAATGAAAGGATCTATTTCAAACTTATGATAGAGTAATGTTTGCTTATCGAAGTTCCAAATATAATTTGCCTTTGAGTTTTAGGCAACAATTGGAAAATATTCAATGTACATTCAAACATAATTATTGTTATAATGCTTCAATTATTACAATACTGTTAGTCTACCCCTTGTGCAAGTTAACTGCTTAAATATACAATGGTAATCTGCATGGCAAGTTTAATTTAGTAACAAAAAAATAAAGACACTAACAGAACTGACAAATGTACAGGCACGGTCCGGCAGAAGTAAGGCCTGCTTGAGTGTGGTTCGTAGGGTAATAATATGGGTGTTGTAATTTATAGTTTAAATTTGAACATTTCACCTAAAATGTCATATGGAGTGCTTGAGTGTGATATTGTTGTGTTACAGAATTACATGATTATGATTTTGTAACAAAATATTTTATAATAAAAAAGAGGTGTTATTTGTGCCAGAGCCTTTATGTTATGTAAAAAAATATATCAAAATTATGTACAACCAAAGGAACATTTAGCTAAATACTTACAGTATATTTAAGTTGGGCATGACATTAGAATATATATTATGTACATTTACATCAGAAACTGAAACTAGAAGGCCCATCTCTTATGTCAAATTAGGTGATGTCTGGACTTGTAATGTTATTAAATAAATTCACCTTCACATCTAACCTAATTAAATGTGGCTATTAAAAAGTTACTCCATTTCTGAAAAACAATTGGTAGTTTACCATTCCATAGGGAGAAATTTCACATTCCTGAGGCTGGTATTTAAAGTCATTCAGTCATTCTAGTGGCTAGAATCTTTTTCCTTATCTACCTTCCACAACCTCATCTTCAAGGCTTTTATGTATGAGTCTAATAATCTGTATAAAGTAAAAAAGTTGAGACCTGTGCAAGCAAGAAAGTGACATCTATTTCCAAATAAAATATAAAAGACAATGGTGAAATAAAGAATCAACACTAAACACATTTTTCTCACTGGAAGCTGGAGACACATCATAAAACTATCTTTCAGGGTCAAAACAGTAAAACAGGGTCACCAAAACAGAGTCAGATCTCTCCTCCAGCATGCCAAAACACTTTCCTACCCTGCCCACATCACCATATTTTGGTGTCAGAGTCTGAAAACTTTCCATGCTGGTAGTATATTTAGGAAGTGATCCTAAGGAGCAAGAATAAGGAACCAGGGGGGTAAAACACAGAGGAAAGGAGACAGTTTAAAAAGAATGTGTTATCCTGTTGGACATTGCTGAGGACCACTGGTGTGCAAGTCCATCAGGACCTTTTGATGGACTTGTGAAATAATGTCATTAAAGTTTTCTTTAGGGGACCAAAGCCGGAAACATTTATTCATCAGTAGGGTGGATGTTCAGGGGTTAAATACCCCTGCTTTTGAGTTATTGATGCTTGAGTGTCCAGGGAGATCCCATAAACACCCTGTACCTTGGTTTCAGAGGAGCCACATTTGGTCAACACTTGTGCAGGAATCAGCTGCCACAAGCAGTGACTAAAGTAAAAGGTAGGACTGAGAGGCACCCGTGCACAAGCTAGAGTGAGATACAGTAGTTAACCATCACCTGTTGTTATGGTACAGATGTGCCACTGAAAAGTTGGAACTATCCACACAGTCTACATTTGGGCACATAGATCCCACCCTAGCCACTTAGAAAATGTGGCCTCAGCACCTGCTCTGATAGGCATCCTGGGAAAATTACAAACATTAGCAAAAAGCACTGTGTTAATAAATATAAATAAATTTTGACATTTGGGTTTGGGCCTAGCCTACATGGTGAAAAGTTCCAAATCTATGTTTTATATTGTGACACCATGTAACTGTGGGTGGAGGGAGGGAGGCATTGGGCAAATCCTATTGCTATGGAGTGAATGTTTGTTGCTCCTCAAAAATTCTTGTGTTGGAGATTAATTCCCAATGTGATGGTAGTAGGAGGTGGGGACCTCGGAAGGTAATTAGGTTATGAGAGTGGAGTCTTCATGATTAGGATTCATATCCTTAAAAAAAGATATGAGTACTAGCCTTCGCTCAGCCATGTGAGGATACAACACACAGAAAACAGCAGCTATCTACAAGCCAGGAAGCAGCTCTTCACCAGACATGGCATCTGCTGGTGCTTTGATTCTGACTTCTACCTCCCGGAACTGTGAGAAATAAATGCAATGTTTAAGCAACCCAATTCATGGTATCTAGTTTTATCATCCTGAACTGATTAAGACATCCACTTCTATTATTGTTAGCTGAAGAGGTGACTTCATCTGTAAAAGAGAGGAAATGGCTTCCAGTAGTTAAAGGTTGTGTGAGGACAATAGTATCTTGGGTGTTTTTCCCTTCAGGTTTTAACAAAATAGCACCAAAACCAAATCAATACATTACATTTTGTATAGTAGGATTATAGTTGGTTATATAATGATAAAAATACAAGAAAATAATCTAAACAAAATATATACTTAATCTCATTTTTTTTAATGTGCCAGAAATGCCATCTTAATGAAAGAAATCTCCTAAAAGATTGAAATTCTTTGATGGAGAAGTGAGAACAAAATGAATGCAAATATTAAATTCAATTATCTTCATGTATCTATCAGTATTCATTCCTTCATTTCTTCATTCACTTATTCATTCAACCAATGTTCACATTCACCATATTCCACACATTGGGTAGATGTTGAGAAGTAAAGAGCAAAGCGTAGATTCTGACATCCTGAGGTTTGTAGGTCAGTGGGGAAGATAGGTGCTGAACAAATAACCATACCCATGAACATCTTATTTATTATGAAAAACAATATTAAAGGAAAGGTCTAGTGCACTGTTGAGAATTGTAGAGGATATAGAGGGAACCTCTTTGAGGAAGTGACTTAATAGCTGAAAGTAGAATGCTAACTCCATGTCACTACTAGAAATTATGATTTTTCACTTTGGCTAAAACTAAACATAATTTGTGTCATTTGGAATTTTCCTGTTTAATAGTTCAATGGAGGATCGTCTTCTATATTTACTAGATAATGTCTTCTTCTAATTGCTATTTTGTTAAATTTTTTCTCATCTATTTGCCCTTTTCCCTATTATATAATATAGTTTTTACAGATATGTAAGTAATCTTTATATAGTCTTTTTACAGTTTATGTAGTTGAAATTTTTCTCTTATTTTCTGTCACTTTGCTTCTAAAATTATTTATGGCAAGTTTTGTCATACAAAATTTTAATGTATATGCAATTAACTATATCAGTATTTTTTTATTTTGCATTTGTTTTGTTATTGAAGGCTTTCACTTTCCCTGATATTAAATTATTTTTCCAGTTTCTTCCAATGTGTTTATAATTTGAGGACTTTATATTTATTCTTTTTTTCTACTTAGACTTTATTTTATATTCAATACACAACATAGTTCTTATTTTTTGGTTTGCTTGTTTTATATGGATAATGTTTTCCCAACCTAATTTAGGAAGTTTTTGAATCTTTGCCCAGTAATTTGAATTTCATCTTCAGCAGCTGTATTCAGATGTATTGTCCTATCTATTCCTTCACTAATTCACATTGGTTAAATGCTGTAGTTTTTGATATGTTTTTCTATGTTATGAGATTTTTTAAAACCCTCCATCAATTCTTCTTCTTATTCACAGCTTTTGGGCTATTCTCACAAAATTTTGTAATGATAAATTTTGGAACCAGCTTATGACGATCCACGAAAATCATCTTGTGATGTGAATGAGATTGCAGTTTGATTTTGGGAAAACTGATATGCTTTGCAATACTAAACATTATC
The DNA here is from genome assembly GCA_028533065.1 of Trachops cirrhosus. Taxonomy (NCBI): domain Eukaryota; kingdom Metazoa; phylum Chordata; class Mammalia; order Chiroptera; family Phyllostomidae; genus Trachops; species Trachops cirrhosus. The sequence continues at coordinate 83,631,577 of CM052544.1, read as the reverse complement.
ATTCAAGAGTATACTATATGTTTGGATAACATTTTGTTAAACTTCTTTTTATATGTCTGGAATTCTCAGGCACTTATCTTACTTAATGGCTATTATGTATTTCATGATAAAATGAGAATAATAATTTGTCACTTAAAGTTTTTCTTCAAGTAAAACACACAGATATTTGCCCCTTTTCAAGAGATAAATTTCGTATCATTGAAAGAATAGAAACATGTAATGCTTAAAACTTTCTATGCAAAACCTCTAATCATGATTGTACCAGTTTCCTATTTGTTTTTGTTTTTGTTCTTGCTGTTTGTTGGTTTTGGTTTTATTTTTTTTGTTTTTGTTATTTAAAAATAGAGACAGATTGTGATTTTTGAAATAGCGATATGAAGACCTTAGTGACAAAAATTATTTAACTGATAAAAATTACTTAAATAGAAACAGCCCTTTAAAGTCACTGGAAATTGTCCTAAGGGCATACAGTAAATGGGAAACAGGTACAACCTGTGGCATTCAAGACCTGCCCCCATCCCCAACCCCTCCCAGGTCAGCAAAGTGCAGACCTACTCCAAGCAGGAGGGACTAAGTTGTGTTTCCCGTTGCCAGTCTAGGGCTACATCGGCAGCAGACATCTTTCATTCTCCACAGCTCCATGTTGCAGAAGCTCTATTCCAAGCAGACATGGTGGAGAGGACTGATATTCCCTTTTACCGCCCAGCACCCACATGTGCGCTGGATCCTCTGTCTCAGGCATAGAAGGCTGTAAATACTGGGTCTCCACAGACCTCCACCCAAGCTGGATTATAGAATGTAAGTTCCACTTTAAGAAGGGCAATCCAAGAAGATCAAGGGCTACCATCCCCACCCAGTGATCCATGCATAGACCAGAGGCTTCACTCCGGGACAAGTGGGCCACTATCTCTACCACTCGCTTTCTTGGAGTGGTGTGTAAAGATCCTGCCCAAGGGAAGGCCAAGACCATAAGTACAAAGAATTTTGTAGCTTTCTGTAAGCAGACTAAATTTATTTGGAACAGAGAGTGGGGAAGTCCATGCCAAAAGACATTGTCGATATAATAATAGAGATGTTAATGGTGAGTAATTAAGAGTAGGCTGGTAGCCATGATAATTCTGGCAACATGAGAAACAGTAGACCAGCTAGAAGTTCAACAAGAGAGAACCAGGAAAAGGGACAAGAAGAAGAGCTTTTCTTGGACCAGAGGTGAATCAAATACTGGCACCAGCTGGCCCATGATAAAGCCTGTGTGATATTGCGATTTATAATAAGAAATATATATTTAGTTTTCATCCCAGGTCCTGGAAGAGAGCTACCAAAACCCTTAAAATTTCATAAGTAAAAGAAATCATAAAGGTATCTTTGTTATATTAATGAGGTAACCTTGGAAAGCCCTAGGTCACTAAAGGACTCAGCTGGCTGCCGGAGGAAACAACCCAGTGATTAGAAGTTTAAAACTTCCAGAGTAGAGTCCAAGATGGCAGCCTGGTAGGATGCAGCAGATTCTACTCTCCCACAACCAGGAAAAAAATCCGAGTCATTTTAGGTAGGAAAAGAGCAAAGAGCCAACATTATCACGTCATAAATGAAAATAGGAGATCGCAAATTGTAGCAGACATTGAAAAACCTGA
>CM052544.1:83509502-83629443 GCA_028533065.1 Trachops cirrhosus | reverse complement strand
CATGGATGGAGTTGGAAAGCGTTATGCTAAGCGAAATAAGCCAGGCAGTGAAAGACAAATACCATATGATCTCACCTTTAACAGGAACCTAAACAACAAAACAAAGAAACAAGTGAAATATAACAAAAGACACTGAAATAGAGTTGTCAGTGAGCAGAGGGGAGAGGGGAGGTAATTTCAGGGGACAAAGGAAGGGTTTACAGGAACAAATATAGAGGACACATGGACAAAACTAGGGGTGTTGGAAAGGGGAGGGGGGGAATGGGTGCGTGGGCTGGAATGGGAATAAAGGATAGAAACTGTACTGAATAAACTAAAATAAAAAATTAAAAAAAAAAAAAGAAGTTTAAAACTTCCAGTTCAGCACTACCGTTCCCTCCTAAGAAGGGAGAAGCACTGGAAATTAAGTTTAATTATCAATGGCCAGTGACTAAATCAATTGTGTCTGTGTAATGAAGCCTCTATTTAAAAATGTATTTACAAAGCTTCCAGGTTGGAGAACATGTGGAATTTAGGAAGAGCAGCATATTCAGAGAACATGGCACCTCATGCCCTTTCTCCCATACCTGGCCCAATGCGCTTTTCCATCAGGCTGTTTCTGAGTTGTGTCTCTTTATAATAAGCCAGTGACCTAGGAAGTAAAATGTTTCCCTGAGTTTTCAAGATTCATCTATGTTGCATCATGAATCACTATTCCATTACTATGGATATTATATGGACATACCACACTTGGATTATCCACTTATCAGTTGATGGACATTTGTGTTGTCTCCACTTTCCAACTATTATAAATAATGCTGCAATAAGCATTTGTGTATTTTTCAATAAACTCTTGTTTTCAGTTCTCTTGATTATACCTATGAGTGGAATTTCTAAGTCTTGTGGTAAATTCTATGTGTAACGTTTTAGGAATCATCAAACGAAAAATTGTTTTCCAATTTCTCTATATTTTTGTGAATTTTTAAAATTAAGAATTATTTGGATGTCTTCTAGTCACAAACAACTGTTTCATATATACTAGCTTCTCTGTAGCCCCCTGTTTTCTGTCTGTCTTGCCATTCACCAAATTTCACCACCCAACGTCTGTCTACAGAATAGTTTCTCTGATATTCACATTAAGTAGAAGCGCATATGCTCTTTCTTGTACCATTCAAGTAAGGTCAGTTTTTACTCAACTTTGCTGCTGTTTATCCATGTCCACATCCAGCTACAAAGGCCTGTTAAACAAAAAACTAGTGGCTAAAACATTGTACATATTTTCACCTTAATTAAACTGAAAGACAGAGTCTAGATGTGTGTTTCTTAACACCTACATTAGGAATGTCGGAAAATATTTGGCAAATATACTTATTTTAATCATGTGATATTTTCACCCCTATTTAAGATTTCTATTAATTGTGATTTGTGAAATAGTTTATGAACCTTAGTTCACCCAAAGTTACAAGTAGCTAGGAAAAACTGTTGGAACCAGCTAAGATAAATTATAGCCACTAAATAAAATGTACATCGAATAAAAACAAATGTAATTATTTTCCAATTTTACAATGACAATGTTATCAACCAAATTAAACCTGAATTATCAAGAGACCAGTTTCTGCTCTGCCAAATGGCAAAATCAGACTTTTTTATATTTCAAATACTGCATTTATTTTGAGGAAAAAAGTGCATATTTTAAGACTTGTCAGTATTTTCCCTTCTGGTTTCATTTTATGAAGCTCTTGCCTACTTATGTGAGTCTATATAACTATTTCATTTGTCTTGGACTGAAAGCTTTAATGGTGATTTGACATTAAAATAAGGAATAAGAGTCAATAAATGTGATCTTCTCTCATGATTCTAACAAGTGAGATAGCCCACAGGGAATAATTTCAAAGGCATACTTGGTGGATTGAATCGCACTAGGTACACTATAAAAGAAGTCAATTCAGTCCAAGTGTGATTGAGATTGACTTTCTCTAAATACCAGAATTACCAGATGAGCCACTCACTGCAGTTCAGTCCTCAGACTTTGCGGGGGCAGGACGTTGCTACTCTTTGACATGTTCCACTTCCTGTGGGCAGAGCCTGTGTGTCACAGACAGGAGTTGGGGCAGGGGGATGGGAATGAATGTCATAACCCATTAGAAACCTGTGGCCCACAGCTGGGCTACTTGACATCTATAGATGTTCACAGCCTGCAAACCCACAAGGGACAGTGACACACAGCTCCAGGAATTTGAGTGCTCTTCACCACCTGTCCTGTCCAGATTGTCCCCAGGGAGCAGGATCTGAAGGTGGAGGAGTATTTAGACATTGCCTACAATGTTTGCAGAGGCCCCTGGCGTGACTGCTCGGTGAAACAGGGCTGGGGTACAGCCCCTACTGAATGCTGAGCTTCACTGTTCTCCCAGAGGTCCTTCAATTTTGATGAATCAATGCCTCGTCTTTTGTTATAAGTCCTTAGATCAATTCCTAGAGACAACAAGTGGTTCTTTTACTAATTTTAACATCTGCTTCACATCTGTTTCTAAGGGGGAGAGTTTTCCCTGGGCTCCTAATCCACCTTTTCTAAAAGTCCAATCTGCCTGGGTTTTAAACCCAGTTTTGTAACTCTCTTAACTTTCAAACCTTGGATAAATCACTTTGATTTAATTTCTTCACCTGTAAAATAAAAATACCATTAGTATATACCTCATTGGGGTATTGTGAGAATAAAATTATTTTATTTTTGTAACACATTTGGAACATTGTCTAGAAGAGAGTACATGCTGCTTTGAATTTGGTGACTTTCCTGTCCCAGTACCTAAGTTTTAGACACTTGGCACCACATGCCTACACATACGCAAAAGCTTGTGAATTGCCAATGAATACTAGGATAAAAATTACATCAGTAAGAACCAGGGAGACATCCACCTTGGTTCATTTCCCTTTGAAGGAATGACCACCCCACTATTAAAAAAATTTAAAAAAGCATTTCCCAGTGAATATCAAGTGCTAATAATCACCGATTTATCCTCAAGAGGAAGAAGTAAGTAGAATGGAGTTAATGCTTGAATTCTTGAATTGTTCTCTTAAACTTCCCACCATGTGGGAGAGTATGATTAGTGCACATTCTGTGGAAAATATGAAGAAACAGAACTAATAATTCTCTTTTCCCACCAACACTTAATGCTCACAGTAAGTACATTTTTATTTCATTTGCTTATTTTTGCCTGCATTTATTTGTGGCTCTTTCAAACAAATATGTAAAAATTCTTTGATGAGTACAGCAACAGAAAATTTCAACTACTGATATACTTGTTATTTCTTTGTGCCAATCTTAAACTTTTATTATTATAGTTGAACTTGCATTCTCTTCAATAAGCCCCTGACAAGGTGATTTGAAAGGTAGAGACTAACCTACATATACTGAATCATATAAACCTAGCAGGAAGGGGGAGGGAAACCTATTATAAAGAAAATAACAAATCAGAAAAATTGAATAACAGATTTAATGTACAGTGAAGAAATTGTGATGACAAACTATTTAAAAATTAGAAATAGATTTTGGTTAAAAATATTCACAGAAATATTTTGAAATTGCAAATAAAAAGATGCTTATTTAGAGAATATTCCCACTATAAATGTTTTACTTTGGCTTTAAAATAACTTTCTATCCTAATTTTGTTTTGGTGTAATTGCAGAACAACACTGATTTATAATAGTTTTACATTCATTTGTTAATAATATTTTTACAGAAATGTAAGATCTAAGATTCATTTATAAATTTAACATGTAATTCAACGTTCTGTGGCATCTTCTGGTTCTGCTAGATTATTCTTTATGCTTTCCTAGTGTCATGAACCAAGAGTACATTTATTTATAGCATTTGTTTGAGAGTGTATATATCCTGGCATTTTTAATTTTAAGCTTTGTAAGAGGTAGAACAACAGTTGAATAGAAGAGTCTACTAACCGCATACTAGAGTTCCAATGTGCTAGTCCTTGGACAATTAGTTACATTGACTCTGCTAACATGGATACCAAATATCTATCAGAAAAACAAATTGGTGTCTTGAAAAAGCACTCCCAACAAGGAGATGCTAGTGCTACTCAGGTTCTTCCACAAATTAACTGTGTAGTTGGAGCCTGACATTTGAAGATACATGACTCAATCTTCTCATCTGCAAAATGAGTTGACAATATCAGGACCCAAACCTGACTGATGCTAGACATCAGAATTACCTGGGGGCTGTCTAAAGAAGATAGTCCTGGGAACCACCCAGAAGATGCTAAATCTCGTGAGATATGTTCTAAAAAACTGGTCTTATAATTTATTGATTGATTCTTGGCAAGCCAGGCTTATGGATCTAAATTCTGAAAATTTTGGGTCAGATAATGTCTCAGCTTCCTTTACATAGAACTGCATGCAGTTCCATAACAAGTGAAAATGGTTAACAGTATTTTCCTTCACCTTTCTGCCTTAATTTTTACGGTGTATCTTTGCTGCTAGTAATTCCTCCAAGAATTTGTAGAAATCTCTTTTTAAAAAAGTTAAAAAAATCAAAGGATAGTACTGAGTCACTAGGAAGTTAAAGGTAGAAGAAATTTTAGACTTAAAGTGGTTCTTAATTCTAGTGGATCCCTCGATTTAGACCATGAAGTTGCTCCCTACACTCTGTCCATTCATTATTCTTTCTTTTGGCTTCCACCTGGCTGCTTCACCATTTTTCAGCAGGAACATCAGAAAGATGGATCCCGACTGATTCCTCTTAATATTTATTTAAGGCCGCATGATGGAGTGACTTCCCTTGAGCTGGGTACCCCCTGTTGGTAACCCATTGTTACTCACATAAACGATGACCCAGTGCTATCTGAGGGTGAAGCAAGTTCAGCTGGCAGTTTCTTTTCATTTATGGTTAATAATCCAATTACATTTTTAATAGAAAAATATTATCTATGTTATATAGATAATCTTAAAACTCCATTATTGTATGTACTATTTATCATGTATTAACCAAATTTTCATAAATATTATGAGATATTGTGGAATAAATCCATACTAGTCAAATAGTAAACTGTATAATGGCCTCAGCATTTTCAAGGAACTCCAGGGATAAAGATTAACTTGTGCTACCTTGGGTCCAATTTAAATTTTATGATTCTTTGTGTAATGAGGGTGTAAATTGTCCTCAGGCTCAGATATGCTGCCATTACGAGGGTGCGGTGCCCCATTCAGATATCAGATAGGCACAAGTTTACTTTCCTTTGCTCCACAGAACTAAGAAAAAAAGGGCCAATTTATAAGTTTACAAGAGACTTGATAAAAGTTACTGCACTACCTTCATGCCTACCAGCTGTTCACAGCTAAATCAGAACAATCTCCCTCCTTTTAGCCTCTGTTTTAAGTACACGTAGAAGATCACAAACACTAACTTTTTCCTTTAGACTTGGCATACAACTATGTGACCACTTATCAAAATCACAGGCCATTCTCCACCCAGAATTAAAATTAAATTGGATATTTTAAATTCTTTCCACTGCCAACACATTTCTGGGTACCGTTTGCTATCAAGACATTACACAAGCTGTTCCCAGTTTAATGACTATTTGTGCCAGAACATAAATTTCAAGGTCAGTTCAAAGTCATGCAGCATTTCTCCAGGGGACACGGGAGTGTGAGTGAATGAAATTCCTTGGCAGTTCTCGCCAAGTGAAAGTCTCGCCTTCTACGGGCTTCTGTGTGAGAGCTAAAGGGGTGCTTACTTAGATGTGTCAGCGACAAGAGCTCAGCTGCAAAGAGATCATATTATTTGCTGTAATTACACACTACTTTTTTAATTTATATAAATAATGTATGAATTTAAAGTCAAGATACTTATTAAAATATTAATGGTTAGTATCTGTGATCTGAAAATGCAGCAGAGGTTTTTCGAGCTTTCTGAAGTTGAGGCTCAGGCTATGTCTATACTTACAAAAAATTATTGAAACCCTGTCCTGTAGAATCTTTCACTGGTCCCCTTGAAGATCAATACAATTTACTGCATGATCAGTTTGCTGAAGCGATCAGTATTGACCATGATGACACACTAAATTAATGTATCAGCAATTTCATTTCTGTTTGCACACCAACCGCCATCAACCAGATGCTGCCAGGGCAGAAACCGGGTACTTCAGAAGGTACAGTCACCATTTCAGGCCACAGGGGCATCATTTAGTGAAATAGAATGGCTGGGTTACTTTCTAGGGGAAACTTGTGTGCTGAGATAATCTGACAGCTACTATGTGTTGGGAACAAAGTCAAGCAATCCATTATATGATAGGAGTGGATATACATCTTGGAAAATGAAAGAAAACAAGACACCATTTAAAAAAAAGTCAAGGTCCTTAAGTCAGTAACTTAAATGCTCAGTGCCTTGTATTGCGATAGTCAATAATCTGAATGGGGTTTACTCTTGAAACAGCCCCACACTCACGAGCACACATACACACGCACACCCATGCCCTGAGTCTGGACCTCCCACAGATGGAAGACCAGCACTCACCCTGGAAAGGGGAAATAATCACCTTCCCCTTCTCTTTTTCATTGTGGACAAATGCTATCTCTCCTTTCCTCTTTCCTCCAGTCCTTGGTCCAGCGAGGGAGGATAGAGTGCAGGGAGGGAGATGAGATAGTGTCACAGACCAGATCTAACTTGAAAGTTAAGGGACAGCTCTGCCTGTATCAAGAGCTGCAGTCTTGACAATTTACCAGGTTCTTCAGCATCCCTCTACGCCTGCGGACAGGCGTAGTTCTGTAGTTCTCTTACCTGTAGTTCTCCAGGTGCTGTTACTCATCTTCTTGCATCTCCTGCCTAAGCCATCCTCACTCTCCAGGAATCCTGTAAATACCCCTAGCTTTTCTGGTGAGGTCTGTTTTGCCTCCAGCAGTCCTCTTCACCTCCCAGGAACACAGTCACTTTGCCCAGACTCTAGTAGGGCACCTAGCTGCTTCTCCTTGTCTCCCTCTACAGCTGCTGCCCCACCTGACTCTTGCCCTTCAGATTGCTCAGGCAATCGATTTGACTGCAGCTGTGCAATTCTGATTTTATACAGCATTTCATTTTGAACTAAAAACTCTATTCAGGGACAAAAAATAGGATGTCATGAGCTACCCAAGATAACTTTGCATTACTTTTCCTATAACATGGAAAACCACAAACTCATTGACACATGTAGGTAATGATAGAAAAGCTCTGAGATCATACCATTTGCAGAGTAAGGGAGGGTGTCTTTTATCTGATTATATCCATTTTTACTTATTTATTGTTTATCTTTCCAACTGAGGGTCCCACTGCAGCTCCCATGCCTGCCATCTTCTTGGTGAATGAATGATTGAATGAATAAATGCTATTTTGGAAAACCTGGAGTTATACCTCTTCCTTTCCAGTAGGTTGTAGGCTTCACAGAGTCAGGGAATTCTGTGGGTTTTATTCACTGAATAGTCCCTGTAACAAAGAAGATGTCTTTCAATGAGCATTTGTTGACTAGAATGAATGAATGCTTGATATAACCTCGGCAGAAGGAAATGACTGAGGCACTACCTCACCTTTAGGTAGAGGGAGAGTGGCTATAGACTGGAGGAAGAAGTTCAGTCCTTTCCCAAGTGACTTCGAACATTATATGTGAAAACAAGTACATTGATCTTTCACATTTGTGGGGGTTTGGAGGGTTTTATTATATTCAAATGATGAGCATCTTCAAACCAACTCCCAAGGGATCTCCCTATGTTGTAAAATATAAATATTTTTAAAATATATTTCTACAGTCATGAGTCACCTACTGATGGGGATATTTTCTGAGAAATGTGTTATTAGGTGATTTTGTTGTGTGAACATCATAAAGTGTATTTATACAAACCTAGACGGTGCAGCCTACTGCACACTCAGCCTATTGATCACAGGCTGCAATTCCAATGTTACTGGACTGAACACTGTCCAGGGGTGGCCACACTTTTGTCATTCTTGGCCACACTGGAAGAAGAAGAGTTGTCTTGGGCCACACATTAAATACACAAACACTAATGAAAACTGATGAGCAAAAAAAAGGTTTTAAGTAAATTTATGATTTTGTGTTGGGCCACATTCATAGGCATCCTGGGTCACATGAGGCCCATGGGCCACAGGGTGGACACCCTTGCAGTGTAGACAGTTGTAACACAATGGTAGACGTTTGTGTGTGTGAGCATAGAAAAGATGCAGTAAAAATACTTATGAGATGAAAATGGTGCACTGTATAGGTTGCTCAGCATGAATTGAGCTAGCTAGCATGAGCAAACATCACTCTGGGTGGGTCAGTGAGTAGGGACTGCAGGTGAAGGCCCAGGACATTACTGTGTGTCATCATAGACTTTATAATCACTGTACACTTAGGCTACACTAAATTCATAAAATATCTTTCTTTCTACAGTAATATATTAACCTTAGTGTACTGTAATTATTTTTACTTTATAAACTTTTAATTTTTTAACTTTTTAATTCTTTTGTAATATCATTTAGCTTAGAATACAAATAGAGTACAGTTGTAAAAATATTTTCTTTATGCCCCTATTCTATAAGCTTTTTATATTTTTAAAACTTTTATTTATTCACTTTTTAAAATTTTCGTTTAAAACTAAGGTACAAACACACATTAGCCCAAGGCTACACAGGGTCAAGATCATCAGTATTACTGTTTTCTACCTCCATATCTTTTTTAATCATATATTTGCTTATAAGCAGATAATGCACCATGGACATTTCCCTCTATTAATGAAAACCTTTCAGTGTTAGGGTCCATGTTTTCAAATTTTAAAGAGTTTGTTGAGGTCTACAAAAACTTCTGCTAACCCTCCACTGTGAGTTTTTTTGGAGGTGCTTTTTCTTCACCCGCAATTTTCTTTTCCCTTGCCTCTTCTTCTGCTATATGTTCTTTTTCCAGTTCCTACAACCCTTCATGAGTCAGTTCCTCAGAAATGATGTTTGGGGGCTCCTCGACATCATCCTCATCCACACCCAGGGTAAAATTGTTTGCCATCTCAACCATGCCCTTGTTGAGTTTTGCAGCCTCCTTATTCTCAGCAAAATTTTTAAAGTCAAGGACAAACTTTGTGTGTGTCTTCTTCCAGGTACTATTCACATACTACTTGGTGACATTATCCCAAGCCTAAGCAAGGTTTGGGATGCAGTTACAGATGTAATCCTTCTAGAATTGCATCAGTGTCTCCTCAGTTGCAGCCACCATCTGAGCAAAGGCCCTCCTCAGGTCATAGGCCGTAAAAGCTACTATAACTCCTTAATTCATTGGTTGAATTAAAGAGATGGTGTTTAGACAGAGAAATAAAACTTTGATATTGGGATGACGATCACCCAAAAAAATAATGTCCTGGAGTACAATCAATAATAAGCAAAATCTGGAAAGGTATATTATTCTCCAAATAGTACTCTATTTTTCTGGCATAGAAATTCAGGAGGGCATTTTAGAAGAAGAGCGGGAGCATGATGATTTCTTATTGCTCCTGTAGTAGAGCAGCAGGGTGTGCTTACAGAAATTCTGAAAGGTCCTGGAATTCTCATTGTACCAGATCACAAAGAGTTTCATTGTGTAGCCTTCGACATTGCCCCAGGCGGGACTATTAGCCTGTCCTTCAGGTCCTGAAAACCTGGCATTGAATTGTCCTTTTCAGGGATAAAGATCCTTTCAGGTCTCCATTTTCAGATTAGAGAGATTTCCCCCATATTGAATATTTACTCTGGCAAGTAATTTCCCTCCATAATCAGTTTATTTATACTTTCTACACTCCCAGACTTGTTACTTACTTTCTCATTATAATAAATGATTCTTTAATTGTTGAAACCACCCAGAGCTAGTAGTAAATTCAGCATCATAATCAGTTCCAATCTTTTCTTTCATCATCACAAACTTTTTGTGTTGGTTGTGATCATAATGGTGCTGAGAGGGATGGGCTTCTGTGTCTGGTTTTTGTCTGGGCCAGTAGGTCCTTCCATGTCTGACACAGGCCCTTCTCAAATGTTCGTTTCTCTCATTGCCTTCAATGAAGAAGATCCTTTAACAGCTTCCACCACTTTGTTCTTGTTCTTCAAGATCATAGGTTTGGTGGAAAGGGCAAGCAGTAGCCATCACTGATTTCCCACCTCTGTCATCCGTAAATTACTTTGAATTTTGTTTCTAGGTGCATCAGTCAATGTGGCCTTTTAATGGCCACATCAACAGTGGGTTTGGTACACTTAGCTGCCGTAGTGAACAAACAACAATATGAGATCAAATCAAGCACAGGGAAGAATGATGCAATCAAGAGACTCAATAAATACAAGATGTATGAGGCTGCTGCCTGCATAACACAGCGTACTATTTTATGGCAAATGTTTCTATGTATAAGGAGAAAGAATACACTGTAAAAGAACAATAAAAATATAGTACAATAAACACATACACTAGTAAGTAATGTAGTTGTTTGTTATCATTATCAAGTATTGTGCACTGTGCATATAATTGTATGTGCTACACTTGTATAGGACCGGCAGCACAGCAGGTCTGCGCATACCCGCATCATCACACACACATGCATGTGCTGTGCTATGACCTAACAGTACCTACAAGTGTCACTGGATAGGAAATTTTAAGCTCCATTATAATCTTATGGGACCACCATATCATATGCAGTTCTTCATTGACCAAAATGTCGTTATGCAGTGCATGACTACATATTTTTTAACATAAATCAAATAGTCAGAGAACTCCAATATTGTCTTTTGTCTCACATATCGTTGTATGAGTTTTGGGGATATCCCACTGATATCACAATTTTCTTTACTGTATGTGTACGTGTTTGTGTTTTCTTTGTCAGTTGATTTCTGGAAAGAGTTTGATTATTTTGCCTGCCAAGTCTTTCTTTGCAAACTTTAATCCCATGCAATTCCTGTGAATGAAATTGCTGATATTGGCCAGTGTTACCATATTTTCCAGCTAATGTTGTTAAAATTCTACTACTTGCTATTTTACTTGTTAGGTTGTCCCAGGAAAAGCAGATTTTATTTCTATTTAGTTTCAAAAATATCTTCACAACTTTTTTGAAGAAGTTTAAAGTGCTTCGGTATATATTTTTAGTTGTGTTGTAAATCAAGTCTCACATTTGGATTTAATTTTAAGAATATATGACAGCTACAGTATAAATATAGTGATTTATTTTTGCTTCAGACTTTTTAGTTCAGCAGCTCCTAAATAAGAACACACTTTCTAATTAGTTTTCAAATTTCAATTAGAATGCTCTAATAATTCTTAGCTCCCTGACATTTCACTTGGCAAGAGGAATAAATGTAGTAAAATTCCTAAGTGGAAGGCTAGTAAGAGCAAAGTATTAAAGTCACTGAGTTAACTAATGCAAGTAAATGTAAATTTATATCCTTTGAGGCTCTAATTATTTGTTAATTAGGTGCCAATTGACTGCTGAAGAATATTTACTGAAGTTGAACAACAAAGATATGTCTATTACCATATATACTTGTTTGTCAAGAACTCTGCCCTCCATAATTGTGCCATTGATTAAACCTGAATAAGTTTCTCTAGAAATTAGATTTGCATATTCATCCTACCACAAAGAGGCCTTCATTCTAAGTGATATTATGTATGCTTTCTCTTTGAGTAACCAGATTCCTGTTTGTTATGAAACAGATAATCATCCCAATGTATTGGCAAAAGATGAAACCACATTTCCCCATTCTTATGTGGCTGTTATATGTATGACTTTACAGATTAGCAATTTCTTTTATATTTTGTATTAAAAATTTCAAAAGAAACACTTCCCCCCCTAATCTGTACTACACTATGTACAATGTTGCAAATTACTCATTTAAAATCCTTCTTTCTCTGTAACATTAGAATATATAAAGGGAAAATTAAAATAGATCAGGCACATGAGATTTCTAAGATTTTGTTGCCAGAACAATCTGTACCTCTTGAAAGCAACCTTGAAATTTTAGTCTGAGGGAAAAAAATAAGTTAGCCACTAAAAATTCACTTTTCTTGCTTTCAAAATACCAGCATTCATGTTCACGTGAATTGAAGAATGCGTAGACCAAAGTCTTTCCAACTTAAAGAACACAGTCAGAAATGGTGCTTCCTGAGGGAATAGAGCCTTTCTGGTTAAGAACATTTTCCAAGTTGCTGGAAGAAATGCCAATATCATAAAGACTGTAAGGTTGATATTGGAAAGGACCCAACAGTGCCACAGATGTCTGTATTTAGAGGGGATAGAAATCATGGAGTTGCATTGCACTATAATAAAGTTGTAGAGAAAAGCTGTTGTTTTCTACATGGCTTTTTAAAAATAGTTCATACATACAGAGTACAATACCAAGTCTTAGAAAGGTAGCCCTGGCTGGTGTAGCTCAACGGATTGAGCTCGGGCCTGTGAACCAAAGGGTTGCTGGTTCAATTACCAGTCAGGGCACATTCCTGAGTTGTGGGCCAGGTCCCCAGTAGGGGGTATGCAAGAGGCAACCACACATTAATGTTTCTCTCCCTCTTTCCCTACTCTTCCCCTCTCTCTAAAAATAAATAAACAAAATCTTTAAAAAAAAGAGAGAGAAAGGCAGTATAAAATTTTTAAAATAGATTCTTACTTTCCAATTATTTTCTTCTTTGATAATGAAACAACCTATGTGTCTCAGTCTCACTATAGATGATTCTTGATTCCCTTCCTTCATGCCAACTTTTTCTTGCTAACCTTCAGATATAGATATGCAGGGGTAAAATATACAAATAAACAAAATACCACATACACACTCTATGGCAACATGTCTTTGATTTGCTCATTGGATGCATACTTCACCAATGTTGTTTGTGATGTCTATTGTATATTTCTCACTCAACTCTACACCCATACTCAAATGTAAACTTATACTTAAATTTAAAGCTTTTTATTTAAGAAAGAATACCCTATTTAATGTCAAATAACTTAGAATTGCTTCCTGAATTTGAAAGGAAATCCAATACATATCTTTGGCAAGCATATATTTCATGAAATGAGAAGTTAAAGGTTTGGAGAGAATAAATGGAGACACTTCTGGAAGAAACAATGAAATTGTAATAAAGGGTTTGGGATTCAAAAGGGATCAGACTTACCAGTTCATACTATATTCTTAAATAAAATTATGCAAACAGATCTATCTTTTCAAAATTTCAGAATATGAATTAAATATACACTGTATTAGCTAATCAGTGTGTAATATGTTACCCCCCAAATAACAGCTTAAAACACATACATTGTTTATCCCACAGTCTCTGAGGGCCAGGAGTCTGGGAATGGTTTGCACGTGTCCTCTCTCTTAGGGTCTCTCACACAGCTGCAATCAAGGTGTTGGCTGTGGCCATAGTCTCACCTGAAGGTTCAACTGGAGAAGGATTCATTTCCAAGCTTACTCACACAGCTGTTGGCAGAATTCAGCTCCTCTTGGACTGTTGGCCTAAGGGTCTCTGTTCTTTACCGACTTTTGGCCAGAAGTTACCATAAGTTCCTTGCCACGTGGACCTTTTCAACATGGCAGCTTGCTTCCCTGAAGAATGCTTAGCTATCTGAATCAGGTCAGTTTTAGTTGACTTTCCAGATTGATTGTATATTGCCAATTACTAGATAGAGGAATTCTAATAAATATAGTTTCAATTATATTCTTACTAAGAACAGCTTAGTTTGGCTACTGTATTTTGTAGCTTCTCAAGGGACTAATGACATTTGCTTGAAAACATAATGTATCTTGATCTGTGTCATAAAGATTAGAGGAGAGCAATATGTCAAGTACCTGGCGCCACCCAGCACCACCCTGTCACCACTCAGTGACATCGATGCCCAGCGTATAGGAATTGAAAAAAGTTAGTTTCAATTTTCTTTCTTTTTTCTAAACATTTATGTATTTTGAGATAATACTGATAGTAGCCAATGTTTTTCAGTTGACATTTTTCTAATCTGTGATCATTATCCTAATTCAGAATTCTCTATTTCTATCTGAACAACCTAGTATCTGCATCCCTAGACACTTCTTCAATCGATTCTAAAATCTAAAACATGATTTTAAACTTTTGGAAGTGCAAATCTGACTATGTCACCTGTGTTACTTCTCTGCTCATTTTTTCAGTGGCTCCCTTTTACCTACCAAATAAATGCATATTTCTTGAATATCTTGCCCTCAATAAGCTAATCCCAGCTTTCATCCTGGATTTGTCTCCTAAAGTATCCTAAAAATACCATATATTCCACTAAAACTCTATTTCTCATTATTGTCTGAACATGCGATATACTTTTTCATATCTCTGCTATTTTTTCCTATCTGGAATATACAACTTCTAACCTGCTTAGATAACCCTATCTGCTTTTTAAGCTTAGCTTGCACCATACCCTATAGAGTCCTCCATAGTCTTCAAGACAAAAATGTCCCCTTATACCTTAGGAACCTCAAATCATGTTATAATACACATATATAGTATTCACCATAGTTATTTATAAATATGCCAGAACTTATGCATTACACTATAAGCCATTTAGAGGTAAAAGCCACATCCCATTAATTCTCTACTTCTCCTAGCACTCATTATAGTACCTTGTATAAGGTAGAAACCCAATCATTGTGTTTTGAATGAACAAATGAACACATAGGTAAAGCTTAACACATGTCTTCATAATTTGTTTCAATATCTAGTTAACCTTTTAAATTACCTAAATTTGCTATTTAAAGAATTTCTTTGATTTAACTTGGATAAAACAAGTAGTTATTTATTTATTGAGTGGTTATTTTTTGTCACATAATGTTAGGCCTTTTTTTTTTTTAAAAAAAAAAGCATATTATCTCCTTTTCCTGCTCTATAAGTTGATGCAATATTGTTGAAATTTTTTTTGAAATTTGGGAAAACTGAGGTGCTTAAATAATACTGTATATAATAACTTAGAAGTTGCAGAACTAAGGAAATTCAGGTATTTTATTCTTCACACAATGTTGGATTTTTCTGCTTTCATGGCATACTTAGTATCTACCAGCATTGTGTATTTTGAAACCAAAGGGTGTGTATTTTGCCTCCCTCTGATTCTACCACTCTATTTTGCTTATGACAAGTACTCAATAAATATTACATAGATGACTAAATAAGCATAGACAAATTGAATAATTTTAACTCTTGGCAGGTCATAGACAACAAGATTCATCAAAGAAAATTCAAACCCAAAGAATTTTTATCTGAATTACAACTCATATATTTATTCAGCAAATATTACTTGAGTTCATATTGTTTATGCACAAAAATAAATAATTTATAGCCCTTGCCTCTGGTAGTTCAACCATAATATTTAAGAAAACCATAAGATAATAAATAGTAAACACTTACATAGCACTGGATTATGGGTAAGGTACTGTTGTATGTGTTTTGGACATATCAAATCTTTTCAAACTGGAATGGTGAATATCTCATTTTTAAAGACAGAGAAACTAAATTTTAGAGTGTTCAAATAACTTGTCCAAATTTATACAACTAAAACTTTTTGGTTAGTATTTGAGTCCTGGAAAATTGAAACAGGGTGCAAAGCAAGGGTCCACCAAAATAAACCACATCACATGTTTGGGGGTTGGAGGATAGGAGAACTGGATGATTCAGATTAAGATCCTTTGCATAACAAAAAGGCAAGCTAATAGCTGTGTTACTGTCCCAGTCAGAAGGTGTATGTGTCTTTTGGAATGTGTCAGGACTCCTGATATAGCCAGGGTTTGTACAGCACCTGCACAGAGTCAGGGAGGTGGAGCTCCAGTGTCCGAGAACTCTTGCCCTGACTAAAGATGGCGGCCCAAAGAATGTAAATGATCCAGGGAGACTGGCAAATGTAGCACTTTGTGGGAGGAGCCAAGTATAAGGTCACATTAGAGGTTCAGGATTTAAACTAAAGGCAGGCAGAGGGAGGGAAGAAGCTGGTCTGCTATGAGGGCTGAGAAAATAAGTAGCAGCTGTGCTGATCTGTAGTGAAGAGGGCAGCCATGAGGGATTCGGCTATGAAGGCTGAGGGAGAAAGCAGAAAGTAGCTATGCAGTTTGTAGTCAGCATTCTGCCATGTAGCCTGGGCTATTAAGAAAGTGGAGCAGCCATGAGGAAGGAGCCATGAGCCAGGAGGGATTTGGCAGTAGCAGCCAAGAGGGAGAGAAGGACAAGCTGCTGCTCTGATTATGCCTGCTCTGGCTGAGTCTGAAGCCACCAAGGACTCTGCCTTTCAATATGCTGACCTGCTGCCTCCCAGACCTGGACTCTATCTGGACTCTTGGGACTTACGATATACAGAGAAATCACTTTCTTGGGACTTGTGCCTTTCCTGGACTATACCATGATCCACTGCAGCACAGCACATATTTTCCCGAACATGGAGGATGAGGACAACGTACCCCAGATCCTAAAGGGGAGAGGTGCTGCGAGAGAATGGCAACTTTGAACCCCTTAAGTGTCCTTTCCAGAGGAGATAGAGAAGTGTGCAGCTGGCTTAAGAACAGATAAGGAGATGGGGAACCTTTGGGCTTGGTTTTGGTGTATAGTCTGGTGGGGAGCAAGGGAAGTGCTGGGTCTTATGGGAGAGCAGGCCTCTTAGCAGAAGTGCTCTCAGCTCCGCACCCCCAAGTTTTCACCTCTGTAAATAAAAACCAGTTTCTTGCAACACTAATTGTTGGGCCATACATCGAGGCACCACATGCACAGGCCCCTGTTTGCTCAGTTACATGCTTATATCTATGATGATAAAATGCTTCAAGTCCACACAATAACTTCAAGTGCACAAATGATTATTACAAAGGTAGATATGAGACAGGAGATAGGAAGGAGGAAACTCTGGAGGTGCCCCAGGGCTAAGATAAAGGACATTGATACAGGACAGAGACCCTATTCTGAGACCAGTTGTTCCCGCTTTCTGGAAAAGTGCTGAATCATGGTGACTTAAGAATGCACCTGTGCAGAAAATGCTACATGACCCCTGCTTCATTATAATAGCATTATAACAAATTAACATTGTGCCATCCCCTGCTTTGGTGGCCAATCGAGGAAAATCATGGGAGACCACATTCGCAGTAGCTTTAAAGTAATACAACTACTTGTACGTGTACAATAAAAGCCTTCCAAAACTAGTCAGGAAATGTCTGCCCTATAAGAATAGCATCCCTCCAGCCCCTGAGGTCAGTCTCTGCTCGGAGTTGGCTTGCTCCCATGTTCTGTAGAGTATACTATCACTTAATAAATCCGCTCACGCTCTTTCTGCTATAAACTCTGTGTGTTCAGTTCAATTCCTTGTCTGCAATCACCAAGAACCTGGTTACCTGTGCCCACCTGTGACAGATATAAATATGTTGTAGTGATATCCATAATTTGAGAAAAACACATATTGTTTTAAGAATTCAGAAAAGAAAGTGATTATTTCTTACAGGAAAATTATGAAAAACTTAACCAGATAGAATTTCCACAGAAAGAGAGCAGAGAAGGATTGGGAGAGTGACATGAGTAAAGCGAAACATGGAGAAACTGTTTTGTTTTTGTCTTTGAACCTGGAGAACAAATCAGACTGGCTGGAGTAACCACAATTCTAACTATAAAATTAGTGGTAAATAGGGGCAAATGGACAGATATCGGAGGGTATAGTTTGATAAGATAATATGGGCAACAAGAAACTATTGAACATTCCATACTAGAGGAACTTTATTAATAAATTATAATTTATATAAATATTACTGTCAGAGATAAGAAGATGTTAGAATGGAGCAAGCCCTGGCAAAAAAAAATTAACTTTCACTTGAGTATATGTTTATTGATTTTAGAGAGAGAAGGAGAGAGAGAAACATCGATTGGTTGCTCCAGTATGCTCCCCAAGCAGGGACTGAACCCACACCGAGGTGTGTGCCCTGACCTGGAATCAAACCTGCAAACTTTCGGTGTATGAGATGACAGTCCTCTCAACTGAGCCACGCTGCCAAGGCCCTGGAAAATTTTATATAAGCAAAAGAAACCTTCAATATTTTCAAAAGTTTAATTTAAAATGTTTTATTCTTTATAGTCTTGGGAAAATATTACAACCTAATATCCTCAGATAGGTGCAGAAAGAGACATCCCAACACAAACAAAATGACAGAAGAGAAAAAATGTGGTCCAGATTAAGTTTCTAAATGGAAATCATTAGGTGAGGGGTAACATTTATACAATTTTTCAAATATTTCAACAACCATAAAATTTTAGCAGTAAGCTTAACATCTTGTGAAGTGCATAAAAATGATGCCTTATTAAGCTATCCAGCCTCCTGCATTAGGGATTCTTCTGTTCTGTACATATTCTACAGTTGCAGATTTGGTAAGTAGTGTGTAGTTGGAACAAGCAGTTAATGATATCAAATGAGTCAGTGCTGTTTCCAGAACAGGTGAAATATCACATGTATAACTTTGCAGACTACTCTCTAAAATAAAGTGGTAATGAGATTAGAACCATTACTACTTCCACTGTATAAATCCAGTCGCTTGAAATGGTATTTTCTTGTCAAAATAATCCTTTTGGAAAATGATATCTTTAACTGCAGTGATAAAGTGGTTTTTTTATTTCACTTATGACTTAAATCCTATGATATTTCAAAGTTGTTTTGGGGGATGGTAATATTTTAAAAGAGAACTTATCAAAGGACCACAAGATTATGAAAACTAGATACTTTTACAAAATGTCTTTGTCATTGTTTGTATTGTTTGCATAT
Source organism: Trachops cirrhosus (assembly GCA_028533065.1). Taxonomy (NCBI): domain Eukaryota; kingdom Metazoa; phylum Chordata; class Mammalia; order Chiroptera; family Phyllostomidae; genus Trachops; species Trachops cirrhosus. The sequence goes on along the minus strand of CM052544.1, from coordinate 83,610,708 downwards.
TTTTCATGTGGATAAATGTATACAGTGGGTTCATTTTATTTTTACATTATGTCAATTTTATTTTATACTATCAGAGAATATTTTTATTCCACAAAGAAGCAGAATAATTACTTTCCCCTTGACTCACCCTTATTTCTCTTCATCTTTTCCTCTCTCTTTTCAATCCAACCTCCTACCCAAAAGAAATCAGTCCAATTGAAATTTCTAAGAAAGTTCTTTTACAAGAAAACTCCTTCTCCTTAAAATTGCTACAAAAGAAATTCACCTTATTACTCACTCTCTTCTTGGCACTTCATTAACATCAGTATTAAATCTGTCCCCATTTGGAATCTTGTATTGTGCATGAATTATTCTGCATGAATGGCCTATTGTAATTCATGTCTTTTTTTCAGTTTCATTAAAGCTGTATAGTTATATTGTTATTTAATAAGGCAGTTTTGCATTTATTTCCAAGTCTAGATAAGGCACCCAAAGACATTTTGAATATGTCCTAAATGATTAGGCTAAAGATATTATTTTTTTTGGTATAGTCCTTTTAAAACTAAGATAAAAATTTGTTTACTATTAACCCACCAATTGTCTTCAATTTGTTCTGAATGCATATTTCCTTTAGTATTGATGACACAGGTGTATTCTTTTTCCTAAAATACATCATGGTATGTGAAATAAATTGAATAAAATTAAACATTATGATGACAATCCAAGTGCATTAAAAATTAAAATGTTGACTTCATAATTTAGGTTTAGGAATCACTGCGTATGTTGCTTAATGCAAGAAACATGCAGTTCTGAGGATGTAAGTTTTGTCAGTTCAGGTATATTGGGAAAAATGCTAGCTCTGGTCAATGTTTGATTAATTATATAATGGTTTGAAATCCTTCTGACTTGGTATCTGGACATGCATAAGCCAGTTGCATCAGGCTAGAGGAATGAACTGCTAATTTGGAGAGTTTAACTGGAAGATTGGATTGTGAGGAGGTCTCTTAGCCATGATGCTCACAGGAAACAGATTTTGCATGTAATCTGGCTCAACAAAACGGTTCATGAAACAGTTTCCCAGCAAGACTGTATCAGAAGGCAATGAGCCCTTGTGAAAATGCTTGTTGGGAAAAAAAAATTTGGTCTAGTCTAAGCCAACTTTAAAACAATTGCCAAATTAATTAGATTACTTTATTTTTGCCTCAAGAAGCATCATCTAAATCCAGAGCAACAAAGTTCAAAAGCAGATTGGGGGATATTTAAAAGCTTTATGTATTAGCAAGTTATAACCTAACATCTTTTTAGTAACTTGTAACTCTAAATACACTTCCCTGTATTGCTTTTCTTTCTTGCTTCAACATGCTGAACTTTGTTATGGTCTGTCTTCATTCTGAATTTATGATTCTTTTTCCCAACATTAAAGCAGCAAATTGTTTTAGTTCATTTACTCCAACTATTATCAATGCCTAGGAGAATTATTCTTTAGGCAAGTTTGTTTGAAGAATATGTACTTTATATTTGCTGGGGTAAAGCCTTAAAAGTCTAAATTCAGGATTGATTCTGAAAAACTGCTAGGTAGTCTTATTCAAATTCTCCTGTTAAAAGAGCTTTAACAGGAGAAACATAGAGGGCAAATCAGCTGCTCCCTGTGGTGACTGGTCAGGAATTAACCACACCCCTCCTAGGACAGGGTCCCTTTTATAGGGGTTAATAGTAAAACCATACAGTGGGTAGTCACATAGACCACCAGAAAGAACAATGCATTCCTAAGTTAACAGATAACATCAGGCAGTATTCACACTGTATACATTAGTTAACATCCTTTCTGGGGCATGACTTATTTTTTGACAGCATTCTGGCTTTCTGGGTAGTCAACTAAGCCTGAGGCTACAGAGAGTTAAACAGTCACAGAGGGTTAAACATAGAGTCCAACATTTCCAGAATCCTTTGCTGAAGGAGCTGTATTGAATCTGAGTTCTCTTACGGTCTCCATTTCTAGAAACTCTAAATCCTGTCATTTAGGAAAACCAAATCAATGGAAGGTCAAATTTTGGATCAGTTAGTTGGGGAGTGCTATAAAGTAGCAAAAGTAATGGTTACTGCACCAACTAGGAAAGCCCATTAATGGATAGAAAATATCCAAATAAGAAAAAGTGGCAGAACTAGAACTCTAATACCTACAGAACAGGAAACAAAGTAGAGCAAAAGAGCCCAAAATTGAAGAACCTAAAAACAGATAATCTTCATCCTCCAAAGGAAACTTTTTTTTTGCCCCTTTTGAGGAATTCCATAATCCCAGGTAATTATGGGTAAATAGCTCTACTATAAGAAAGAGTATAGCCAAGGAGAAGTGAAAGAAAAGGGGTTTTAGTGTTAGAACAGTAGCCAACAAATTGCAAAAATCCTTCAGTGGAAGCAAAAGTAGTTGAACTGAGTGCAAAAAAAATGCGCTCAGTTTCCTTGATATTGTTGAACAATTAAATCATGTTCTTATTCCACAACTGTATGACTTTGGCAGTCATGAGGAGTCACATACAAACTATCTTACTATTGTTAAATAACAGTAACTCAATCTACGTAATTTTAAAGATCTAATTGTTGCTCCAAGGAGCTGTACAAAATCAAAGGCTTTTACAGGCACAAGGAGAGAAAAGTGGGGATCATTTCACAGGTTTAGACCACCTCTCTATGGGGGACAAAAGGAATTATCAGTGGATTACCTCACTAGTGCTGACTAGGAAGGTCCAGATTGACTGGTTGAGATTATATTCCTGTGAAACATTAAAACTGCGTTTTGATTAGGTATTAAGTCTTGGGTTGGTGACATGGGTTTAGCAGAAGTGACTCCATTTTGGATTTATTGTCTCTTTTTTGGCACTATAATCCCCTTCAGATCTGAAAATAATGTGTATTTGAATATTATAACTTTTCTGTTTATAATATAAAAATAGTCAAATGAAATCCATTATTATACTTTGTAAAAATGTTGTTGAGGACATTGTCTACTGCAAAGAACAAACTTAAAGTCCAACATAAGATATTTAGTTTATATAATTAGTGTCAGAAAAGTTATGTTTAAGAACACACATGCTTTTTCTACTCTGACAATAAGTTAATAATTGATTTACTTTATATCTGTCTAAAAATACAAACCATTTATTTTACTTAGGGACAGAATTTAAAATTCAAACCTCAACTAAAGCCTGGAATTCAGAAATGAATAGGGTTTTATCTGAACAATTCCAATTTCCTTATTTATAAAATGTAGACAACTACTAGCAAACTGCCAGCATCTGAAAAATATGACTAAAGAACATATTTGTAATAATAAAAGTAATGCCAGCAAACATTTGATGAATGTTTAGAACATCACAGTTAATGCCTAAGCTCTTCACCTCCTTTATCTTATTTAATACCTATAATGACCTTAGGAGAAAGATGCTATAATTATGCTATTTGACATCTAAGATTATTGAGGTTTGAAGAGGCTAAGTACTTGCCCAAGGTTAAAGAGTTAAAACCACTATATTTACCGTGGGCTGATATCAATATTTCTACTTTTAATCTCATAACTACAATAAGCTACTTCTGCTTTAACTATGCAGGAGATCAGGGAAACAGAATGATTATATTTAGGACATAGAATTGATAAAATGTTATGATTGATTGACTGTAGACATAAGGAATAAAGATTTACTTCAGAGTCCCCAATTTAGGCAACTAAATGGTTGATGACATTAGAGCAAGAACAAGTTTTGAGGAAGTATATGATGGGCATGTTGAATTACAAGAGCCTATAGGACATCAAAGTATAGATGTCTATCAGGCAGCAGGATTAAAGAGCCCGAACCACAGGATAGAGGTATATATTTAGAAATCATTAGCCAATAGCAACAAGGGAATTCATAAGCATTAGTGAGATTAACTGGGATAAAGTGCAGAGGAGAAAATAAGAGATCCAGAGACAGGTATGTGGAAGAGGAAATGCTATACAGACATTAAAAAGGGGCATCAGAAAGATAGGAGGACCAGGAAACATAAAACAATGAAAGAGAAAGTCTTATAAGAAAGAAGCACTGTCAAAGGTTAGAAAATTTATATAAATTGAAGACTAAAAATGGTTATTTGATTGTCCAACATTCAAAGGCTGAAAGAAAATTTCTAGAATTCTATGTTGAAAAATAATTTTTATATATATAAATGAAAAAAAATTACCTACCTTTATTCTCAAGAAGCTATAAAAAAATAGTCACCAAAACTAGGTAATAATCTAAGAAAGAGAAGAATATGGAATCTAAGAAACAGAGTTTTAGGAAATATAATATATATATTTCAGAACAAAAACATTACCAAAGATAAAAAAGAATATTACATAATGATAGAGGAGTCTATTTATCAAGAAAACAAAATAAGCTTAAATATATATATGTAGCTAACAAAAACCTTTACAAATACATGAAACAGAAACTAAGAGAAATAGAAGAAATGACAAAATCTCTGTTATAGTTGAGGATTTTGACACTCTCTGTCAGTAATAAATTCAACAGTCTTAGAGAAAATAAGTCATAAAAGACCTGAACAACAAAAAATCAACAAATTATGGAAAAATTGGCATTTATAGAACACTTTACCTGATGCACCTTATTTTCAATTGCATATGAAATACCCATTTTCTTGACCTAAAAACAAGTCTTAATATTTTAAAAGTAGTTAAAATCATACAAACTATGTTTTTTGACCACAATGGAATTATACTAGAAATCAACAATAGAAAGAAATTACAAAAATGTTTAAAAAATAGACAAAGATGCACCAAAAAAATTACTGAACAATTTCACTGTTGAACAAAGATGCATAATTCCTAAACAAAATATTAACAAATTTAATCTACAATATTTAAAAAGTAAAATATATCATGAGCAATTGGTTTTTTCCCCAGGAATAAAGGTTGATTCAACAGCTGAAAATAAAATATTTTAATTAGCCATATCAATAGATTGAAAGAGAAAAATTATAATGATTAACAGACACAGAAAAAGCATTTTTGAGAAGACAACCTTGCTACAATTAAAAAAAAAAAACCTTTGCAATTTGAAAATAGAAGTAAAGCTCCTCACCTAATAAAAGACAGCCATGAATGACCTATTGTTGATATCACAAAAAATGGTGAAATACTAAATGTTTATCTTTTAAGATTGAAAAAAATGCAAGCAAGTCCACTCTCACCACTCCTATTCACTATTGTACTGGAAGTATTACCCCAGTGCAATAAGATTAAAAAGGCATAGATTTGAACAGAAGAAATAATAATGGCCTAATTTTCAGACTACATAACTACCTAGGTAGTAGAGAATTAAAGAATTTACCTCAATGCTACTAGATCTAATACATCAGTTTAGCAAAGTTGCAAGAAACCAGGTCAATAAATCCAAGTCAGTTGTAGTTCTATACATTAACAATAAACAGCTTCAAAATGAAATTTTAAAGGTACCAGTTACAGGAACACCAAATTTAAAATACAGATTAATCTAATAAAATATGTACATAATTAGTCTGATGAATATTATAAAACTTCAATGAGAGAAGTTTGAAAAGACCTATATAAGTGTTGAAATACATAATGTTCAGTGATTGATATCAGTCTCAAGGCAGTAGTAGCTAGCTGCTAGATTTGCTTTGACTTTCTGCCATAGATTCAACTGGTAGAAGACAAAAAAGTCAAATAGATTGAGACAGTCTAGGGTCAAGGTAGGTGCTCTGTTGCTGAGAAACCAATTCTAGGCTGTAGTTAAAAAATATTATGGCCTGCAGCTGTACCCAGAGGTGTGGGGTGGTGGACAGTCCATGCCTCATCTGAACCAGGGAAGGAGATGAAAAACTGCCTTATAGCAGCCACTCTCAGGGTAGCAAATTCAAGTGAAAAACAGTCTTATAACAGATCTTCATGAGACTGCATATTTTGCTCTATTCATTTAAGAGAGAATCCCAGGGAGTTCCACCAATACTTGGTCATCCTGAACTTGAGTTTTGTGTACCTGGTCAATATGGATATGATGTTGCCTGGGTGCCCTGCCAGAGCAGTTCTCTTACCATCAGACTTATATTTCTTATAAGAAGAAGCTTATGAACAAAATAAACTACTGAGCACAATAGAACCAGAGGCATAGAATCATGGAATAGACTGACAGTTGAAAGAGGGGAGAAGGGAGGTGGGGACTGATTGAAAAAAGGTGAAAGAATTACTCAAAGAACGTGCATAAAGGACCCATGAACATGGACATGGTGTGGGGATTGACTATGGAAGTGGGGGGTGAGCTGGGTGGAGTGGGCCAAGGGGGGAAAATTGGGACAACTATAATAGCATAAACAATAAAATATTTTTAAATAAATAAAATATTTCAAAAAGACATATTACTAAGAACATTTCTTCAAAAATTGTCTATGGATTCAATACAATCTCAGATGGAGACAACAGTACTTGAACAACAAAAAAAGAAAAAACAAAAACAAAACAAATTTCAAAAGCAATTTTAAAAAGAGAAAACAAAGAGGATTCACATAATATGATTAATTAAAGTTACATTAGTTATAACAGTATGGTACTAAGGTAAGGGTAGGTACAAAGATTCATTGAACAGAACAGAAAGTCTAAAAGTACAAATGTTTATATGTTGATTTTCAAATAAATTGCCAAAGCAATTCAGTGGTGCAAGAAGAGTCTTTTCCACAAATGGTGGTAGAAAACTGATCATTCATATGTAGAAAAAAGGAAAAGGCACCATGAACTTCAACTTTGCACTAGATACCAAAATCACACTGAATATAAAAATTGACCTGAAGTGAATCATTGGGCACTTGTAAAATTTTCATAAGAAAGCATATGAGAAAAGCTTCATGATCTTTGATTAAGCAAAGATTTCGTAAAGACACACACATAAAAGCACAAACCATAGAAGATAAAATTAACAAACTAAAGCTAAAATGTGTAACTTTTACTCTGCAAAAGACACTTAAGTAAATGAAAAGACTAACTGCAATCCTGGAAAAAAAATTTGTCAAAACACCTGATTAAAAAAAATTCTATTCAGAGTATAAATAAATAATGTACAATTCAATAAGAAAACTAAAATCCCAATAAAATATTGAACAGACACCTCACTGAAAAAGAGACATGTCTGGCAAATAGCATATAAAAAAGTCTCAGCATCATTAATCTTTGGGGAAATACAAATTAAAATCAATATGAAATACTATTAAAACTTAAAACTTACTAATACCAAGTTTTGGTGAAAATGTAGAGCAAGAAGAATCCTTAAACAAAACTGATGAAAATGTAAAAAGTAAACCAATTTAGCCATTTCTCATTAAGGTAAACATGTGTCTATTCCATAACCCAGCAATCCTTCTCCTTAGTGTTTATTGCCTCAAAATATATGTCAATGTAAGAAATGTCCAAACCTGTAGAGAATTTTTATGAGTTTATTTGAGCCAAATTGATGACAGTGCCTGGGAAGAAAAATCTCAATAAATTCAGAAAATGCTCCAGAGAATGGCAGTTTTGCCATTTATATTATTCATTATAATCAGAGGAAGAAGCATGAGGAGGTTACATGAAATCCATTGGTGATAGATTAAGGAGGCAGGTGAAAGCAGAGGGGAGAAATCTCTGAGACTGGATAAAAAGTAAACCAGATAGACACATACTTCTTTTACATTTTTGGCTACAGGAGAGTTAATAGTTAACAATTGATATGATAATAACAATGAGGGGTTCTGTGGTCTGTGCTCTGGTGCAGTGATTGTGCCCTGAAATGGTGTGCAAAAGGGAAAGTACCCTGACATTCCAAAGGCATGTTATCTTAGATGCAAAAAGACAGCAGACAGGCTCAATTAAGGTAAAGACTGACCTTTGTCATGGAAGATACCTGTGTAGGACGTAACTACCTGCCACAACTCACTTTTAGTTAGGAAGTTTTAATGTCAGACCATCCTATATGGTTGCTTTGTGTCTCTGAGTTTGCAAGGTCATTACACATGCCTCCGCTGAGCTTGTCAGGTTTAGTATGTGGCCAATTTTTCATCCACATGTCTATGCTCTCAGAAATAATTACATGAAATGTATGAAGTCTGTCCAAAAAAAGTCCAACCATTGTTAACATAATGAGAACTATTTGCATGACATTGGCGTAACCTGGCAGCCAAGGAGAGTGGGCTGGAATGCGCATGCATGAACGATGATGACTCCGCTGTACTAGTCAGTGGGAGCAGTAGACACTGTTGAGTGAGCATGTGTATTGTGTGGCTGTAGCATTCAAAAATGACTAAGTACAGTGGATTTCCGGCCAAGATAGAGGCATAGGTAGACACACTGTGCCTCCTCACACAACCAAGATAGGGACAACAACAATTTAGAAACAGAATAGCAACTAGAACTGACAGAAAATTGAACTGTATGGAAGTCAGACAACCAAGGAGTCAAAATAGAAACGTTCATCCAGATGGGTAGGAGGGGCAGAGTCGGAAAGCCGGACAGAGAAGGGTCTCAGAACAAAGAGCATTGGGACCCAGTGCGCAAGGCCGCAGTGGGCAGACCCTGGGTGTGCAAGTGGTGGCAGGCAGACCCCGGCTGAGGGGAGGCAACCGGGAGACCCAGTGAGGCAGCGATTGTGAAGCAAGGGACTGCACACAACCCAGGATCCCAGCACCTGGAAATAGAGACTTGGGGCACTGATTGAAAACACCTGTGGGGGTTGAGGCACAGGGAGAGACTCCCAGCCTCACAGGAGAGATCGTTGGAAAGACCCATGGGGTGCACCCACATGGGAATTGCCAGCAAAAGGGCCCAGTTTGCTTGGGGGAAGTGGCACAAGGGACTGAAGTCCAACAGAGAGCAGAGTAAGCTCCATTATTTCCTCTCAGACCCCGCCCCACATAAGCATCACAACCCAACAACTGGGTTGCCTCACCCTGGTGAACACCTAAGGCTCTGCCCCTCATACATAACAGTTATGACCGGGCCAAAAAAATATGGCTCAAACAGAAGAAAAAATGAAAGCTCCAGAACCAATAATTTTAAGTGACCGAGAGATAGCCAACCTATCAGATGCACAGTTCAAAACACTGGTGATCAGGATGCTCACAGAATTGGTTGATTTTGGTCACAAACTAGATGAAAAAAAATGAAAGCTACAATAAGTGAAATGAAGAAAAATGCACAGGGAACCAATAGTGATGGAAAGACAGCTGGGTCTCACATCAATGGAGTGGACCAGAAGGAAGAAAAAACATACAATCAGAAAAGAATGAAGAGATAAGAATTCAAAAAAAATGAAGAGAGGCTTAGGAACCTCCAGGACATCTTTAAACATTCCAACATCTGAATTATAGGGGTACCAGAAGGGGAAGAAGAAGAGCAACAAGTAGAAAACTTACTTGAACAAATAATAAAGGAGAACCTCTCCAATCTGGCAAAGAAAATAGACTTCCAGGAAGTCCAGGAAGCTCAGAGAGTCCCAAAGAATTTGGACCCAAGGAGGAACACACCAAGGTACATCATAATTACATTAGCCAAGGTAAAAATGAAGGAGAGAATCCTAGAAACAGCAAGAGAAAAGGGGACACTCACCTACAAAGGAGTGCCCATCAGACTGTCAGCTGATTTCTCAAAAGAGACTTTGCAGGCAAGAAGGGGCTGGAAAGAAGTATTCCAAGTCATGAAAAGCAAAGATCTACATCCCAGATTGCTCTATCCAGCAAAGCTTTCATTTAGAATGGAAGGGTGGATAAAATGCTTCTCGGATAAGGTCAAGTTAAAGGAGTTCATCATCATGCAACCCTTATTATATGAAATGTTGAAGGGACTTACCTAAGAAAAAGAAGATAAAAAACATGTGTAGTAAAATGACAGCAAACTCACGATTATTAACAACCACACCTAAAACAAAAACAAAAACAAACTAAGCAAACAACTAGAACAGGAACAGGACCACAGAAATGGAGATCACGTGGAGGGTTAGCAACAGGGGAGTGGAAGGAGGAGAGAGGGGAAAAGGTACAGAGAATAAGTAGTATAGATGGTAGATAGAAAATAGGGGGAGGGCAAGAATAGTATGGGAAATGTAGAAGCTAAAGAACTTATGACACATGGACATGAAGTAAAGGGGGGAATGTGGGTGGAGGAGGGTGTGCAGGGTGGAGGGGAGTGAAGGGGGTAATGGGACAACTGTAATAGCATAATCAATAAAATATATTAAGAAAAATAAAACAATAACGACAAGAAAAAATGACTAAGTACAGCAAAGAATCTGCATCAAATTTTGCATTAAGCTTGAACATTTCTCTTGAAAACTATTCAGATGATTCAGAAGGCCACAGCTATGGGCGACTGGCATTTGGCAGCTTCATCAGGACAATGCACTTGCTCATGCATCATGTCTCATGCAGAATTTTTTGCAAAACTTCAAATCACCCAGGTGACTCAGCCCCACTACAGCCCAAATTTGGTGCCCTGAGAGTTCTGGCTTTTTCCAAAACTAAAATCACCTTTGAGAGGGAGGAGATTTCAGACCATCAATGAGATTCAGGAAAATACGGTAAGGTAGCTGATGGTGATTGGGAGAACTGTGTGAGGTCCCAAGGTGCCTACTTTGAAGGGGACTGAGGCATCATTGTCCTATGCACAATGTCTCTTGTATCTTGTATCTTCTTCAATAAATGTATCTATTTTTCATATTATATGGCATGGTACTTTCTCGACAGACCTTGTATATATAGATTTATTCATAATCATTAAAATCAAATATAATACATTCATCATCTGGTGAATGAATAAGCAAATTGCAGCACATTCATACAGTGGACTGGTTTTTCTTTTTCAGCAATAAAATGAATGAATTACTGACAGATTCAACAACATGGGTGATTCTCAAGAGCATTTTATGAAATGAAAAAAGAACTTAAGACACAAGAAGCTACCTATTTATGTAATTTCATTAAGATATTCTGGAAAGGGCAGGACTACAGGGAGAGCAAATAGATTAGTGATTGCCAAGGGAGATGGGAAGAACTGACCACAAAAGAGCATGATGGAGCCTTTTGGGCTGATGGAAATATATTATGACTTGATTTTTGGTTAATGTTATTGGACTTTGTATGTGTGTCAAAACCATCATACTGAACACCTAAATGAAGTAAATTTATGTATGTGTATTATAGCTCAATAAAACTTATTTTAAAAATTAGTAATAACCATGAAATAGAAGGAAAATCAACAAAACGTGGTGTCGTGAAAGTCAAGCAAAGAAAGTCTTCCAAAAAAGAGGGCTTCATCAACTGCATCATGTGCTGCTGAAGTATCAAGTAAGAGAAAATGAGGAAAGTGACCTTGGGATTTGGCAGCAGAGAGTAAGAGGGTCTTGACAAGAGCCATCTGAGGAGAGCAGTGGGGATAGACCCCCTGTTGGAGCAGATTGAGAAGAGAATGTGAGATGAAGGAGCTTTTCCGTGGAGACTGAAAAATGAGACATGAATTAGAGGAGGGAGTGAGTTGATGAATAAGCTTGTTTTTTTTAAATATAAGATATGCTAGAGTATAAACACATACTGATGCAAAAATTTAGTACAAAGAAAAAAATTAGGCTGGGAAAATAAAAGCAAGCAGAATAGTTACATCTCAAATGCTGATAAATGTAAGAAGTGTGGGATTCCCAGTACAAGAGAGGAACTTGTTTTCAGGAACTCTATCCTTGGTAGCAAAATGGATTCACACTTGAACTCGACTATGTAGAATTACATAGTGGTACCTTACTTATTTATGAACACATGTTTTAAGGATAAAGTAGAACAGATATCATTTAAAGAAAATTTAAAAAAATAGGTGTTTTTTCAGGCAACCAAACTGAGCAGATTGTTAACACTTGGACAAGGCATTAAGCACTATGATTTTTGTCAAGAGGAATGGAAAATAAAATGTTTTTAGTTACGAACTTCTTTTCTCACAATAAGTAGCAAGCAAGTTGATCTGTGGAGACAGAGTTTTTCTTCACATTAAATTCATGCAGGAATCAACTTACCATGTGTTGAACAGTCCCTGAATGAGTTCTACAACTGCAGTGTTTTTTATAAAAGCTATGAAGTTCTCTCCTCAGCCACATAGGAAGACAGAGAGGGAGCATGAATTCATAACCCAGCCAGAGTTTTTGCTCTGTAATGAAGAACTGAAAAGAATGCAGTTAACATTTGTCTAGGTGGGGAATTATAAAAAAATACTCTCTTAGAATGAAGGGCACTAAAGTACAGAATTCTTTCCCACATAACCCAGAAAACCTACGCCATAGATCATATTTTTGTTGTTTCCTTTTCTACTCTGAGTTTTTTACTAGACTGCAATCTTCATAATGGATCCATCTTGGTTACAACTCTACCTCAATTTACGCATATGTCTCTAGGTTATATCAATCCTCAATTATCTACAGAAGAATTATTTTCAAACACCAGGGAAAGAAAGAGATTAACCTGCATTTCACATTAGGCTGCATTTATCTAGCTACCTAGCACCAAAGTTATAAAATGACTCCCATAGAATACATGTGTAAATCAAAAATTAAATTACTTAAAATGGATGTTTAATTGAAAGATTGCAAAGAGGATAAAAAGTAGTTCTGGATGTACAAATTATATAAGGACAAGCTAGGTGTAACCACCAGAAAAAAGGAAAAATAATCTTTATTTCCTTTTATCCCTTCATGACAATTAAAAACATGTATCCTCTACCTTCATTCATTTTATCCTAAAACCATATATTTTCCAAGTTGAGAAACAGTTTATTTTATAATGCAGTGTACATCATTATTCAGAATACATATATATACATATATATATATTTTACATCTCTCTGATTTTCTGACATTCAGTGTTACAGAGTCTGAAAGATGTGTTCCTCTTCAAGAGATGATTGTTAGCAATTATGAGTTTTAGGCCTGTGTGGTAGCTACCCTTGGGTACACAGACAATTACATTTCACCTTCTCTTATCACAGTAGTTCACTTTTCCCCTCCTCTGTGATCTTATATCCTTCTTCAATATAGCATCCTTTGTGGCTTCTGCACTCCTAACATTTTTATGATTGAACACAATGCTGGTTTATTCTGTCATGTCTCTTTGCTCCAAGCTTCATGTGCCCGAATTTTTGTAGTAGATGGTAAATGTGGAGTTCTTTTCATTAAAAGTAATCTTTTGTTTTTTCAAAGCTGTCTTTGAAAGTTGCTGATTTGTTATGAATGTTCAAGAAAGAATTAAACTTCTGAAAGTTCCTGTGTGTTGCTCTAGCAGGGGCCCATGCACTTGTGCAGGGCGAGGTATACAACACAGGAGGGCACAGTTCTTAGTTGTTACAGAAATAACAAAAGAGTAGCAGGTGTGAGAACTACATAGACTGAAAAAGGTGTGCAATCTAGCAAATCATATGAAAACAAAGCCAGTCTGAAATGCTTCAGTATTACCCAATTCCAAATCAGTCACGTCACTGCTTCATGAGATGAGCTTCAAGGACCGAAATATATATTCTACAAGTAAGTCCATTGTCACAAAAGGAAACACTGTCCAGGCAGAATAGAAACATAGAAATCTGGAAAGCACCAATTCAGGAAACTATATTTGGTTTAATCTAGGACCAAGAGCTGCTGTTTACAATTAGTTTTCTTCAGAGAAATACAAGTATTTCCACAGATGAGTTTCTTTAAAACAACAAATTCTTTACTAAATGTTGATTATAATTTCATCACAATTGAAAGGCGATGGCACCTCTCTTGTCAATGGGAGAATACATTTATTAACCTCTACCACAATCGGTACTCTGTTACTTTCTGCTTGCCTTAGCTTCACCAAGTTCCACTCCTTGGATTCCTGTCACACTCAACCAAATCAATTACCATCTCTAGCAAAACCCACCAAACCTCTGGTTTTACCACTTACAAACAAGCAAAAAGTCCTTTGGGAGACCATAAAATATTTCACTTATGAAAGTCTAATTTGCAGCCAGAATCTACTTAGTAGTTCTGTGCTATTTTATCTTGCCATTTCTTCAACTCTTACAGATTGTTTTGTTTGAAGAAAGCTTCAGTGGTTGGTAGAGCTCCACAGAAGAGGCCTGTCCTTAGATTGTTGTTGAAAGTGTCGGTTTCTAGTTCTCATTTGGCAACTTACAGAACTACTTTGGGCATATCATTTAATCTTTCTGGGTCTTGTTCTTCCCCAAGGGGATGTGCTAAATTATTTCTAAGTGTCCTTCCAATTCCTGGATTTAATTATTTCATTCTGACAGTGTTGAATACTCTCTAGAGTTTTCCTTTTATCAGAATTTTCAGAATGACTTGTTGATAAAAGCTTGTTGAGAGTTTTGGCTTTCTGAGAGTTCCACATAACATTAGTCTACTTTTCTCATAAATCTCCTAAATCCCCGAAAAGACCTAACAATGGAAGAAGTCCTGATGACGGTTGGTTAGCTCAATGAAAGATAAAAAGTAATGCCCCATTTAAAAGGGTATTTTTACTTCAATAGAAAAAACTGCAAATTCTAATCTCTAGCAGTAAGCTAGTGGCAGAAGTTTTTGAAATATTCTGAAGACCACAGTCTATAACGCCCACAAAAGACACATGGATTTTATAGCCAAAATCATCAAGCTGGAATGGTGATATGATCCAAGAATCGATTAACCACAAGCATGAGGTTTAACACTTGGGGAAATGTCATCAACACTATGGAGAGAAAGTGAATCATCTATGTGCCTAGGCAAAGTTTCAAAAACAGAGTCTGAAACTGAAGAACAGATGGTGAGATGACAAGCCAAAGTTATCTGACTTTTTCCCAACATCTCAGAGACAGTAGCTTTTGTAGTGTTGTGAGTGATAAGACAAACTATTAAGCATTATTGAGGATCTTTTTACATTTTCAACATGGTAGTGAATACCAAGACAATGTAAAAATAACTAAAGACACGTAAATACATTTTCTTGTCTAGCAGGAGCCTGAGATTTAACTGGGGAAACAAAGAGTAAGGCCCTTCATTTTCTGTACAGAACAGGAAGAAACTGGGATTGTTAGGTAAGAATAACAGAAGAGAATTACTCAACAGCCTACTTTACTTCTATTCTGTTTCAAGGAGAAAAATGTTCAACCTAGGGAAGAACGCTTAGGAGTGGACTAAAACCTGGATGTTTCTATAAAGGTGCTATAAGAAGTTAATTATATGCTGTAAATCAGTGGTCCAAACCTTTTTGGTACAAGGGATCGGTTTGTAAAAGACAATTTTTCCATGGAAGGTGTGGGGAATGGTTTCAGGATGATTCAAGTGCATTACATTCAAGCTCACCTACTTCTGTGTGGCCTGGTTCCTAACAAGCCTGGACCGGTACTGGTCTGTAGCCTGGAGGTATACCTCAATACACTTCCAAAAACTCAGATTAGATTATAAGAATCACTGGCAATAATTTTAGGAACACATAGAAAATAGAAGGAGAGTATTAAAGGTAGAAAAATTTTCCTTAAATTTGAACAGAAAGATAAAACATTATATCCAGGTATCAAGATTAAATAGAGATATCTTAAAAATTAGAACAAACTATTAACCAGATGATTTGAGATCACTCAGGACAGCAAGAGACACTTCATTAAAGCCAGCCTGAGCAGGGCCTATTTACTTAAGAGATATTAAGACTTCATTGAGAGTGTAATATAGAAAACTCTAAGCCAGGAGCACACCTTAGTAAAAAATAAATCTGTGAAATATTTTATCTGCTTTTTTACAATCTTGACTACCAGAATCCTGGTTGTAATAAATTGGTAGTGCTACCAGCAAAAAATGTGGTTTTGAAATCATGCTCTAAATAAGAACTGCATATATTTTGCCACACAGTATAGAACAGTGACGTTCTGTTGAGCCATATCTGTGTGTCTCAAAGACATCTTCCAAATTGACCTCAGAGAGATGTCATGTATTAGTTTTAGTACCATGACCACTTGATTTTAATATTTTACAAATATATTTCTCATGCCCAGTTTAGAACTGAGCCTTTATCAGTGGATTCCTGTCAGAGGCTTTGCTTGTCTACAATGTGCTGTGTGAAATGCTAACTGCTGTCTTTAGCATATAATGAGAATCACTGTCAGGGTTTGGTAACCTGTCTCTCTCTCTAACCTGAGTTTGGTATCCCTGTCCTTGACATCCTCTGTATTTTCTTTGCCACTATCTACTGTCACGGGATGTGGTGGTAATGAAAGAGGTGGTTCTAAAAGCTTTTGGCAGAAAGGATTACTTTATATTTGGAGTTAGAGATGAAAAGTGGCTCTCCATTGCAAAACATCAATCCTATTCTTGTGTTACTCTATTAAACATTGCCTAGAGAATGTGGCTTATCATTTTGCAAAAGATGCATCAAGGGCAGCCATGATATGGGATGACAGAATCAAGGCTCAAAATTATCTTTAGATTTGGAAATAGGGCTCAATTAAAGAGATTATTTGACTCCACAGAAGCTTAACTACTAATAGCCTACTGTTTCTTTAAAAAATTCTTGACATTATTTTTAAGTAGTGAATGAAAACATCTTACTCTCTGGTTTGATTAAATTGATTGTACAGTAGCCCTGGTTGGTGTGGCTCAGTGTCTTGAACACCAGCCTGTGAACAAAGGGGTCACTGGTTCAACTCTCAATCAGGGCACATGCCTGGGTTGCAAGCCAGGTCCCCAGTAGGGGGCATGTGAGAGGCAACCATACATTGATATTTTTCTCCCTATCTTTCTCCCTCCCTTCCCCTCTCTCTAAAAATAAATAAATAAAATATTTTTAAAAATTGATTGTATAGTAATGATAGATTATCTAGCATAGCTACAGCCTGAGTAATAAAGATAGAGGGATTTCAATTGATCCTAAGTTCAACATGAATACAAATGACTACTAAGTATTGAATGGATAAGTACAGTTTCCTTTGAGGAATAATAAATCCCATATCATATTATACTTTTCAGATCTTGGTGTACTGTATTTCACTTTACATGTCATATTTTAAGGAAAATGCTGTCAGTCTTGATATCTTGCAAATTATCTAATTTGTTTCTGGTTCCAAGTAAAACCTTACTAAGAAGTGGGAGGAGCATATTGGGGGGCGGAGATCAAGATGACAACTATGAGTTATCCAATCTTGCAGTTTCTTTCAATTTGTGAAATCTTTTACATCAACCTGTGTCCCTTCTTGAAGTGATCACGACATATTTTATTTATGTCAAAAATCACTTTTTTGAGGGGTCTCCATTCCTTCATACCGGTTGTAATGCAGGAGGTCAAGCCTGAGGATCTCGATTGCTCATTCAGATAAGCTGAAAAAACCACAAGGAGGACTGCAAGGAGCAGGCACAGCCTTTATTACCCACATTACATGGAGCACCGACAGCACCAGATCAGCGAAGCAGGACCTCACCTCCCTGAGTCCAAGATTTGTTTTAAGAGATCCCAGACAAAGAGGGTACACGTCTTGTGCAGGACTATAAACTACTTTACCTCAGTGTGTACATGCAGAGAGAAAAGGTCAAGAAGCAGTCACAGGACCAGAACACGCTCCCAAAGGGAGATAAGGAGGGAATTACAATCCATTTACAAAGCAGTATGCATTGTTTCTGGCCACAGGCCCTGTGGCCAGCCTTCCATTATTGGGATTGGAGAAGCCATATCCAGCACGACCTCACACCTGTGTTTTAGTGTTAGGAGAAGAAACTGTGCTTTTGCCAAACTCATTGCCCATTTCAGAAGAGTATGCATTTGTACCCTGGCCAGCATGGCTCAGTTGGTTGGGCTCCATCCTGCAAAGCAAAAGGTCTCTGGTTTGATTGCTGGTCAGAGCATGTGCCTGGGTTGTGGGTTCAATCCCACTTAGGAGTGCATGCAAAAGGCAAATGATCGATGTTTCTCTCTCACGTTGATGCTTCTCTCCCTCTCTTTCTCCCTCTTTTCCACTCTCTCTCTCTCTATATATATATATTTAAAAGAGTGTGGATTTGTCATTCCAGGCAATGAGAAGTCTTTCACCCCCATGTATCATGGTACTACATATTTGTGACATTCATGATCGCATTGGACTAGTGCCAATAAATTCAGTTCCTAGTCACAGTTGTAAGAGTTTAGAATGACACTGTGGGAATATATTTCTTTTTAAAAATTTTTATTAAGTTTATTGAGGTGACAAGATATGAAAGATTTCATGGGAGTCACCAGTCACAAGATGTAAGAAAAGTGAGGGTCACCTGCATTTGTAAAGGAGGGTGACCAAGATTATAAAGGCTGGCAATCAACATTGAAGAACAGTGGAGTAGCCTGAATAAAAGTGAAGGATGTATATAACTATCTTTATATATAAGTTGACCCTTGAACAACATATATTTGAACTGTGTGGATCCATGTACATGTGGATTTTTTCAGCAAAATATTGGAAAAGTTTTTCTCTTACTACCATGAAGCAATCATATCGATTATACTAGTTTACCATAATATATTGCTGCTTCTTTGTTTTCAATGCATGGGTTGTCATACCTTTAAATAAATAAGAATTTTCTTTTCACATTATCTTTTTATTTTTGATATCTAGTGTTCATAATGCATATACCATCTATAATGTTTTATGTAATAAAAATTGGTGTAGGTACTGACAGGAGATTCATCTTATAAATAATGACGTAAACTCAATTATTCATAAATACAAGGCAGTACTGTAAATATATTTTCTCTTCCTTATGTTTTTAATAACATTTTATTTAGTTTACCTTATTGTAAGAATGCAGTGTATAATACATAGAGTCTATAAAATATGGATTAATTAACTGTTTATGTTAATAATAAGTCTTCTTGTCAACAGTAGGCTATTAATAGTTAAGTTTGGGGGAACTCCAAAATTGTAAGTGGAATTTCATTGGTCAGAAGTTGGTGCCCCTAACTCCCACAGCTGTTCAAGAAACAACTGTATTTGATGTATTGTCAAGAAGAAGGAATATAGTTCCAGAGGCAGTCCTGGGATCAATGAAGGAAAGCTATTTGCATTTAGTCTGGAATAGAGCAATCTAACAAGATCAATCCAAAAATGGTACAGATAGTCTTCTTATGTCAGAGTTCCCCAACATAGGAAGTGTTCTAACTTTATAACAAAATAGGTTTAGCCAAGGGAAATTTTTATAACACTATGAAAATGTTTTGTTAAAGACTTGCTTATCTTTTTGGCTGTTTTAACATCTGTTGAACACATGAAAACATTTTTCAATTTTTTCCTGAATTATTCTAAAATCACAAGAAATTGTATATAATAGTTCTATGTTTTTTATTTAAAACATGGAGTTAGGATGGAAATCCCAAATGGTTTAAAGTTGCCATATTTAGAGAAAGTTAACAAAGGAATACATCCAATGATCTTCTTTCCACTATAAAAAATAGAAGCCCTGGGGGATGGTGTGGCTCAGTGGATTGAGCATGGGCCTGTGAACTGAAGAGTCACTGGTTCAATTCCCAGTCAGGGCACAGGCCTGGGTTGTGGGCCAGGTCCCCAGTAGGGGGTGCTTCAGAGGCAACCATGCATTGATGTTTCTCTCTCTCTTTCTCCTTTCCTTCCCCTCTCTCTAAAAAGAAATAAATAAAATCTTTTAAAAATTAGCTTTACAAGATGATGGAAAATTTTTAATTCAATCTATCAACCCAGTTAACCACTCAACTGGTAGATTTTTTACAGTGATAAAAAATGGCTGAGTTGCACTTTGGAAAAAAGTATAGAGGTCCCTCAAAAAAATTAAAAATTGAACTAACTGCCTTATAACCCAGAGATTCCACCTCTGGGTATATATCAGAAAAAACCCAAAACACTAATTTGAAAGAATATATGCACCCCTATATTTATTGAAGTGTTATTTACAGTAGCAAAGATATGGAAGTAACCCAAGTGCCCATCTATAACTGAGTGGATATAAAAGGTTTGGTACATATATACAATAGAATATTATTTGGCCATAAAAAGAATGAAATCTTACCATTTTTGACAGTGTGGGTGAGTCTAGAGGGTATTATGCTAAATGAAATGAGTCAGACAAAGGAAGATAAATACCATATGATTTCACTTTTTCACTTATATGTGAAATATAAAGAATAATATAAATGAACAAACAAAAAAGAAACAGACTCACAGAAACAGAAAATAGACTGATGGTTGTCAGAGGGGATGGGGGTTGGGAGACTGTGTAAAAAAGGTGAGAAATTAACAAGTACAAATTGCTAGTTACAACGTAGTCATGAGAATGTAAAGTAAAACATAAAAAATATAGTCAATATTATTCAGATAACTCCGTATGGTGTCAGGTTGTACTGGAAATATCAGGGGGAACACTGTAAAGTCTATGCCTTTCTAATCACTATATTGTACACCTGAAACTAATACAAAGTAATATTAAATGCAAACTATAGTTAAAAAATAAAGTTTAAATTAAAAAATGGCTGAGTTGATTGAAAACTTTTTTATTAAAGCATTTTAAGTGTTATCAATACTTAGCATTGATTATTTTGTGTTAATGTTTCACCTCATTACAAAAACATAGACATTTAAAAAATTATGAGGCCATTGTATTAAATTTGAGTATGAAAGTTTTAACTCTGGAATATGTCAAATATAATGTAATAGATTAAACTGAGCAGGCACTATAAAGGATTATTTTCTGTGCAATCACGAGAGAATGATAAAAAGAGGTGCATTGTACAAAGTGTGTTACAAGGAAAGCACTCACAACCTGCAGAAACTTGTAATCACAATGCAAAGTTAAAATTTTCTGGATTCCTAATAAGCACAAATAATAAGAGATTATTAATACTCTTTAAAATTATTAAATAAATATTTCCAAGTATTGAAATGGATTAGTAAAAGGAGGTAATCAATCAGAATTGTCTATGATCTATCCTTAACCAAGTAAGGGACAATTCTGTGGAAACATCTTATTTCCTCGGTGGACTGAATTTTCTCTAATATACTCATTTCATTGTCAATATATAAAAAATCAGCAATAAACTGTATTTTGTTTTTCACTAAAATATGTTGTTGAACTAAGACATATAGAGTACCTATTAAAGCACACATATAGAAATGGGCACAAACCATTTGTGCCAGGTTCAATGAATTATTACATAATTAACTCGCCCACGTAGCTACTCCCCAAGTCAAGAAACAGAACATCACTGGTGTTCCAGAAGCTTCCTCGTGACGCTTAACTGCTTCATTGTTAGGAACCTATCCTGATTTCTAACACCACATATTGGTTTTACCTGTGTTCAAATATTTAATAAATGGAATCTTACAGTTTAAATTCTTTTATGTCTGTTTTTTTATCTATCATTGTTTTGCTATTCATCCACATTGATTTATGTAACAGGCATTTAATTTTTACTGCCATAGACTATCATCTTGGGTGAATAAACAACACATTTTTTTCCATTCTTCTATTAATGGGTATCTGAGATGTTTGCAATTTGGGACTATTATGAGTATTCTTGTACATTTTTGTGTGTATATATGTATGAATTTCTGATAGGTATAAAAGTAAGAGTAAAACTGATAGGTTATAGAATATGTGTATCTTCAAATTTAGTAACCACTGCCTAACAGTTTTCCAAAGGGATTATGTGATTTTTATTCCATCTAGAGTATAAGAGAGTCCCAGCTGTTTCTATGTCTTTAACCAACACTGGATATTATCATTCTTTATAATTTTATTCATATTAATGGATGTGCAGTGATGTCTCATCATGTTTTCATTTGCATTTCCCAGATGACTAGTAAGGTTAAACACCTTTTTATATCCTTAATGCCTCTTTGGATATCTTCATTTCATAAGTGCCTTTACAAGTTTCTGGTCTACTTTAAAATGATATTGTATTGTATTGTACTGATTGTTTTATTTTTTTGTTTGTTTGAGTTGTAAAAGCTTTGCATATATTTGGGAAACAAATCTCCTGACAGCTTATATGTTGTTAATATATTTGAGCATTTCTAGCTTGCGTTTTTCTCTTAACCATATATTTGATAAATAATAGCATCTTATAGTAAAGCTATATTTTTATCAATGTTTTTCTTTATGATGAGTTGATTTTTGTGTCCTGTGAGAGACACACTTAACAACCTTCTAATTTTGAGTATTCTCCTACATTATCTCCTAGAAATTTTATTGCTATAATTTCAAAATTTGTAATTTCAAATTCACCTGAAATGAGTGTTTTTTCTGCTGTGATCTCAGGCCAAGTTTTGTTTTTCTCTACGTATGCCTCACTGACCTGGTACCATCCATTCATAGACTGTCCATTTCTCACTTCTCCGTGGTGCTCCATCATCATAAATCAAATGACTTCATCCTGTGTCTAGTACCAGACTGTTGTTCCACTGGTCTCTTTGCCTTTCATTGTTGTATCATCACATTATTTTAATTAAAAAGAGCTTCAGAATGTCTTAAGATTGCCAGAGTAAGCATTTTTATTTAGTTCCCCTTCTTTGAGATTTTCTCATGCATTGTTGGCCCTGGAGTTCCTGTATAAATTCCAGAAAATGCTTATCAATTTCCATTAAGTATTTTCTGAAACTTACTGATATTGCAGTGAATCTAATTAGGGTGAAATCTTTTGTAGAATTCCCTGGTAAAGCCCTTGGCCTTATATTTTTATTTCCTTCCTTCAACTCTATTGAGATTTAATTGTTGTTCTTCTATCTTTGTTAGACACTCAAAAAATTTATTTTCAACTTATGATATAAGAATTTAAGACTGTGTATTTTTCTCTAAGAATGGCTTTAACTGCATCTGCAAAGTTTAGATATGCCATACTACATATGATTTTAATTCTTCAAAATTTTTTGAAAACTGCTTTATTGCCTACTGGTCAATTTTTTAAATGCCCCACATTTTCTGAAAAGAATATATATTCTGCAGTTGTTATATGCAATGTTTCACATATATAATTTATATCAATGTTGGCAGTTTTATTGTTCAAATATTTTTAATATTTCCCTGACTTTTTGTCAGCCAATTCCCAGTTCCTGAAAAATGTGTTATAATCTACTACTACTATTGTAAATTTATTTCTTATTTTAGTTCTGCCAATTTTTATTCTATATATTTGCTAAATTATGTGCACATTTATAATTATAGTGGAATGAACCTTTTGATAGTTATAAATAGGCCCTTTTATCTTTAATTTTTTGGATACTATTTATACTCTTATTTGTTGTTTTAATATCAACTTTTCTGAAATCTTATATTCAAGATAGGATTTTTATAAATAGCAAATGTAAAGTTTTGAATTTTTTTCCAGTCTAAAAATCTTTGTCTTTTTGTTAACATATTTAGTTAATTTATATTTAATAGAATTACTGATATTTAAGGTTTAAATTTACCACCTTGCTATTTGCTTTCACTTTCTATTTATCCCTACATTACTTTGTTTCTTCTTTTTCATTGCATCAATGACCAAATATTAATAACTTTATGATAAAAGATTAATAATGTTTAACCAAATAAGCAACATTATTTTTTTATTTGCTCACTACAACTTTTTAGTTATACATTATTTTACTGTTCTAGTAGTTACTCTACAAATAACAATATGCATTTTTGATTTGTGAATATCTAATACATACTATTACTTTTACCATATCCTGGACAATTAAAATATATTAGAATACTTTAACACTACTTAGTTCACTTATGCCATATGTGCTATTGATACTATATTATCTTAATATCAATATATTATCATTATTGTTTATATATTGATAGTCATTCACAATTACCTATATAGTTACAATTTCTGCTGCTCTTCATTTTTTTCCTGAATCTGAAGTGTCATAAGGGATCATCACTTCTCCCTAAAGACAAGTTTTATTATTTATTTTAGTTTGGGTTTGCTGCTGATAAATTCTCTTTGCTTTTATGTGTCTGTAATGAATATTTATGCCTTTGTTGTTAAAGGATATTTTCACTGAATATGCACATCTCAAGTGTTGTTTGAAGGTTACTGTTTCATTGTGTTTTTAGCGTTATTTTTAATATTTAGAGATAAGTTGTGGTATATAATGTGTCTATCACACATTAGACCTATAATACTGTACTATGCATTGCTGATGGAAACATATACATGTAATACCTTTACCAATAATAATATATCACTGCTGATTTTACCCAATATATGGCTTAGTGGACTGAGTAACACCCATTTTATTCTAGTTAATTTTCACTGGTCACTTGATGTCCCAAAGTTATGTAATTAGTTTTTATTTGGTTCTTATAGCAAGTTAGCTGTTTCTCAAAAAGAAATTGAGTTCCTGGAGAAAAGAACATAACCTTATTCTAAAACCCTTCAATTCTGTGCTCTGATTATCTAATAGGAAATTGTCACAAGAGCCAATCAAGTTTCTACTTCTTACCACTTCAGTTGGATCTTCTCTGTGGCCTGGACCTGCTTTAGAGCTTCCTCAGGCAAGATACTTGCTAAATGGATCACCAGCTTTTTTATATTTCTCAATTCGTTTTATTTTATTTCCTAAGGCCGATACTTTTATAATATACAAAATACCATACTTGGATGCTGCACCAACGTCAAATTGATTTAAAAAGTTTCAGAATGCATATTTTCATATAATGTATTTACCATGCCATAAACTGATAACACAAAATGTATGGACTGGTACCTGAATTATCTACTATGTGCCAGATTCCCTTCTAGACACTATGGATTAAAGGAACAAAACAGACAAGTTCCCTGATCCCAAGGAGTCTGTATTTTGATGAAGGAGGAATAATAAAAAATATAAATAGAAAGAATTTAATGTCTGATGGGGATGAGAATTATAGTTAAATAGTAATGCACAATATCAGGGCATAAAGAATGATAGGTGGTTGCTGTTCTAAATAGACTGATCAAGGAAGGCTTCTCTGATCATCTGGTATTGAGATAGGACTAAATAAATAAATTGAGAGGACAAGCCAAACAAAGACTGTACAAATGAATAGTCCATGACATATAATAGACTTGAAAAGACATGCTAAGATTTGGAAGCAATCTCAGCATGTTCTAGGAGTGGGAAGAGAGACCATTTGGCTATTGTAAAGGTAGCAAGGGAAAATGTGGTAGGAATTAATGGTTGTTCATATAGGGCTGGAAGCTATGTTAGGACTTTCGATTGCTTTGTGTTTTTATAAGTGTGATGTAAAAACAGTGGAAAACTAAGTATGTTTTATAAACACAACAGACTACAGTGTGACAAATAAAGTTGAGGGCCCCATCCTGGGATATGATTTCTAAAAGCCTTGTATAAAGCAAATTAATTTCAGCACATTACGGTAATATCAGTGAGCAGAAATTAGAATTGATAGACATAGAATCTAGAGTTTTACAAAGCTTTCTCTATAGCCACACATATAGGAAGCAATGGAATTTACATTTCTTAAATGGTTTCAGCCATCTCTTCTTTCTAGGATTCACATTAATGAGTTGCCATATGGAGCCACCTTCCAGTGACGGAAAAACTTCCGAAGGCAGTCAAGGGTAAAGCCATCTATCTCAGGAACTCCTTGGGATGTGGGAAGAGGGGCCCACTGGTCTCTTCTCATTCCTGCTGCTGCTGTAAGCAGCCTATCTGGCTTAGGTCTCCTGTGGCTGCTCCAATTGTTTCAAACTCTTTTTCTTTGATTTCTATTACTTAGAGTCCTGGGAGGTTTTTTAAAACTATAACATCCAAAATTTATTAAAATATGTAAAGGGGACAAGAGATGTGTGTGTGTGTGTAAATTCTTCAGTGAAACTCTAATATTTGGGTAGACTACATATATCCATAGTATATGCTTTAAGATGCTGTTAATTGTACTTAAATCATGCTTATTCCCCTAGAGTGCATTATAACCATTCAGTAAAACAATACTTGTCTCTAACAGTCATATTGAGCTTTACAGGGGATCTTTTCCTACACTAAACCAATTGTCTGAGGAATATTTAGCAGGAAAATTATTTCATGACATTCAAAAAATATTTTGTTGCATTTAGTTTTGCTCTCATCCTAAAAAAAAGTAAAAAAGCTGTATACCTGAAGTTAAAGTCAACTACAAATTTAAAAAATAAATAATGTCCTTCTCTTTCTAAAAGACTAGATAGTAACTACTAGCATTTCTAGGGATAGTACAGAGAAATCTAGGGGCATGGTTACTCAGTTTAGGTATCTTAAAATCTCACTGGTTTCCATGTTACAACTTGTCCATATTACCTTTTAGAAAAATGTGTGCCCACAATCTGCCAAAGGACAGCAGGTCACACAATTCTGAGTCCCAGTCCACAAGAGATGAGAGCTGGGATGTCTTCTGTTTCATCTAGAGAAGTGGGAAGGAGGAGGTGGGCACTGGGAATCTTGATGAGACTTCACAATGGGAACAGAGAGCCTATGGTTGTGGTTTGTTGATTGCCAAACTTAAAGGGGCCACAGTACCTGGGCCCATGTAGCCACATTTAGGTAAAATACTTAGACTACATAAGAATACATCGATTATATAATAACACATAGAATATATAAGACAATCTTCAAATGGAGAGAAAACCTGAAGCAAATATGCATCAGATACCCAGAGCCTGAGTATCCTTATGCTTGTGAGGTCCATTTGTGCTTTCTACCTACACCTATATGCATTCCCTCTTTCATTTAAGCTGATGTGAGTCAATTTCTATTTCTTGAAAACAATAAGGCTTCATCAAGGTCTGTAGATTGTAGAGGTCTGTAAATTAATATGGGCTAGAGGACATCAGTTCATTTTTCTGAGCTTCCTAAACAGGAGATTTTAATGTTTTCTCCACATATACCTCACTCACAGTTTGTCACAGAATCAGGTCAGGGAGTACATGTGAAAGAATACTGTAGACTAAGTCCTTTTGAAACCTGAGTCATTGTTACCTTCATTATCATCACGATTCAAAAGAGGGAACCATAGAGAGGATTGCCAGACCTAAGCTGACACTGTGCTGAATTGGCCCCCAACTGTATATTGTCAGAAGGACCCTAGTTTACTGGCCACCCAAAATGAGTCAGGCTCTGTGTTATTGCTTCACATTTACCATTTCATTAACAGCAAAGGTATGACAATAACTCAATGTTGATACTTTTAAATTACTTGTAAATCAGTTTCTACATATTACAATTAAATGCTTGCTTGATGTGGTGGGGCAGAAGAACTTAGCCATGTCAGGCATGATGGGAGGGAATTAAAATTATACAATGAATTGAGCATGGAACTGGGAACCAAAGGGTCACCGGTTCAATTCCCAGTCAGGGCATATGCCTGGGTTGTGGGCCAGGCCCCCAGTGGGGGGCGTGTGAGAAACAACCACACACTGATATTTCTCTCCCTCTCTCTCCCCTTCTCTTCCCCTCTCTTTAAAAATAAAAAAAAAGTAAACAATGAAAGGCTTTATGCAATAAATGAGAGGTGGAAATGTGACAGAGTTCAGGGAGAAGCTGTTTAGCATTTTCCCAAAGACTGCATTTTAAGAAAAGAAGAACAGCTCTATAATAGTTTTCACCAAAATCTCATGACATGCACACAATAATATAATTTGTAAAAAAATAATTGGAAGATTCTTGTTTGATAACAAATACTCTGTGGCATACTTTTTATGGATACCAAAGAATCATTTTATCTTAATAATATACCTCAATTACTAGAGTAGAATGAGAATCATTAAATAATCAAATAAATTTTTACTTTTCAATTTAAGAAGTAAAAAGAGTAAATGCATATAATTTATTTGTAGTAGTGGCTGTTTCTAATATAATATAATGAAGGAATAGAAAAAACAGTACTGACAAAGATCTTTCTATATTGAAAAAAAAGTTTTTCTCTCCAGTAATAATTAGAACCAACTGCATTAAGGCTCATCTATCAATAACATAGACTATCTTGTTCATTATCTCAGGTAGAGAGATGCCAGAAAACAGATTGCAAAAAATAAAGTCGGAGGGACGCAATAATTATTATTTGTTAGCTCAATTTCCAAGTACATTTAATCTCTCACAATTACCTCATGTAGACTGGCAGGGAAGGAAACTTTAATTTAAGAATCAGAAATTGGCTCAATTCTCTCTGCTGATATTCTGCTACTAATGGAGAAGACAAATGGTGTGTGTTAATGGGTGGCAATATTCTCTATTGTACTTTGTGGGTGTAGCATCATTCGAGTTCTCTTTTTGGTCAGTGAATAGTCAAACCAACTTTTAGTTTTGTTGAATGAAAGAGTAGAAAATGGTTATATTAATGTGCCATTCTAAAAGTACTGTTAATTAGGGGAAAATATATCATGTAACTTCAGTTTCTTAAAAATTGTTAAATAATTTCTTAAATAATTTTTTTAGAATATTAGACTCTAGGTCCCACTCAGAGCAGTGTCAGAACTTCTGAGCAATTTCCTTTGATGTTTTTCCCCATAATCTGTGAGTATTTTCTGAACCCAAATCAGCACCTTTTGTTTTCCCAGCAAAAAAAAGCAGCCAATTTATGTAAGTGGTTTGCTTCTTCAGTCCCTCCTATTGCTTAGAAGTCGAAACTGGATTGGTCAGGGCAGCACCAGTACTGCTTGAGGGAGGGGAGACCACAGTGCCCAACAGACATCAGTTTATCTGATGAACTCTCCATGTGAAATTCAGAAACCGTCTCAACATCCCGACTGTAGTGTAGTGGTGGTATTATTTTATTGATTGATTTGAAATTAATTTCTCTTTATTTCTCCAAATTTCTACTTCTCTGCTATTTAGGCATATATCCTGTTGATTATATAGCACGAAAAGTGTGTCTTTTCACCTTTTAAAAGTGTTATTCTATAAGTTTGTAGAAGAAAAGGCACGTTTCAGAAATACAAGTGCAAATGCTTGAGCACATGCTCAGCGTGGGTTGGCATTGCCAAGTCATTGGGGGTAAGTGCTTGTGGAGCGACCCAGGGAACACTTGTGCCTTATCTGACTGATAGAACACTTGTCAGAGATGATGATGTGAATGTCTTATTTTCATATGGCACAGAAATAAACTAAAAATATCTTAGAATTACATAGACTGGTGATCCTCCTGTGGGCTATGAAGGTCAATCCTTCATGAATACAGAAGTCTCCCACATTTGAATGTCTACTTGCAAATCATCATGTAACATAATACTGTATGTTTATACTTTATACATCTTAATGAAATATTAAACAGGCTTATTTTGAGTTCATAATATTAATATTAATTACAGTAGAGGTCATGACAGTAAGATGAATGCAACTGTTTCCCTGGAACAGTTTTTTTTAAGCCCTACACTTATTTAATAACCTTGGAACAATCAAGATAATACTGTTTAAAATTTCCCATCACCATGTCTTTCTTTCCCAATCTTTTCCCTTTTGCTCCTCCTTTCATTATCAAGAAATACAATTCCTTAAATACCTGAATGTTCTTCTAATCTTCTTTTTCATTCATAAGGGCACAAGGTCAGAAACAAATTGGCTACAAAAGATTCTGCTAAAGTGAAAAGATAAACTATGGAAGAAAATAATCTGGATGTCTTCCCCTCCCCCATTTCTTCATTAGAGAGTTCTGCTGCACAGTAGGCATAAAATTAATGGACAGTTTACATAACATTTGCAATAAATTGCCAGATAGAACAGCTTTCTCAATTGTGTGATTCTGAGATTGAGAAACAAAACTATAAACTTTATTCTTTGCTTGCATTGCTGCCAGCATGTTGTCTAAAACATCTGCTCGGGTAATATGTCATATGCAATGGCCTGTGCAGGTTAGACCAGTACATAATAGAAGTAAATGTATTTTTAAATGCCAGGTTTTAAAAGAAGACAGGCCTGCTTGGTATCTCATTATAAGTGAAATGACTTTTCATGTCATCCCATCAGTAGTCATGCAGCTTTAAGCAGAGTTTCAAAGGTCAACATCCATAGCTCTTTATTCTTTACTCATTCACTATTTTCTCAGGAGAGAAATGAAGGAAAACTATTTTCTAAGTGGACTTGCATTTCATCTAACAAATGAAAAAATTGTTGCTCCGAATTTTCTGTATATGCCAACAATCTCTTGAATCTGATACATATTGTTGCCAGAGGAACAAAACATCACAGGGCAAAAAACGAGTTTAAGCTCTTTTTCCTTCCTTGTATCCAAAAGGCATGATTGCAGAAAATACGCCTAAAATAATCCAAGAAACACCTAGAGACAGTCCCTCCAGGTAAATGAGGAAGGTGTATAATTTCTTCACACATGCAGGCTATTGACTTTGGGGGAACGTTTCCCATTCTTTCAGTCAGTACATCGTCCACTGATAAATTCCACTAAAAACAGTAAATAGGATTAACAATGAAAAGGGATTACATACCACAAAAAACAAAATTTCTAGCTTTGTCTCCAGGTGGTTCATTTATTCCTTCATTCAACAGCAATACTGTTTCCTGAAACTCTGCTATGGGGCAAGGACTTTTCTAGGCTCTGGAGATGCAAGAATGACCAAGGTCCTCAAAGTCCTTGCCCTTGTCCAGAAGGTGGAGACAATAAGCAAAAATAGTTAAAGAACTTTGGGTAGTAAAAATAAGAAGTATGAAAAGTGTATGAGGATTGTTAGTTCCTTCTCTTGAGTATTCTTAACTCATGACTTTATTGGTAATATCAGAACGAAAGAGCTAAAAGGAGGACATGACATGGTAAACGCCAACCGTGCTGGTGAAGCCCGGACAGCCCTGTGTGGAAGGCTGGGCATCACAATGTACTTGTAGAGTTGATAGGAAGCCTTCCTGGCTGTTTAAAATATTTTTTTTCTTTTTGCCCTCACTGCCTTACTCTTAAATGAACTGCCCTGCCCACACTAACTGCCCAGTCCACTGCAAAATAATTGTTAAGAACCCCGGTAATATCCGTCAACTAGACTAATTTTCACTTTTGTGTACTCCTGCCTTCCATTAAGGCTCATATTCTCTGCTGTTTTTCCTCAAGTACCTTGTTAAATCAATAGACCTGTAAGTCAGTAACTAGGTTCAAGATAGAGTGTAAATGGCAGAGAGTGGCTTTTGATGTCAGCCCTGTGAAGGGCCTCCATTTACCCTACACTCATCATCAACAAAAATAAAAATGTCAACATTCCAGAAATTATGGAGGAGATGATGGGAGAGTTACCTTTGGAAAAATAAGACTTTTAAGGCTTTCTGAGCACAAAGCGACCAGAGCACGCCTGTCTTTGCAAGTAATGCCAGCTCTACACTATTAGCGCTGATCCAATTATTTGGAGGACAACCAGACGTTGTATACCTACTGTTATGCCTCAGCTTACCTGTGAGGATTCTCGTTAAGAAGGTTTAACCTGAATTTTATCAAGTCTTTAGGTCCTAATTCTCAGATTATGGGAAGTACAGAGGAAAGATGATCAAGTTAAACAAAACCATGAGGAAACTATTAGAGAAATCAAAAGGTAAAACATTCTAATAATCAACTGGTTTGATCCTTCAAATAGTTAATAGATAATTTCTACACAAAAGAAAGTTAAGATAATAAGCTTATTCTAACACATTATACTTGAGTGATCCTGATTTTATCTTTTTAGGAAATTACTATCAAAATATTCAATAATGATTACTAATACTAACATATGGGCTAAGAATTAGATTATATTGTAATTACCATTAATATTAATATTATTAGCTGTGATATTGGCATTGTTTTTATGTATAATAATGCCAATTTTTTTAAAATATTGGTGCTGAAGCAATTAGGAAGAAGTGTCATGATGAAATTATTTAGCAAGTTTCAATTATATTCTTTTTTAAACATTTTTAATAAAGACTTTTAAAACTAAATATAGGTTAAACTTTATTATTTGTTTTTTGTAAATGAACAGCATTCCTTCTACATAACCAAGATAAATTTTCTATTTTATAGAATTTATTATTTTTTATTTTTAAATTATTTTTTATCGTTGTTCAAATACAGTTGTCTCCATTTTCCCTCCATGGTTCTCCCCTACCCCACCCATCTCCACCTCCCACCCTTGATTCTATCCCCTTTGGCTTTGACCATGTGTCCTTTATACATGTTCTTTGATGACCCTTCCCATTCTTTCCCCTGTTGTCCTCCTCCCACCTCCCCTCTGTTTACTGTCAGTTTGTTCTTTATTTCAATGTCTCTGGTTCTATATTGCTTGATTATTTGTTTTGTTGATTAAGTTCCACTTATAGGTGAGATTATATGGTATTTGTCTCACTGCCTGGCTTATTTCGGTTTGCGTAATGCTTTCCAGTTCCATCCATGCTGTAGCAAAGGGTGTATAGTAAGCTTTAGTTATCCAGAACTCCAGATAGTCTTTTTAGAAATCTGCCTGTACCAGATAACAAAGTTAATACCTGATATGTTACAAATATAAAGTGTTGGTCTAAAATTGCTATGAAATTATCTGTCCTGATAAGTATAATTTATAGAATATCATGGAATTGTTCTTAAAGAATTTAGGTTATTCTCATAAGTAATTAATATTCTGACATTGATAATAAAACATATGATTGAATTAGACTGATACTGACATATACTCCAAATTTATTTTTCTGAAAATCTCCGGTATCAACTTGATCTGAGTTTTTTTTTTTTCATCCTTTCAGTGGTATTTGTTGAGCTGATACATCAGGGCTAGATGAACATGTTGGGGTGGGAAGAGGGAAGAGAAATGAAACTGTGTTTGGGAATAGACG
Source organism: Trachops cirrhosus (assembly GCA_028533065.1). Taxonomy (NCBI): domain Eukaryota; kingdom Metazoa; phylum Chordata; class Mammalia; order Chiroptera; family Phyllostomidae; genus Trachops; species Trachops cirrhosus. The sequence goes on along the minus strand of CM052544.1, from coordinate 83,577,926 downwards.
CAATGAACCTGAACTTAGGGTTCATGTAGGATCTTGAGGATAATTGCGAAATAGCTGACATAAACACCAGCATTTGAGCATTTGGGATTCAGGCAAAACAGATGTATGAGAAGGAAGACCAAAATATGAGGGAAACTCAGCTTCCCTGGGGAGAAGAAATTCATAGGAAGGGTAATTCCTTAGATAAATCTGAAAGATAAAAAGGAACTTTGCAGATAGACAAGAAGTGTGGAGCTTTAGATGTTTTGAATAAGTGTTACTACAAAGATAGTGGTGTCTTCAACCGAAAATGAAAAGAGACAGAGGTTAGGTTATTAGGATCGGTTTTAATAAAAAAGATGAGTTTCATGATTGACAGATCAATATGATCGTATGATTAAACTCTCTTACTTATTGTATCATTGACAAGATGGCAATGATTGATGTCAGATAGCACTTCTGTCTTCTCTTTTACTAGTCTTTCAAAAAAATATGAAGAAAGTCTCACACAGGATCCAAGTCTGGCTGGCTTCAAATAAACACCTTCTCCACACTCACCAATTGAATAATTTGGGGCAACTCCAGTTTTATGTGCTAGAGTTTCCTAAAAACTACTTCATATGGTTGTTAAAAGGTTTAAATGGATTGACACAAATTAGGGGCTTAGAACAGTGTCTGGGACAGTGTGTTCACTCAATAAATATTAGTAGTTATTAAATGTTCAAGCATAAAATTTCTTCAATTACTATTGCATTGCTTGACCAAATATATCATCTTATGACTAATTTTTAAATATTCTTAATAAGTGCTCTAAAACTACTATTAGCAAGAATATAGAGAATAATATAATAGAAATACCATTTCTACTTTGTCAAAGAAAATTTAAACAGAGTAGCCAATGAAGCAAATAATGACTAAAAAAAAGCAAAGTTAAAGTGTTTTACAACATTTAATTGTTGCTCACATTTTGATGGTCATAAGTAATTCACTGAGCTCTGAAGTTTTCGGATTAAGAAAGCAAAATGTGCTTGGTTACTGTCTCCAGCATGTAGGCCCGGCTGCCTCCAGCTATGCCAAAAACGTCTGGAGAGCCCACCCCCAGACATGAACTACATGAACCACCAGAATTGCATTTAGTCGCCCCAACGACATATGATTTACTGCCTGAATGTCTATACACAGTCCTATTTTATTTTCCTGATTAAATTGCTACTCATAATTTTTTCTCTATAATGTTCTAAACATATTGCATAATTTTTAAAACATTAAAGGGAAATCACAGGATGTAATGTTAATGTTGGGAGAAAGGGTTCTTCAGAACTAAGCCTTCTCTGAGGAATGGACGTGGAGTGAGTAGGCAGAGCTCATGTCATTTTGTGAACTCCCAGATGATGTTAGAGAGACTGTAAGAAACCCTGTCTGTTCTTGAGGGCATGTTAGCAATTACTCCAATCCATTTTTATCCTTCCTGGGTCCTTTATTTTCTCCTTGGTTTCAGGCAGTCTTTTTGAAAAGGCTTATAGACACAGGAAAAACAGAGAAGGGGAAATGCTACATAAATACCCATGGGACCTCTCCATCTCTCTTATCTTTGCTCTTTTTGTCTCCTCTTTAATTATCATCCATTCTGAACCTGTTTGGAAAAGGTACATTGGTTTCAAAATCCATGAGCAAAAATAAATATGCTATAAATAATCTTTTTCTTTCTTCTAAAAATAATCCTAGTATCTCACTCCACAAATAGGACAGTCAGCTCTATGATGTTAATCAAATATAAAAAAATAATATAACACAATGCCCTTCAGAACATTAATACAAGTGGCAAGAAATAATGATTTAATAGTACAGAGCACTTCATTTCATCAACGAAAGTACCCGTGCAGCCAGCAAGGCTAACAAATGTACACACTCAATTCAAATCTCACCAACTTGACATGTTTTTCATTATTTTAATGTCAACTTCTCAAGAGTAGGATGGATGAAATAAAAGTTACCTCCGACTCATGAATGTATGGGGGTGGCCATCTTTTTTTTCACTCTGCCCAGGTGAACAGCATTGATGACCTCTCCTGCCCTCTACAGCTTTTGCCTTTGTTCTGATTTGTGTCTCCAGCAGATGTAAAGAACTGCTGGTTCTTTTCCTCACATTATCTCTTTCACCTTCAGAAGAATATCCATTAGCTTTCTGGTCCAAAGCCTAGGAATACATACACCCTTTCCAAAATGTACTTAATGCCTCAAAACATATGTTCTAACCTAATTCTTTTATTTCATGATGTTTCCCCTTTTAACATTTGAAGGCTCTCAATCACCAAAAATTCAACCAGTATTAACTTTATATTCATAGTCTTTTCCACTTTCAAAATATAGACCCTCAATTCAGAAAATAGGGAGAAAGTAATATTCATTCTATTACTTTCAGTAATACTAAAAGTAATAATGAAAGTAATGCTTTATTGTATTATTGTCACCCTTGTCTCATCACTGTATGCTACAGTGATGAGATAAGAGTTTGCATTCATTTCAGAGAGGTTGGAACAACATTACTTTATTTTCCTGGGAGTTTTTATATATATATAAAATATCCTACACCATTATCGGCATGTATGTCAACTGTCTATCTTAGATGATGGAAAATAAGAATTAGACACATGAAGTTCTGTCTGGAAAAAGTCTAGCCATTATTACTATAACGAGAACAGTTTATGCAACAGTGGTGTAACCTTGGCAGCCAAGGAGAGTGAACTGGAATGTGCATGTGTGAACAATGATGACTTCACTGTACTCATCAGTGGGGATGGTAGATGCCACTGCGTGAGCATGTGTACTGTGTGTGCATCACATTCAAAATGACTGAGCGAGTAGAGCAAATGAGTCTGCAATGCATTTTGCAATAATCTTGAACATACCTCCATGGAAACTACTTGTATGATTCAGAAGGTTGCAGTTATAGGCAACTGGTGATTGGCAGCTGCATCACAACAACACACCTGCTCACGTATCATATTTCATGCAGAGTTTTTTGACAAAACATCAAATCACCCAGGTAATTCAGCCCTCCTACAGCCCTGACTTCTGGCTTTTTCCAAAACTAAAATCACTTTTGAAAGAGAAGAGATTTCAGACTGTCGATGAGATTCAGGAAAATATGACGGGACAGCTGATGGCAATTGGGAGAACTGTGTGAGTTTCCAAGGTGCCTACTTTGAAGGGGGCTGAGGCATCATTTTCCTATGTGCAATGTTTCTTGTATCTTTTGTCTTCTTCAATAAATGTCTCTATTTTTCATATTACATGGCTGGACATCTTCTGGGCAGACCTGGTATCCTCTAACAAAGTTCTCACATGTATGTTTAAGGAAAAATGAAAAGAATGTTCACTGAAGCATTGTGTGTGATAGCTAACACTGAAAATAACCTAAATGTTCATTAGAAGAAAAATGAATAAATTGTGGAATATTCATACAATGGAAAACACCTATTAAGGATGGGTACATGCATCAATGTTGAATAAAACAAGGCTAAAGAATGTTATATACAGTTTGATATCAATTATATGAAGTTAAAAATGTAAAATACAAAAACTATACTGATTCTGGCTACATGCATAAGCATACTCTCTTTATTACACTTTGCTGATATTGCATTTTTCTAATTGAAGGAATTTGAAGTGTGGAAGACTATTAGCACCATTTTTCCAACAGCATTTGCTCAATTCATAATACAATATTTAGAACTTTTTATTATTATTACATTTTTACAGTGTTCTGTGATCAGTGAGTATTTTTTGATATTACTATTGTAATATGGGGGGTGGACATTTGAACAATGTCCATATAAGACAATAAACTTAACCCATGAATGTGTGTTTTCTGACTGCTCCACTTGTCGGTGTTCCCCCATCTCTTTTCCTCTTCTCTAGGCCTACCTACTCCCTGAAAGACAGCAACACTGAAATTAGGCCAATTAAGAATCTTACAATGGCCTCTGAATGTTCAAGTGAAAGACAGAGATATATCTGATAAAATATTGCTACAACCAATGTCCAAGATTTTGCTGCCTATGTTTTCTTCTATGATTCTTATGGTTTTGGGTCTAACACTTAACTCTTTGATCCATTTTGAATATATTCCTGTGTGTGGTATAAAAAGTTGGTCTAGATTCATTTTACTGCATGTATCTATCCAATTTTCCCAACACCATTTATTAAATAAACTATCTTTGGCCCATTTATGTGCTTGCTTCCTCTGTCAAATATTAATTGACTATAAAGGTGTGGGTTTGTTTTGGACTCTCTATTCTATTCCATTGATCTATGTGTCTGTTTTTATGCAAATACTACGCTGTTTTGATTACTACGGCATTATAGTATAGTTTGATATCAAGTAGTGTGATTCCACCAACATCATTCTTTTTTCTCAGGATCACTGTTGATATGTGGGGCCTTTTGTGGTTCCATATAATTTTTGAAATATTTGTTCCAGTTCTGTGAAATACATAATTGGAATCTTGAAAGGAATTGCATGGAATTTATAGATTTCTTTGGGTAGTATGGACATTTTAATGAAGTTAATTATCCCTATCCATGAACACAGTATGTGTCTCCACTTATTTGAATCTCCTTAAATTTCTTTCTTCAGTGTCTTATAATTTGCTGAATACAGGTCTTTTACATCCTTGGTTACATTTATCCTGAGGTATTTTATTGTTTTTGAAGAAATTGTGGATGAAATTGTTTTATTTTTTGATTTCCTTTTCTGTTTGTTCATTGACAGCATATAAAAACTCAACTGATTTCTGGATATTAATTTTGTATTCTGCTACTTTGCTAAATTCATTTTGTCAGTTCTAGTAGTTTCTAGGTAGAATCTTTGGGGTTCTGTATGTACAAATCATGTCATCTGCAAATAATAACAGTTTTAATTCTTCCTTTCCAATTTGCATGTCTTTTATTTCTTTTTCTTGTGTGATTGCTGTGGCTAGGTCTTCCAGTACTATATAGAATAAGAGAGGTGAAAGCAGACATCCCCGCCTTGTTCTCAATCTTAGGGGGAACACTTGTAATTTTTGATCATTGAGTATGATGCTGGCAATGGGTTTGTCACATATGGCCTTTACTATGTTTAGTTATGTTCCCTCTAATGATACCTCTTTGCTGAGAGTTTTCATTATAAATGCTGCTAGATTTTATCTAATGCTTTTTTTGCATCTATTGATATAATTATATAGTTTTTACCCTTCATTTTGTTTATGTGGTGAATTACATTTATTGATTTGCAAATATTGTGCAAACCTTGCATTCCCAGAGTAAATCCCACTCAATCATGGTGTATGATCTGTCTGATACATTGCTCTATTCAGTTTGCTAATATTTTGTTGAGTATTTTGGGGTTTGTGTTCATCAGGATATTGGCCAATGATTTCCCTTCTTTGTAGTGTCTTAACCTGGTTTTAAAATTAAGATAATGCTGGCCTGAATAAATGAGCTTTAGCATCTTTCCTTCTCTTGAATTTTTTGAAATAGTTTGAGGAGAGGAGTTAGTTCTTCTAGAATGTTTGGTAAAATTCATCTGCGAAGCCGTCCGGCCCAGGGCTTTTGTTTCTTGGGAACTTTTTTATTACTGCTTCAATTTTTTTAGGTGTAATCTAAAAAATTCAGATTCTCTGATTCTTCTTGATTTAGTTTTGGAGGGTTGTACATTTCTAGGAATTTATCCATTTCATCCAGGTTATCCAGTTTGTTGGCGTTCATAATATTTTCATACAATCCTTTGAATTTCTTTGGTGTCAGGTGTTATTTCTCCTCTTTCACTTCTGATTTTGTTCCACTCTCTTTTTTCTTTATGAGTCTGGTTAAAGATTTGTTAATCTTGTTTATCTTTTCAAAGAACCAGTTCTTGGATTCATTGATTTTTTTGTCTCATGATTTTTTAGACTTTATTTCATTTATTTCTGCTCTGATACTTATTATTTCCTTCCTTCTACTCATTTGGGGCTTCATTTATTGTTCTTTCTCAAATTACATTAAGTGTAAAGTTAGATTGTTCATATGAACTTTTTCTTGGTTTTTGAGCTAGGCCTGCAATACTATGAATTTCCCTCTTAGAATTTCTTTCCCAGGGTCCCACAGATTTTGGATTGCTGTGTTCTCATTTTTATTTCTTTCAAGGTATCTTTTGATTACTTTCTTGATCTCACTGTTGACTCATTCATTGTTTAATATCATGGTATTTAGCTTCCATGTCTTTGCGTGTTTTCCAGTGTTCTTCGATTGATTTCTAGTATCATAGCACTGTGGTCAGAGAAGATGCTTTATATACTTTCAATCTTCTTGAATTTATTGAGACTTATTTTATGTCCTAACATATGATCTATCCTAGAAAACGTTCCATGTACACTTGAGAAGTCTATATATTTGGGGTGAAATGTTCTGAAGATAATCAATTAAGTCTATTTGACCTAGTGTATTATTTAAGGCCACTGGCTCCTTGTTAATTTTTTGCCTAGAAGATCTATCCATTGAAATCAATGGTGTGTTAAAATCTCCAACTATGACTGTGTTTCAGTTGAAATCTCCCTTTATGTGAGAGGTGCCCAACCTTTTGGCATCTGTGCCACATTGGAAGAAGAAGAGTTGTCTTGGGCCACGCATTAAATGCATTATGATGTGTAATCACAAAATATTCTTATAATGTTTTAAGTAAATTTATGATATTGTGTTGGGCCACATCCTGGGTTGCATGTGGCTCATGGACTGCAGGTTGGACACCCCTGCTATATGTCCATCAAGAATTGTTCACATATTTAGTTGCTTCTGTGATGGGTATGTAAATGTTTACTAGAGTTGTGTCCTCTTGTTGGATTTTTCCCTTTATCTTTATATAGTGTCTTTCTTTGTCTCTTACTATAGCCTTGGTTTTAAAGTCTATTTTCTCAGATATAAGTACTCTACCCTAGCTTATTTCCGGTTCCATTTACATGAAATATCTTTTTCTATCCCTTTATTTTTAGTCTATGCTTATCTTTCTATCTGAGGTGGGTCTCTTGGAGGCAGCATACACATGGGTCTTGTTTTCTTATCCATTCAACTACCCACGTCTTTTGGTTGGAGCATTTAAGCCATTTAAATTTAAGGTGATTATTTATAGGTACACATTTAATGCCATTTTATTGTTAGATTACTTTCCTCTTTTTTTTTCTTTCTCTTTTTCTTCTTATTTTTCTTAAAGCAAGCCCTTTAATATTTGTTGTAGTATTGGTTTGGTGTTAACAAACACTTTTAGTTTTTATGTCTGGGAAGCTCCTCATTTCTCCTTTGATTTTAAAAGATAACCTGTTGGGTAAAGTAACCTTGGTTGTAAGTCCTTACTTTTCATCACCTTGAATATTTCATCCAAGTCCCTTCTGTACTGAAATGTTTCTGTTGAGAAATCAGGTGACAGACTAACTAGTGCTCCCTTGTATGTAACCACTTGTTTTTTTTCTTGTAGCTTTTAGGATTCTCTCCTTGTCTATAAGCTTTGTCATTTTAATGATGATGTATCTATCTCAAGAGGGCCTCTTTGAATCTAATTTGTTTGGGACTCTCTGAGCTTTCAGGACTTGTGTGCCTTTTCCTTTCACCAGAATAGAGAAGTTTTCAATCATTATTTCTTCAAATAGGTTCCCAATCCCTTGCTCACTTTCTTCTTCTTCTGATATTCCTATGGTGCAGATGTTGTTACAATTCATGTTGTCCAAAATATTTCTTATGCTCTCCTCATTTTTTTCAATTCTTTTTTGTTGCTCTGCCTGAGTGTTTTTTTCTCCCTCGTCTTTCAAATCAGTAATTCAGCCCTCTACTTTATCTAATCTACTTTTTATTTCTTCCAGTGTATTATTTATCTCCGATATTGCATTCTTTATTTCTGACTGGTATTTTTTTACAATTCCTATCTTTTTTCATGTTGTTGAGTATCCTTATAATCATTACTCTAAACTCTCTAGGTGATAAATTGTTTACCTCCATTTCATTTAGTTCTTTTTCTGAAGAACTCTCTTGTTCTTTCATGTGGGGTCCTTTTCTTTGTCTTTGCATTTTGGCTGCTTCTTTGTATTTGTTTCTATATACTAGGTACATCTGCAAAGACTCTGGTGTAGGCCTTTGTCAGACACTTACTGTGGCTGACCCTGTCCTGTTTGGAGCTATCAGCAATCAACAGCTTGTGGTTCCCTCTGTTGGGCCTGTTTGTGTGCAGAGAAAACCAGGCTACACACCAAGGCCAGCTTTTATCAGTACAGGGCCCTGGGGGGGTTAGCTGAAGTCTCATAGAGTTCCCAGGGAATCTGCCTTGGTTGTTAAACTAATCAATCATATAACTTCAGGCTGTAATCATCTGTTCAGCTTAAGCTCCACAGGGTCGGGCAGAGTAATTCCTTTGGATAAGGCTACTGTTTCCTCCCAGGCTGATGTCACTCAGAGAGGAGTGCTCTGCCTGAGAAAGATGGCTCCTGCAGTATGGGAAATGACTCAGCACAGGGATCCTGGCAGCTATTCCTTTATTTCTCTTTCCAGAGCCACCAACCACAGACTCTTCTCAAGCATCTCTGGTGCACTCTTCCCTTCCTCTGCCAGAGCCCAGGGTAAGTGGTGGCAAATGAAATTTTGTGCATTGGCCTTTAAGAGGCTTTCTGAGTCTCCAGCCATCTCTCCCTGGAATACAGAAACCTTGCTGCTTTTCATAGCTGGATATTATCTGGGTTCCTTTCTAGCTCTGGTGCTGTAGCTGGAGAGCCTAACTTGGGGTTTAGGCCACACTCTTCTCAGGGGGAACCTTCTGGCTATTGAAATATCCCTCTGACATTTCAGTTGCCACCCATGGAAGCCCAGCCAGCCCTCTTGTGCCTCCTCTACACTTCTGACAAGTCTTGTTGTGGTGAAATGGTTTCTTCTGTCTATCCATGGTTATAAGGCTTCTCTCCAGCCAGTCTTCAGTTATTCAGGATGCTTCCTTTAAAATGTAGTTGTAATTCCAAATTGGTCCTGGAAGGTGGATAGTGTAGCTTCCACTTACTCCTCTGCTATCTGGATCCCTCGATTTCTTGTATCTTCTTCAATATATGTCTCTATTTTTATATCACATGGCTGGATACTTTCTGGACATACCTCATAAAGTCACTATGTTCGAACAAATTTTTGTGCCATCTTAGTTATTTTCGTGCCCCACTTGGATACATTATATCCTTCTACACCCATCTTCCAGAGCTATACATTTATTATTACCTCAGGAAGGAAGAATGAAATTTGCTACTTGGTAGGGTTTGGTGAAAAAAATATACATATATAAGATCATGATGGTTTTATTTTTTGTGATGGGGGATTCTTTTTTAACATATCAGCAAAATGATATATACATACACATATATATGTATATATACACATATACACATATATACATATATATTATATATATTACATTGTATATATTGTATGTGTGTAAAATCTCAGTGTCCAAAATGGCATGGCCTTGGGAATTTAGAAGGTAAAGCAAACAAATTAAGGCCAATTCTATCAGGGGTAGAGAACTGACTAGGACAATAAGCATACCAAGTTAATGATGCTGGATAAATATTAGCTCAAGGAGATTTGGTGCCAATATATTAGCACATAGGATGTGGCTAAAGAAAATGTGGATGGCAGTTTTTAGATGCAAGTGGATTTACCATCAGAAACCAGTGAAACCTTTCCAAGAGGTTGAACATCGTATAATAGTAGGGTCCATTTGGGTCTGGCTGATTTCACTTAACGTAATATCCTTGAGGTTCATCCATGTTGTCATAAATGATAGAATTTCTTTTTTTTTTAAGGCTGAATAGTACATTGCAGGTATGCCTCACATTTTCTTTATCCATTCATTTGTTGATGGACATTTAATTTTTTACCAATATTATATAATACCAATGAAAATATAAATCTAAGATAGTCAAACTTATAGAAGCAAAGGTGGTTTTCTGGGTCAAGGGAGTGGAAATGGGGAAGTATTAGTCAAAGGGTTTCAGTGTACAAGACGAATAAGTCTTACAAAGCAGCATGATGCTTATATTAACTGTATTGTATACTCAAAAACTTGCAAATAGGGTAGATCTTATGTTAAAGTTTCTTATTAAAAATAATAATAATAGTAAAATAAAAATAAATAAGAGGGATTCAGGAAAGTTTTAGAGGCAACACTGGGCACTCTTGTAAGAGGAAAAACATGCCAGATCCAAAGAAATGCTAGCATATAGGACTATAAGATGTCAAGAATTGTGTTGGGTATTTAGAAGCAGCACATTCAGATAAATTCTCCCTTTTGAATTATATCTGATAAGAAGCATGGGTTTACTGATGTGAGCAGCATAAGTCAGGAGAATACACTGTTCTTCCAATTGTAAATGAAGGGCACATTTCTGGGGTTCAAGGATTTTACTGCTAAAGATTCTGCTTTTCATGTAGCATGGAAATATTAGGTAAAGGAACCAGTGAGGGAAATACATGATGAGCTCTGTCCTTGAGATAATGAAAAGATAGACCAATGAAGTTCTCAGTTGCCATCTCTATAATGGAGTTAAAAATTGGGAGGTATGTGTTATAGCATGTATGACCTCAAAAACACTATGATAAGTGGAAAAAGCCAGTCACAAAAGACCATTAATGATTCTATTTTTATAAAGTGTCTGGAAGAGGCGGCGGGGAGAGAGAGAGAGAAAGAGAGAAGAGAAAGAGAGAAGGGAGAAAAAGAGGGAGATGGGTGAGATTGGTGGTTGTCAGGGACTGGAGGGAGAATGGAAGTAGGAATAGTAGACAACTAATGGGTACAGACTTTCTTTCGAGGGTGCTGAAAATATTCTAAAATTATATATTGGTGATAGTGGTCCAACTCTGTGAATATGCTAATAACTCTGAATGGTATACTTTAAGAGTGTGAATTTAAGACATGAATATCTTTATAAACTTGTTATTTTTAAAAGTATTGGGGACTATGCTATAAGGACTATGTATGATATTTTACTATTTATGACTTCACCATCTTTATTATTTTTATTTTCCTTGGTCTGTTCCTCTCAGAGATTCACAGTTAAGAATCCATGGAAATGATTGTTCCAAGGGAAAGGCAGAAAATTATACCTTTTCTACAAGGAAAATGTAATAACAGGTTTAAGTAATAAGTAAATAAACAAATAACAATTAACTTTATGGAGTACTTGCTATGTATCAGGCACCATTCTAGGAGTTGTATAGATACAGATTCAGGTATAGAAATAGATATAGGTATAAGTATAAATATAAATGTAGCTGTGGCTGTGGCTATTCATATGGCTCTGTGTGTGGAGGTAGTGGTGGACATGGGGGTAGACATAGACAGGGACATGAGCATGAGGATGGTGATGAAGATGGAGATACCCAGATGGAGACACATAAACTGGAAGAGAAAGGAGGAGCAGGTCTAGCACCTGCTACTTGCCCCAGAGGGAAAAAGCCAGCAGAGAAGGGTGGCGCGGGACAGAAAAGCAGCCTGGAAGTGTAATTGCGCAAGTGAGTTTCCTTACATTTATACCTATAGTCAAATAGAACCCTTATACTTCACGGATGTTCAGGAAAAGAGCCTGAATTTGTGACTAGCTAGGGTCCATTTCCACATACTGAATCTGAAATCAACATGATTCTTAAAGCTTTTCTGATCCCACTTGGAGAGGTTCGGTAAACTCAGAATGTCTGTCAGTGCCACTGTCTGTCAGTGAGAGAGACACAGAGACAGGGACAGCCAAGCTGGACCATGCGGGTGGAGTTTTGTCTCTCAAACTGTAAAACATGGGCCGAATACATGGGAATCATGTTTGGGTTTTTGATTTTTCTTTTTTTCTTTCCTTTGGGCCTCAAGTGCCCAAAATTATGTTATGGTAGATTGTCATCACTGGCCATGGAAGTCCCGTATTTTATTTTACTGCTTTTTATTGTATTTTGCTTTTATATCCTCCCCATTGCCCTCTTTACCTCCTGGCTCATTGCCCTCCCACCAGAGGCACTAAATTCTAGTACATTTAATATATGTCTTTTCAATCTACCCTCTGTGTGTGTGTGTGTATGCATATATATAGTATATGCAACATTAACAATATAACATATTCATATTATTAAATTTTGGGAAGTTTTGATTTATAGTGCTGTGCTATAAATCCTGTTCTTTCCCAAGTTCATTTGACTAGCACTGTATCTTTGAGAACTTTCATGCTATGATGTATAAAGTTAGTTTGCACATCTGAGCTCTGGAGAGTGTTCTGTTCCACATACATGCCACATTTTACTTTTTTATTCTCTATTGGCAGACAGTTGGGTTACCAGCAGCTTGTTGCTGTTCCAGTCATTGGAAATAAAATAAAAGCAATTTACCAAATTGATGCAACTTCCTTCTGGAAAAATTATGGTGAGGACAGAAAAAGAGAGGGGGTATTAAACAAACCAACTTCTATGAACTGTTGAAACATTCTTGAAAGTGCTAAGGAGGCTGTAATAATCTCCTCTGGAAAATTATCTCAGTTGTCATTGCAGTTTACAGTTTACAAAATGAGCAGATTACAGAGTGAGTGCTTTAGAAATCTGTTCTACAAAGAGCAGAGTTGAAACAGTTAACCATGTTCCTTTATTGTAGGATTTCTTTCAGTGTTTAATATCTCAATGAGCATACAGCCTACATCTGAATACCTATGAACCTGTAGAATTTGTTTCCCCAGAACAATCCCAAGAAATGCTATTGTACTGTGTTGTTATTATTTTACCTGCTTTCAGAGACATAGTGATAATATCAGAAGGTAATGAGATATTCATCAAAACACAGTGAGCCTTGAAAAGTTTTCTTTTCAATTACTTTTTGAGAAGAACATTTTGGTTAGAGTTTTATATTATTCAGTTTTTTCCAATATTACATATTTTATGGTTTCTGTTTATTTTTCTAATATGCTAAATCACAAATCTCTCTATAAAACCATGTTTAGAAAACCTGTGGCTGGTTATTAAACAGTGTATTTGTGCTTACATTTTAGCTGTTGATGCCTTGGTAGTGTTTATGCCTGGTCAGATCCACCAACATAGGCCAGAGCCTAATCTACTACAAACGGTAAGTGAGGAAGTCGACTTGGGCCTTGGTCATGAGAAGAACAAGAGCCACTAATGCCTGTCAGCAATGCCCAGGGTGCCTCTGTTCCCTGGTCAGCGCTGAAGATGTTGGCCACACAAGTTCCATTCATCAGCACCTGCAGAGCGAGCACTTGTGTTTAACTGAGTTCAGGGTCAACCAACTGGATTCAGTATGTTCAATCTGAGAATACAGGCTATTGTTAAAAGGCAGTGCATTGTTAATAAATAGGAGAACAATTGTCTGGGAAGCTTTAGAAATTAGGCTTTCAGGTTTTTGGTCTACTCTAAAACTTTGGAAATTGAACTCTAGGTGGGAAATTGGGAGCCGTTATTTACATATGATATTCAAACATGAAATTTGCAATTTAATGAGAAAAGTACTGTTGGATGCATTATGTCAAAGCAAGAGATGATTCCAAATAAAAGGTTATACATTAATTTATTTCATCTTTATCATTTATTTTTATAAACTGCTAACGCTGTGCTTTATTTATTGCAACTCATCCATATATAATTCTCTGCAGTTTCGAAAACTCCATCTTACAGTTCCACCCTAACTTTATAAATCACATTGATTTATTTCTGTCTCTTAAGTCTAAAACCATTTATTGCAACAACAAAACATCCTCCTATTCTGGTGATCTAGGAACAAAGTCGACCCACTTACTGTGTAGTGAGCATTGACAGATGGCCAAATGGGGTGATAGCTTTGATTTTAATGTGTCTTAAGAGAGTAAATGAAGCACAGGCAATCTCCATCTCATGTGAACAGTTGGATTTTTGTGTGCCTTGTCGGCAACACTGAGGTGCAATTCTCACAGCACTTCATTGATTTTCCACTCAACCATGACCACTCAGATGGCAAAAAGCAGGGTCAAGAATTTTTAAAGTTGTTTTTCCTGTTTGTCTATAAAAGTACAAACAGAGTTGATTATACTTACTTGAGGTGTAGTCAGGAGGTTGCTGGTGTAAAGTCTTTATGGGTTTCACAGATTATGAATTTTTAATTTCACTTAAAATGAAGTGATTTTGTCAAGAGCTTCATTAACATCTTAAAGACAGTGATAATAAAAATTCTTCACACCTCCCCACCCATGATTTTAGCATATATCATGGATGACAAAGCACTTTGCATTATTTGCTTTAGGCTCTGAACAGGGACAGACTTCAGTAGGACATGAAATAATGGTTGTAATGGAGCAATAAAGTCTGGCTGCTATAGGATAGCATGGTACTTTGTACTGGGCCTCAAATTAACTTTAAATACAAAATATTATTTAAACACAAAGATTAACTACTTTATCCACTCTGACAGTATGAAAGATGTAGAAATATTTGGAGAGGAAGGAGGCAAAGCTAAACTCCACAGCAACTTTAGCCACTTGATGACTTTTAAACAAGTGGAAGCCTGACATTACTAACTCTGTAAATTTCAAATTTCAGTAGAATTGTACTTCTGTATACAAATACTAGTCACAGTCAACACAAACCATGAGACCACTGCTAGGTTTTATTTTAGTGCAATCCTCAAATGTACAACTATAAATTTCTCAGGTCTCATATTGGTAAGTTTGTGTTTACATTTCACCTTTCAGTACAATAAAACAAGAACAGGCTGGGAGATGAGTCAGAAAGACCTGATTTTAAGTCCTGTGTCTGCCTTACACCTGCTTTGTGAAATCAGGAAGCTAACTTGGGCCTTTCAGCCTGTATCCACATCTGCAACAGGGAGAATACTACTACCAAGTTTCCAAGATTTTTTTACCATTAGATTAGATTATCTTTGAGAAATGACAAGTAGTGTCTGGCATTTAATCATTTTAATTCACTTATCGCATGTGGCTAATACGATACAAGAAGTTTTCTATTCAAAGTCTATTAGGAACGTGAGACATCCTTTTTATATCCCAAGGAGAATGCACATCCATACAATGCAATGATCCTAGCACCATACTGCACCAGTACCCCCAGCGGCAAAATGAATGTTACATTCTCTGCCAGGACAGACTGTTAGAAGAGTAAAGCCAGATTCCCAGGGACCCAATATTCTACAGTGTCACATTTGTCTGATAGGGTAATGATGAGGGGACATCCTCCAAGTCTGTGCTTCATCTGCTAACCTCAGCACATCTGAGCATTTCAGAGCTCATTCAGGTGTGCAGTGGTGTGGTGGGAGGTAGAAAATGAAAACTCCAACATGCCCGCTTATGGAAGGTGGTGTATGCTCTTCTGAAAGTGAACACTGAGTGTGTGAATGGAGAAGCAAACATTGAAAAGATAATAACAAATATCGAGAAAAAAAATATTTCAGCTGGCCTAAAGGAAGGAAAACCCAGAATCTTCCAACCCCATACGCATTCTGGCAAGTCTCTGAAAACAATTACTTTTTCTTCCCATGCCCTTCCAGACACCTAATTGCCCTGATTTCTCCCATGAAGCAGCATTCTTTGCTCTTCCAGATGAAAGGAAGGCTTGGGAGTGACTACTCAACAGCAAGCATGGACTTTGCCTTCCTTCCTCAGCAAGAAGGCTCAATTATAATAAATTAGTCAATAAATATGCACCCATGGAAAGTCTCTGGCTCACCGCTTCGCTTTTTTCCTTGGACTGAGAAGGGCAAGATAGGAAGAACCTCCTCTGTCAGGATGAACAAATCCTATACTGTCCACTGATTTTCACCTTTAGAATGATGGGGAGGCCACTCTGACAAGACCCTGTGACAACAGGCGAAGGCTGGCTCTGTCCACGCAAACCTGGACAAATGGCCGATGCAACTCTCACCTGTCCTGAAAACTGAGGGTCCAGCATGAGACTCTGGCATCACACATGTAGCTTTACTAAACGTGTAAAAAAAACGGACAAAAATAACCTCTTAAATAAAAATCAGAACATAGAAATTCTATCAGGACAAAAATGACTACTCCATAAATCATCTAAAAATTTTCCTTTTAGTATTTTGGTCATGAATCCAAAGAGACACTTTAATTTAAACATCCATGGGAAAAATCAAGTACTACAAGCCTAAAGCTGAAACGATAATTCAACTCCACAAACCAGTGTCTCCTCTTGTTGAGCCCTGGATTTAGGAATGACAAGCACTGGGGTCTCAAATCCTGTGCCCATCCAAGGAAGCTCCTCCTCCCACTTCACATGGCCAACCACTCACCACACCACGTGATTTTCCTCCCTTACTAATTTTGAGTCTTTTACCTCTCTTAGAGGCTTAGTTTAAGCTGTCAGCTTCTATTAGTTTCCTATGGTTCTGTAACAAATTACCACACACTTGGGGTTCTGGAGGCCAGAAGTAGCAACTCAGTTTCATTAGGCAGAAATCCAGGTGTCAGTCCCTTCTAGGTTTTGGAGGCTGTGGTGTTCCTTGGCTTGTGACTGCCGCACTCGAGTGTCTGCCACTGGGGTCACATTGCCATCTCTCTTCTGTGTGTTTCACCTTCTCTCTGGCTGTCTCATGTAATGACATTTGTGGTTGCATTTGGAGCCCACCTGCATATTCCAGGATACTCTTCTCATCTGAGATTCCTTCACTTAATCACAGCTGCAGAGTCTTTGCCACACACGTTACTACAAGTTGAACTGTACCCCCCTAAAACGCATGCATTGAAGTCCTAGCCTCTGGTGACTCAGAATGTGATCACATTCAAAGACAGGGTCTTTGTAATCAGGTAATGAGGTCATTAGGGTGGTTCCTAAACCAATACGACTGATGTCCTTACAAAAGGAGAGATTTGGACACAGAGACATGCATGGAGGAAGAGGAAGTGAAGAATCAGAGGGAGAATTCAACGAGGGAGGCTCAGACAAGACTCTTCCCTCACAGCTCTCAAAGGAACCATCCCTTATAACACTGTGGGCTTGGATTTCTAGAGTCCAAAACTGAAACAAAAAACTTCTGCTGTGTAAGCCACCCAGTTGTGGTACTCAATTATAGCAGCCTTAGCAAACTAATGCGTAAGGTAATACTGAAAAGTGGCAGGGGTTAGGACCTGTACATTTCGGGGCCAATATTCATCTACCACACGGCCTTATTGTGTCAGCTGTCTCCTTGTCACCAGGCTCACCCCTTCCAGCCCATTCTCCATAAGACGCCTTAAAAATTACATTCAGCGCTTCAGAGATAAATATTCTACATGAGATCCAAATAGGTCTTTTTATATACAACTCTTCCATAATTGATCATTATACTTTTGATCAATTTCTGGGGAAACATGTTAAATAAAACATAACATAATTTGCAGCTTGAATTGGTCATTCCTTGTGCTTTGAAGGTAAGGACTGTAAAAAAGTAATGGACTACAAGAGTGGTCCCCAAAGTCAGGCCCTGGAACTAACTGCATTAACATTGCCCTTTCACAGTGCGGTCTCCTGGGGCAGGAGCCAAACATCTGTAGATTTCACCAGTGGCCCGAGGAGCTAAGATGAGTGGCCAGGTTTGACAACTGTAGAGATGCAAGTTCAGTGGACATATTTACTTTCTGAAAGAAAGGTTTAGAGAGTTTGTTCTTTAACATGGCAATGGAGGGAGGGCTGAGTAAAACTGTGTCTTGGCTGATTAAGTGTTAATTTCAAACAGGTGAGACAAATTTTTGAATATTCTGCTCAGTGTCAGTTCATCTGTATGTACAATCAATCTCTCTGCCTCATAACTTACAACATGTAACCTATAAACCGATCATTGAAAACTAGCTTTGAGTGAGTTAGAACAGTGGTTTACAAATCATGAACACAAGTGTTTATTAATCTAAAGAAGTTATTTTAGGCAAAATACCAGAGTGAGGGTGATGTCCTGGACAGGGTAGCAGGCCTCTCCTCTGATTTCAATAATATTCGCTTTTAATGATTTTTATAATTAAATTGATATATAACTTCAATCCAAAAAAATTCTCTGCTATACAAAATAAGAAATTAAATTCTAATATAGATTAATAAGCCACTGATCACTGATTATAAAATAATCTTTATAAAAGTTGCCTTTCCTATGCAGAAAACAGAGATTTATCTACACAAACTAGAATTGTCCTCAAAAGGAAATAGGTCTGCTAAACAACTAGTGTGAGAAAGTAGCTTAAGACACTAAAGTTTTAAACTCTATTCTGACATATTATATTGACTGATATTTATCTGATATACAACCACTCTATAGCAGATGGCATTTTTCTCACTGATACTGTTGGGAACAAATCATTAAAATGTTGCAATGCTCAAACTTAGATACCCTATAAGTGTACTAACATTACTTTATGGCCTCTGCTTTAAAGTGTTTCCCAAAGTAAAATGATGTTCAAGTTCTATGTCAGTGTTTCTCACCTGGTGGAATGAAGGCTTAGAAAGGTAAATATGAGTATTTTCAGTAAACTTAAATATATCTTTATTGAGCTATAATTAACATACTACATGGTATTAGTTTCATGTGTATAACGTAATGTTTTGATATTTCTATATGTTGTAAAATCACCACTGTAAGTCCCACTAACATCCATCACTAATCATAGTCACACATTTTTTTTTCTTGTGATGACCTTTTAATACTCACTCTCTTGGCAACTTGCAAACATACAATACAGTGTTAGAAACTAGAGTCACCACGTTGTAATCATATCCCCAGGACTTATTTATTTTATAACTGGAAGTTTGTACCTCTTGAACTCCTTCACCCATTTTGCCTGCACCATGCCTGTCGCAACCACTAATCTATTCTCTATACCTACAATTGTTCTTTGTTTTTCTTAGATTCCACATATAAGATCATAATATGGTATTTGTCTTTTTCTCTCTGACTTATTTCACCTAGCATAATGCTTCAAGGTCCATCCATGTTGTTGCAAATGGCAAGATTTCCTTCCTTTTTAATTGAATAGTTTTATTATAAATAAATATATATACCACAGCTTCTTAATCTATAGATGAATATTTAGGTTACTTCCATGTCTTTGCCATTGCAAATAATGCTGTAATGAACATGGAGGTGCAGATATATTTTCAAGTTAATGTTTTCATTTCCTTTAGATAAATTACCAGAAGTAGCATTTCTGGATCATATTGTGGTTTAATTAATTTTTGAGGAATCTTTACACTTTCCATAGTGGGTTTACATCAAACAGTGCACAAGGTGAACACACAATACAGTGTACAGATATGTGCTATAGAATTGTGTACCCAAAACCTGTATAACTTTGTTAACCAGTGTCACCCCAATAAATTAAATAAAAATGAAACAACAAAATAAAAAACTATTTGTGGAATGAATGAGTCATCTGCTTAAAAGAAAGAGAGAGGAAGGAAAATATAGCTAAGCACTTTCTTAAGAAGAAAAAGAGGAAACTGATATTAGTGATATTTTTAGCACTAGCTTTCTTTGGCACAAGTACTAGACATTTATGTATCAAAATAATAAAAACTGAATATTAAATTACAGAAAAATTGAGAGGAAATTGTAATGATTAATTTAATATATAATTGTGTTAGATGAAAAGTTAGAAATCAAGAAGATTATAATTAATTAAAGTTCTAGATATAGCAGATACATTATTGTAAACAGTGCACAAGTGTTCCCTTTTCCCCATGTCCTTGACCACGTTTGTTATTATTGGCTTTTTGATGATAGCTGTTCTAACAGGTGTGAGGTGATATCTCATAATGGCTTAAATTTGATTTCTCTGGTGATTAATAATGTTAAGCACCTTTTCATGTCTCTAGATTATCTGCATATCCTCTTTGGAAAAATATCTGTTCAGGTCCTCTGCCCATTGTTTAAGTCAGATTGTTTTTTTGTTATTGAATTGTACAATCTCATTGTAGATTTTGGATTTTAAACCCTTATCAGATATATGATTTGCAACTATTTCTCCCATTTGGTAGGTTGCTTTTTCACTTTGTTAATACTTTGCTGTGCAGATGATTTTTAGCTTGATGTAAACCCACTTGTTTACTTTTGCTCTTGTTGCCTTTGCTTTTTGTGTCAAATCCAAAAAAATCACTACCAAGACAAATGTCAAGGAGTTTACCACCTATGTTTTCTTCTAGAAGTTTTATGATTTCAGGGATTAAGTTTAAGTCTTTAATCCATTTGAGTTAATTTTTGTGCATGGTATCAGATAGTCTTCCAGTTTTCTTTTCTTTTTTTGTAGGTGACCATTCAGTTTCCCAACACTATTGAAGAGAATGTCCTTACCCCATTGTATATTCTTGACTCCTTTATAAATTAACTGACAAATGTGAGCGAATTTATTTCTTTGTTCTCTATTCTGTTCCATTTATCTATGTGTATGCTTTTAAGTCAATGCCATAGCATTCTGAGTGTTATAGCTTTGTAGTATAGTTTGAAATCAGGAAGCATGATGCCTCTAGCTTTGTTCTTCATTCTCAGAACTGTTTTGGATATTTGAGGTCTTTTGGTTTTTCACACAAAGTTTAGGATCATCTATTCTGTTTTTGTAACAAAACAAAACAAAAACTGTTCTTGAGATTTTGATAAGGTTTTCACTGAATTAGTAATTGGGGTAATATGAACATTTTAACAATATTAATTTTTCCAGTGCATGAGTATAGAATATCTTTCCATTTACTTGTGTCTTCATTAAATTTTTTATTAATGTCTCATAATTTTCAGTGTATGGGTCTTTTACATCCTTGCTTCAATTTATTCCTAGGTATGTTACTTTTGATGCAATCTTAAATTGATTTGTTTTCTTAATTTTTCTTTCTGATTCTTATTAGTGTTCAGAAGTGCAACTGATTTTTGTATATTAATAGTGTATTCTGTAACTTTACTGAATTTATTAATTTTAACAGCTTATTGGTGGAGTCTTTAGTTTTCAATATAATAATAATTCATTTGCAAAGAGTTATCTTTTTATTCTTCATTTACAATTAGGATGCCTTTTATTTCTTTAATATAACTCTTACATTATTCTAACAGGTGTTTTCTTTTCCATGTCATTTGGAAACCACTGCACTGTTTTACGTAGCCTGAAGAACTTAAAGATTCCCTTATGTATGTATTGGAATAAATACAGATCTGTGGATGAGACAAACATTGCCCCTACTTGTGGGGACTTCCTTGGCCTATCGCCAGATAAATCTGGGAGAGCCATCTACTTAGGTA
The DNA here is from genome assembly GCA_028533065.1 of Trachops cirrhosus. Taxonomy (NCBI): domain Eukaryota; kingdom Metazoa; phylum Chordata; class Mammalia; order Chiroptera; family Phyllostomidae; genus Trachops; species Trachops cirrhosus. Next base: position 83,556,676 of record CM052544.1, on the reverse strand, counting down.
AGATGTTTGTTTGGAAACTCAATTTTCATAATTGCAGATTAACCTAAACCTTTGCTTAAGAGCTTTCAAATGTGAGTCTGCCCTTAATTAACAGCATGAAGGTCTTGTACCCTACATCTTTGTCAAAGACCATAACCTCCAACGGCCCAACTTTCTACCAAAAACCAGGCTGCAAGAAGAAAAAAGTTTTAAGAGGATTGCAGAAAGCCAGCAAATTTTCATTTATCTTTTTCAAATGTTACTTTTTATTTTAATTAAAGTGAACATGAACATAACATAAAATTAACCACTTTAAGTTTTTAACACAGAGGCATCAAGTGCATTCATAACACGGTACAGTGACCATATTTGTCTCATCTCCCCAAACCATTTCATCACTCCCCCAAATCCCACACTCATTAAGTAGTTTTTTACGTCTCCTCCCATCCCTACCTACCACTAACTGGCAACACTATTCTGCTTCCTATCTCTATGGATTTATTTATTTTGTACATTTTGCATAAATGGAATCATACAATAGATGATCTTTGTGTCTGGCTTCTTTCACTTGCCATAATGTTATCAGGGTTTATTCATATTGTAGCATGTGTTAGAACTTCATTAATTTATAACTGAATGATATTCCATTGTATGGGTACACCACATTTTGTCTAGCCATTCATCTATTGATGGACATTTGAGTTGTTCCTACCTTTTGCTTGTTGTGAATACTGCTGTTATTAGTATTTATGGGTAGTTTTTATTTGAATGCCCATTTTCAATTATTTGGGGCATATACCATATACCTACAAGTGGAAATATATATTATATATAATAAATACATAATAAATATATTATTATATTTATATAGTAAAATATAATACACATTTTATACACAATACATATTTTATTATATATAAGACCCTTCCTCCTGACTCTTGGTTACCAGAGAAACATTGTAGGTCAGGCATCCCCAACCTCCAGGCCATGGAGGAACTAGGCCGAAGAGCAGAAGGTAAGGTTGAATTTAACGCACTTGAATCATCTCGAAACTATCTTCCCCATCCCCCCCGGTCCGTGGGAAAATTATTTTCCATGAAACCGGTCCCAAGAGCCAAAAATATTGGGGACTGTTGCTATAGGAGATAAATAATATTTTCAATGTAAGCAATTTTTGTCTTTCCTGTCAATTTGTCTCCTTTGTGCTTCTTTTTCCGTGTTTTAGAAGCAACCAGTTACCCACTATCACTGTCTCATTTCCACACTCATCACCTCGTATCTTCAACTCTACTCAGGCATTCACACTCCCCATATGGCACCTCTTCCCTCAAACATCCTGTGCTTTCCATTCTTCCACTCTCTAAAATCAATAAAATTGATTTTTTTAAAGATTTTATTTATTTATTTTTAGAGAGGGGAAGGGAGAGAAAGGGAGGGAGAAAAACATCAATGTGTGGTTGCCTTTCAAGCATCTCCCACTGGGGACCTGGCCAGCAACCCAGGCATGTGCCCTGACTGGGAATCAAATCAGTGACCTTTGATTTGCAGGCTGGCGCTCAATCCACTAAGCCACACCAGTCAGGCCTAAAACTATTTTTTGAAACCAAGATTAAGTGGGAAATATTAGACACCATGACAGGGACAGTGACAAGGATATTCTAAAGATTAGCTGTGTCTGTACCAACACATCTCAAAGAAAGTCAATATATAGGCTTCCTTCTCCTTCATGAAAAGTTAGACCTACTTGGGATATTTGTATGGAATGAAGCAAAGAATCTACACTTCTTATAAACTTTTTCAAAACATCTGTGGGATTTGAGGGTGTCCCAAAAATCCATTTGGGAACTTCAGAATTTAGGAATTTCATTTCAAAGCAATACAGTTGAAACTACATAAAGTTTATACTTAATACTTCTCAAATCCATTGTTTGTGCAAAGCTCCAGTGCAAAAGGCTTTAAAACTACACATGCTGATTAATCAGCATTATTATTGCTTAGAAATTAATAAAATTTGTATTTTATTATTCACAAGGATAATCAAAATCAAGAAGGCTACAGATGACTACTCATGAAGATTACTATTGCCATACACAAATGTGTACTTTTGTTACAAAGTGGAGCTTGAGTTTCTAATGTATACTTTCCCCACTTCTTCCTTCCACCATCTGTACTGGTGCAGAACCTGCTAGCCCACATCCTTCCTTTGTGTAAAGGAGATCACCACTCCATCCTCTTTTGGGTGTGTAGAAATCTCTTTCAGCTACTCTGAGCCTTGGTAATAGCACCCGTGCTTACCAGAGCAGAATAGGGAAACTCCTTCTGCCAGCTGACATTTTCATAAGCTAAAGCAGGGAGGGTTATACTGAGATGCCAACAGCACAACACAATTATTTTGTCTTCAGTGGCCCCACCAAATCACCGAAATTGATTATACTGGATTATCAGTGGATTCAAGATTATAGTCTTAGAAACCTTAAGGTTATCATTAAAATCAGATTCAAATTCCTCTGGTTTTGAAAATTCTTTTCCTATTAACCTAGCCCAGAATAACCTTTCCTTCTTCTGAACTCTTAATGCTCTTCTACTATGTTTCAGACCTTGGCAAATATGCCTTTGTGTTCTTTGTGTTTTATTTCTCTCAATAATCAGAGAGTACTCTATCTTCCAGCTTCAATTTCCCTCATTCAGTCAAAATACCTGATGTAGTGTTATTAAATATAAACTCAATAGCAATTTATTGATTGGTTGATTGATTATATAGGTGTATATATGTGTGATAGTAAATATTTGATGTGTCAGTAAATATCAGGATGTGTTAATACATGAGACTACATATCCAACAATCTTAAAAACCTGAGTTATAATCTAATTCTGAATGTAAAGTTTTAATTAATCACAAATTGCATAATATGTCAATAGTTTATACATTGTGTTTTTGGGCTTTCCATGTATTTCAAATGTATAACACAGAAATGGCATTTTAAAAAATTATTTTATTGTTGTTCAATTACAGTTGTCTGTGGAGAAATGGCATTTTTATGCAACTCAAAAGCCATGCCTTTGTATAATCTGTGAATGACAAACCACATATTTTTGTATCAATGCCGGGGTGCCTTCTGTTCCAGTACAATTTAAAGTTGCCTTTCAGGGTAAGGAGTCTGGCCCTTTAACATGAGAATTAGGTATGGGTATATGACTTGAATTTTGTGTATATTAGCAAAGGATACTATATGTCAAAGTTCAGGCCTTTAAAGGTTTGAATTATTAGGAATGAACCCCAGGCAATAAATTTTCTCCAGGTAGAAGAAGGACATCCTTCTCCATAGATGGGCAGTGGACATGATCTTCATAACCACAGAGTCATCTTGTTTTGAAAATAATGAGTACTTAGAGACAAGCTTTTTTGATACCCTCATTGTACAGAGAACTGTCCCATGTAGCCCTAAGCACCTGTTTCCCACCTTCGCCCATCCCCAGCCCAGCAAGAGGGTACCAAGCATTGTGTACCAGACTGGGGTCCCTCAGCTTTCCTGAAGCCCCACAACTTCTACTGTACTCTCATTTTACTATATCCCACTTCACCATCCGTAAGAGGATGCCTCAAAAGTCCAATTTGCATTCATGCCTATTTTCAGTTCGTGTGGCATGTCTACCATAACAGTTGATTTGAAAACATGCTTATTAACTTGTTTGACTCTAAGTTGTCATTTGACCATGAAACCAAGCCCTGACTATGGTCCTCTCTAGTCCTAGACACACTGTCACATGTGACAGCCACCAGCCACAAGTGGCTATTGAGCCCTTGAAGTGTGGCCAGTCTAAACTGACAAGTAAGTGGTCAAGTGTAAAATACTTTAAGACTTGGTATGAAAAACTTGAATATCTCAATAATTTTTATATTGATTCTAACTTTATTTTTTTTATTGTTGTTCAAGAACAGTTGTCTCCATTTTTACCCCACTATGCCCCTCCCCCGCCCTACCCATTCCCACCTCCCACCCTAGAACCTACCCCCTTTGGCTTTGTCCATGTGTCCTTTATACATGTTCCTTGATGGCCCTTCCCCTATTTAATAATATTTTAATGTATTGGGTAGTCAAATATTATTAAAGTTAATTTTACCTTTCTTTTTTTACTTTTTAAAGGTGACTAGTACAAAATTTTATATGACTCATTTGTGACCTATGCTATCTTTTTATTGAAAAACACTGTTCTATGGTCCAAGGAGTGATTCTCAAGTTCTGCTCAATATACTGCCTCCCTCAGAGTCAGTTACGCGTTTTGCTCCTTTAGACAGCCAGGCCCTACCCCAGACTTACTGAAACTTGCTTTGAGGGATGAGGCCCTGAAATCTGTGTTTTAACTCGCTCCTGCAATGGTTCTTCTGCCTGACAAAGTCTGGGGTCAGTTGTTTAAGAACAAGCCTCAGATACTATTTCACTTCCTCTCTGCTTGTCACAAAAGAAGCAGAATGATGAGTCCAAAAAAGGGAACATTTAAAGGCAAAACAGCCTTTTTCTCTTTAAGCCTACTCATCTAGTGATGGGATACATGAAAAGACTTATGCTGGGTTTGATGCTGAGTTGTATCAATAATGTCCCAAAACAACAGAACTAAATTGGTTTGTGTTGAAATACTTCCCACTCTAAGCGTGGAAGTGACGGGTATATGCAGGTGACAGGCAGGAGGGATGAGTGGCTATGCGAGCAGCCTTCTGAGTCAGACGGACCTGGATTGGAGTTTCTGCCCCTCCACTCACAAGCTGTTTATGCTGGGAATGACACCTTTACTTTTAAGGATCCATACTCTCACTAGCATAGCAGAGAAAATAATGCCTACCTTGTAGCTTGAAAAACATTGTGAGATTTAAATTAACTAATGTAAACAAGATGCCAGATACATACATAGTAAACATTCAATAAATGTAACAGGTTTTGTTATCATTAATGTAGTTTTCAGGAGGAATTTCTTCATTTAGTCTTAAAAATAAAAATATGTTTACATATGATTAAAATAAATAACATTATTTAACTATTAATATTCAGGGTGAAGATTCAGATAATACATTGATATTCACATTTTTTTAAATATTGCTCTAAATTGTGCATTGTTTGGTTTAAGGTTAGCAATTAGAAATGTGGTATTTTCTGTGATTTATTGTTTGAATAAAATTCCTTAATTGAAAGGAATAATGGATTCCTGTATCACATTCTTTTTTATTTATCCACAACTATGTGAAGTCTCACAATTCAAGCCATGGAGACATTTCCAACTCTTGCTTCTTCTGGAGTTGATTACCAGAATTTTAGGCAAGTCCTTGGGAAGAATAGCATCTGAACATTTAACCTTGAAAATTAAAAGCAACAACAAATATTATAGTATATTTAAAGGAACACAAATCTGCTTGTGCATGAAAAATTGCACCCAAAATCCAAATTGAATCTCAAGTCCTCTGGATCTCAATTGATGTATAATAGCCTCTTTAGTCTAAATCAGCATAATGATGGAAGTATCTGATTATCAAAGTTGCAAGAGTCATGAGACTGTTAAAAATAGATATAAGGCTAAGAGAAAGCAGAAGCTTATTGACAGTAATGAATGAAGAGTGAGATCTAGAAAAAAAAAGAAACACAAAACAGGACATGGAAGGGTGACCAGGGTGGTGACACTGTGGTGCGAAGGTGGAGATGAGTCAGGCCGAGCTGACAGTTTTGAGCCCAAAATGTTGAATTTATTTTTATCTTTTGAAAATAATGTGAATTTTTAATTATATGATAAAAAATTGTTTGATTGTGTGGGCCTTATGTATCTTTCTTTTCCCTATCTTTAAGCTCATTTTCTGTTAACCACATTACCCACAGCAAAGCCCCCTTTTACTCATCCACTCACTCATTTATTAAATAAATATTTGTTTTGTTTATTTCTACTATTTTTCAGGTGATCTAATTAATGCTAGGGACATTCAAATTAATAAAACATGAAGGAGGTAGTCATTTAAATACACAGAGCAGTGGTATGCACAAGAGCTCATTGAAGCACAGTAGAGCAAGTCTCCAACTCTCTGAAAGGAGTTCACAGGAAAGACAAAATGGGAGAAGTTAGTGTAGACATGTGATATAGCAAGGAGACCGGAAAGGTCAAGTACATTCAGAGAATGACAAATGGCTATATGACATCCAGAATGCACAAGAGTGAATGGAAACAGGAAGGCTGGGGAAGGTAGACACGACATTTCTTCATAAAAGGAAAGAAATAATATGCTAAGGAAAAGAGCTTTATCCTATACCACTGAAAAAGTAGAAACTGAAGATAAATATCAGAGAATCTGCATTTTAAAAGAAGCACATTGGTCACAGGTGATTATGAACTAGAGAGATATAAAAGCTGGAGAAAGAAAGAGAGACTAGATTTTGTCAGAAAAATTCTGGAAAGAGTAGCTAGTCCCCTAAACTGTATTGGCAGGAAGACTCAGGAAGAGGAGAAATTTCTGCGAGATATTTAGGAGGTGGTTTTGGCACAGAGTCGGTTACAACCATCTATTCACCATCTATTTCCCCCCTAAAATACACAGTAATGGAGGGGTAGTTAAAAGAACTGGTCCTTCCATATACAGAATACTATGTAATAGTCAAAACAGGGAGGCAGAGGTGCAGGCTTTGAAGAAAAAAGATAGTAAAACTAAGTCAAAACAGAAGATCTAGTTTTGTTTTATAAAATGCAGGGTGATCATGGGAAGGGCCTGCAGGAAGCCTCCATGTTCCGGGTGCAGTCTGCCTTGCCAGATGGCTTGCCTTGCCATCATTGACTTTGGTCAATGATACACCTCATACACGACGGTGGCTCCATAAGATTATAATGGAGCTGAGAAATTCCTATTGCTAGTGACATGGTAGCCTGGGTAAGGTCACACAGCACAACGCATTACTCACGTGTTTGTGGTGATGCTGGTGGAAACAAACCTACTGCTCTGCCTGCTGTGTAAAGTGGTATAGCACATACCATTATGTATCATACCTAACACTTGGTTGATGATAATAAATGACTGTTACTGGTTTATGTATTTACTACACTATCATTTTATCATTATTCCAGACTTAATGCTTATACAAAAGTTTGCTGTAAAACTGTATGCCCTGTTACACTGGCAGCAGCCTCATACATCTTGTGGTTACTGCATCTCTTGATTCTATCATTTACTCTTAGTTTGATTTGATGTTGTGTTGTCTTGTACAGTAGTATGCTCTCCAGGTGTGTAGTCCAGGAAAGTAGGCTACACCACATGGCCTAGGTGTGTAGTAGGCTGTTTCAGCTAGGTTCGTACAAGTCAAGTCTTATGAAGTTCGCACAATGACAAAATTGCCTAACCTCACATTTCTCAAAACATATTCCTGTCATTAAGCAGCACATGACTGTAAAGGGTTGATGGCTGATTCCAAGGTGGGGGAGAGGAAGGATGCTTTATGAGCTTGTGTATTGATTAAATGTTTATAAGGTAGCATATTTGAAGAGATCATAAAATAGGTGTTGAATATTTCAAGAGATAATAAAAAGAAAATTGCTGTAAATTCAAGTTATTTCTAAGAACAATAATGACTTACTTCAATCACAAGAAAACCAAGTAAATTATTTCAAAATAAGGTATATAAATGTATTAATCTTGAGAGTATTTAACTATTAAAATCAGAGAAATAAATTTTTAATATATTAATTCTGGAAATTTAGACAAGTTTCAAAGGATTTTCAAATATTGATTTGTTATCAATCAGATTTTAATTATACTTTTAATATGTAGTCTTTATTAACAAACCGAAATTGGGCTGCTTTATTTTTTAGATTATTTTGCGAGTGAACTATCGCCATGATAAAGGAACAGCAGCACAAGAGATTGTGGACAAATGAAGAAAGGCTTGGAATAACTCTTTCCAAATTCAGCAAAAGCCCCATATTTCCCATTTAATGGGATGCTGCTCCTTCTAAAATCCTTTGGAACAAGGAGCCATTAGATTTCCTGTTTCTCTTCCTCAAGGAAGAGTACTTGGGAGGATGGCAGTGTGCACATGCTATATGTGCCTTCCTCCTGACACTGCAGGTACATCTCAGAAGCTAAAACTCACCGTGGGTTATGACTACAGGACCCCTAGTGTCCACACAGGTGACGATGGCTCAGATAAGGCAGTTTACTTCCACTCTGTTCTCTCGCTTGTCAGGTCTGTGTGTGGTTGGCCACAGTTAGACTAGTAGACATGGGCTAAAATTTTCAGAACTTGTTATCATTGAGTTCAAACATAGATGATCTGTTGCTATAATGAATGAAAGAATGGCCAAGACCAGGAGTCTTTTCCAAAAAGATGTCAGTAAGTGGTTAGAAAAAGCAGGTGAGAAAAATTTAGGAGTCAAGGATATAACTTACAGAAGCCAGGTTTGGCTACCTGGGTGGGTGACAGAGCCTGCCAATTGCTGAGGGTTAGCTAAGGCAGGAGCAGGGCTGGAAGGGAATCTGAGTTTAGGTGTTTGTAGAACCTAAAAAGGAGAATCCCAAGTTGGATTCAGAACTGGAGGTTGAGAAAAATCTGGGAAGAATATGTAATTTGATTAATCATTAAATAATGGTTGAAGAAGATAATGTGAATTAAAGTCATTAAAATTTCTATCGAAAAGGAGGAAGGAAGAAAAATATGTATCCACTTTTTTCTTCTTCAATTCTCAGTAGAACATCCATTCCAGCCAGATGTTGTTAAATGGCAATCAAGAATAAATTTTTTTCTTATCTAACTTTTTAACATGAAGATTTTGAAAAAATCCTTTAAAATAGATTGTATAATTTTCCATTCCAGCCAGATGCTGTTAAATGGTGATCAAGAATAAATTTTTTTCTTATCTAACTTTTTAACATGAAGATTTTGAAAAAATCCTTTAAAATAGATTGTATAATTTTTATAACTTCTGGATGATAAGTTTTTAGGAAGCAAATGTTTTCTCAAAATCGTGCTTGGCAAAGCATATTTATTGTGGAAAATATCTATGAATAACTGAATGAGAACCTTTAGTTTTAGAATGTTTATTCTAGCAGACTGGTAACAATAGCATACTACCAGGGGCATAAAGATATTCATAAGTATCTTTTAGTGCCAATAGTCTGCTATAATCTCAAAAAGTTAAGCCCAATCAGGCTGACCACATAGAGATAAGGTATAGTTTGAGCTGTAAGAAGCCCACAATCCGGATGTCTTTAAATATCCTCATGCAAAACAACCAAAGAAATGTCTCCTCCAATGCAGTTAATATTTTTCAGAGGAAGTATTCTTAAAATGTATTAAAATATAAAAGTTTAAAAATTCTTATAGTCTCCTAAAACAGGATTTCTAGAGATTATGAGATGAGAAATGTGAATGTTGTTAGGTATTTGCGCTGTACTATATGATATACCTTATGGAAAGAGCAGTCCTGTTCTGGAGTTGTTCTAAAGATGAACAGGAGAGAAGGCTAAGATAGTCCTGTTGCCGACTTTCCCACCACAAAGGAATCAACATCCATTTCTGATCCAGTCTTCAGGGGAAGATGACCTTGTGGCAAAGAGCAATTAGAACAGTTTCCAAAGCTTCCTTTTATTCTCACCTGATGTGTCATGGGCATACGAGGCAAGGCCCACAAGTGAATCAGTGGCTGGCTTTCAGAAAAGATCTCATGTCTTGGTCTAATAAAAGTCCAAAAAGGAGCTAATATTACTGAGTTTAAAAAAATCACACTATAAATATCCTTTAAGACTTTTCTTTTTTGGCAGCTTGCAATTACTACAAAATACTTGGTATGACACAACACATTTTTGCAAATAACAGTAAACAGACATATTTTATTAGCTAATAACAGACTCTAATATGTTTAAGCAGCCAAATACTGTCTTCCATTTTCTTCACATCAAAAGAAAGAAACAAACTTTTCTATGAGGTATGTGATTATTCACAGATAAAGATTTATAAAAATCTTTGCAATGGTTGAAAACTAGGTCCTTGGAAAGTCCCAGATAGAAAACAAAATTCAAACAAGAGAGTAATGTAATGAGAGACCCTGTGTACATGTGTAAGTGTGCGTGTGCATGTGTGTCTAAGCGTATCTGCATATTCTTGCTTTTGCTCTGGGCATGCAGTGAGAAGGACAGAGTTAAATGAAGAGAAAAAGTGTAGGGGACAGCGGAGGCATGGGTCACTCTCTCTGACACGTCCTGTTGGAGAAGGCAGCATGGGTCCTCGGAACTGGAGACGCATCGCTGTACTTGCATTTACTGGGTACCTCAGTGCTCAAAGTAACACAGTGAATGACGGCAGGAGCCTGGCCTTGGTGATAAAAGTCAGTCTTCTAGTCTCATGCCCTTTGAGTTTCAGTAACCTCATCTCTAAGTCACAGGCACAAACAATACCTCATATGATTGATTTTAGTCAAGTAAATGTTTAATAAAGTTCAATTAAGAATATCTTCTTTTCTTGGACAGGAATTATAACTGAGTTTTAGGGGTTGGGGTCATACTCATACAGGGCTTGTACAACACTGGGTTGCACAGAGGTGCAACTGCTTGGACCTTAAAATAAGTACAAGGATGACAGATTTTACATGTAGTCTGCAGGTAACTCTTCATCCTTGAAAAACAAGGGGGAAGAGAAAAAAAAGACAAAGAGAACACAGAGTGTATCATTTCTGATAAATCATAATGCTTCAACCAGCAGACACCCCATCATCTGCCACAAAAACACCCAGTCACTGGACCATGCAACACCACGGTGTGGCTCCTGCAAAGAACACATCGGATAGCAGTATTTCATACCACGCGGTCCCTAAGTAAAATATTGAACTGAAGTCACAAGGGACATACAACTCTATTTGACTATAAAAGTCACTTAACCTAGCTTGGGGCCGTGGGAGGACTAGATTGAACCAGTTACTTACAGAAAATTGGTAAGTCATAGTCGAAACTTGGACCAGGGTCTGGGCTTTATTTTAAGATGTGACTTTTCTTCTTGGTTTTGTCTTCAATAATTTTTTATTTTTTAAAAATGTAGCCATTATTTGGGATGGTTACAGTGACAGGAAATCCTCCCCAGATACGTTTTTGAATTAAAAAAAAATCAATACCAGAAAAAAACAAACAACAACCTCCCCCCAAAAACCAGGGTGGGCTTCAGGACAGCATGGCCCAGGGCTCAACTTTGTTACCAGGTCCCAGATTCCCCTCCATGCTGATGGATTCATTCTCAGCAAGCTCTCCATCAAAGTTCACACGGCACCTTCATATTTTATTTTCTTCCATTCAAATCCAATGCAAAGAGCAAGAGTAACGTTCCAGAACTAGCCAAAACCTCCTTGCTTCTTCCCCTCTGGCTCAAGTGAGGCAGTGGCTCACCTCACTAATTAGTGACTCAATCACTAATTGCCTTTAGGCAACTTGGTGGTGGGGACCCCAGACCCAAGGTCCAGAGAAGATAGGGGAAGCCTCCCATGAATGGGGTGCAGACAAACACAATGCTCTGCAAATCTGGGGGAGTCGGAACACCAGCAAAACCGTAGCTTTTTCTTTTATTCTTGTCACGAACTTTGAGACTCATTCTGTTATCACTGAGGCACAATTTTTTTAATATTATGATATTGGAATTTTTACATATGGTTCAGAACTAAGAAGGAAGCTATTATAAAGAAAGAGCCTTGCAAAATGAATATAAATATTTCATTTATTTGCCTACAAAGGCTTTTTTTGGGGGCCGGTGTCTTAACATCTGGATCCTCAAAAATCTTCCCATTAAATCAGCAGCAAAAGTCAACAAAATTATGAAATCATCTGTTTATTGAAACAAATTTCAAAATCTAATCTCACATTTCAAACTAAGTCTCAAGTGGTGTATGGTGGGTACTTGTTGTAAACAATGATTAAAGGCACACCCTGGAAGGAAGGAATAAATTGGCTAAGGTACACACATTTGACAGTCAGAATGTAGAAAACATTTCCAAAGCAAGTATTTACAATGTTTATTTCTTTAAATATTTACATAATTGGTAATTGATGGATTATTTTATGCACCACCTAATGCCAAATACTATTCTTGGGGTAGACAATTGCTGCTTTTAATTAAAGATTACTATATTTTACATGTCTAGTTGAGTAATTATTTTCTGAAGGAATTATATAATATGATCCATTTTAACTAATAAGTTAAAAAACAGGAGGGATATTTCAGATTCTACAGATTTCTAACCTTAGCTCTTTTTTCACTCTTCAAACTCTTCAAAGTTAGAGTCTACATTAGAGAATCACAAATCTGTATTTTTACACAATTTCAACTTTATTCTGTTTCCAGCTAAACTCTAGCCTCCTCCACCTGTGTATATCATATTTGAACCTCAAATTCAAAGTACATGTACAAAGCTTACTCTTCATATTTTATGCAAGGCAAGTTCTTTCTCTCTCCTGATGTTGTGATTTTATTGGAACTTAATGTTTCCAGACAACTGGGCTCCATTTATTCCGAACTTCCCTTTTACTTCCTGACCATCAAATAGATGGCCAAGTCCAAAGAAAATGCTCCTGACATATCTTTCAAATATTTTATCAGACAATCTTGAGAGAGATAAAATGTGGAATACAACATGTTATTTTTATGATATGAGATTTACAAATGTTTGGCCATAGTACATAGGTTGGGGAATATGTAATTATTTTTGCTATATGAGATGTTTCACTTTAAACTATAGTTTTACAGGAATATAACTCCAAATTTAGTAACGTGACTATCTGAATCTATTAAACAGGCTAGAAAATTAAAACAATCTAGACCATATATATCCTTATCAGAAATGTTTATGTGACTTTATTTTAAAGTCATACTTGTGTCTACTGGACACATTTTACAATAGAAATATCTGTTGATTGTATATCTTTATGAGGATCCAACTAACAGGAGCTTATTAAATATCATTCTTTGTTACAATGCCTTTCTTGAAATTCAGTGTTAAAATTAGTGAGAAATTACCACAAAAATGCCTTTGAGGTTTGATTATTTTAAAAATTATTTAAAAATATCAAGAATTCTATTTAAACATTAATATTTTACTAACATTCTGAGGGCAAATTTCTCTGGTCTTAAGTAATATACTATAATCATAATTCCCTTGTAATTTAACTTGAGTAGATTCTAAGTTATGTCATGATGGCAAAATTGATGTGTTTTTCTTTTGATCTGAAGAAAGCCATGAGGCACATAGAATCAAATTGGTGGGAGATAGAAGGTGCTTTGGCTGGACTGAGCTGCCTGTCAGCTCTGGTGTCCCCCATTTGTTTCAGTTACTAAGACCTCATTCAGCATCTGGCACCCACCAGGAAATGGGTCCGTATGGCAAAGCCAGGTAAGTGAGGAGGCTGCATTTACTTTCACACAGCTCAAACTGGTCACTGACCTTTCTAAATCACTCTCTGTCACCCCATACTGTGAGGCAGGAGAGGAAGCAGGGCTGTGGGGATGAAGCTGGAAACTGAGAAAGGATCACAAGGGCTTGGAGCTACTTAGAAGAAATTATGATTGATTATAAAATGTAATTATATATTTTAGACTTCTGTCTCTTATAAGTGTCTATTTTTATTTTATATACTCTTTTTCATTTATATTTATTTATATATAAAATTTCTAAAAGCTCTTTAAGTTTGTGAATAGGTGTGTAAGAACAGCATTTCTGAAATACTCCACATATTCTTCCTTACCCCCATTTAGTTATAAATCGAAGTCAGAAACATTTCATACAATTATGAATGTATAGTATACTTAGAATATTTTCAAAATTAGTTTTATATTATACTTTTATAAGGTTTGTGAGTAGCACAGTGGCTAGAGAGATAGCCAACCTGGGTCAAGCACGCTGTCCACTTTACCATTGCCACTTCAGCATAGTGGATGACAGGTGATTTCAACACGCTGCCATTACATTGTATATAGTGTTTAGCAGTGAGCCCCTGAAGGATTAAATTTTCATCTGTCCCCCAGTCCCACCACCGCCCCCTGTAACTACTTGGCCCATAGAAGGCATTCAGGGCTAAAAAAATTAGCATAACCAGGATGCCATGTTGATAATCACTGGGTATCACCACTTACATAGAAATGCATTAATAAATTTACTTTATAACTAGTATTTTTGACATTATGTTCAAAGCTAGTCATTTAATTTAAATAACTGCTGAAAAAGAATGCAAATTTAAGTAAACTGTGTTTAAAAAAAAGGGAAACTCATCCAATATTTGATGTTGCTATAAGTTTAAAAATCTTTACATAAAATAAAGTTATTCTCAATGAAAAATATTCAAAGTGCTTTTATCTTGTTTCTTTTATTACACATCAGTAAACCATCTTTGGTGTTAAATTAATGATTAGACATATAAAAACATACATTATATATTTGTATATGTCATATATTTTTACTTTATATAATAAGCTCAATACTCATTAATAATGTTTTATTAAGATATTAAAATACACATATTTTACATTTTATCACATATTTGCATTATATATCATAATATAATATATGTTTAAGATCTACAATTTAAACGTAGAGCTTAATAATACATATAATAAATGTTAATCCTATTTAATATTGAATAATAGTTTAATTAATATGTCACATTTAAACTATATAATTTGTATTAAGGATATTTAAACAAATACAGAACAAAATTAATAGTGCCAGGTGTTAACTGGCACTAGGAATTTATACTCCAACTATTCTTTATATGTCAGTACAAGAAATAGCATCAAATGAAAGTTTCCCATACACTGATACATCAATTACCCCAAAGTTTCAAAATTTCATAACAGAAATGTTGGCCTTTGTTTCTTTCCTCAAGTGACACACCTACCTGGGTGGAGAAAGGGAGATTCCTCCCTGCTTGGTTATTGGTGGTTTTTCATTCTGCAGAGCACACAGTGCACAAGTGGGGAAGAAGATATTTTGTTCCATCCATGGAATGTGTCAATGTAGGATGGGAGTGGAGTCACAGTGTCACCTCTTCCCATCAAAGATTCATACATTGATTCATTTGCCAGACAGCTATGTAGGAAAATAAATCAATGCAAATGTCACTTAGAGTGAAAGAGTAAAAATAATTGATTATATAATTTCTGTTGGTACATACTTTTAATTTCCAATTTTTGTCATGAAAGCATGAGTCTTAATTTGGTAACCATTTGCATATGTCATTCAAAGCATATCTTAAAGATTACATCTATATATATTTAATTCATCATGTCTTAAAATTAAAATCACTAGGAATAAAGTGAAATTAGTTTTGGCCTTTCTTGTGTTCATGTTTCTTTATTACCGATGGCACAGTTTCGAACTTACATGGTCTTAATGCTCACATTTTGACAAATGCAGGAGTTAGTAAAAAGAATGGGAGGGAATCAGAAATTCTGTTATTTCTATCCATTTTTAGTAGCAAGACCCTTCTAAAATACACCCAAAAGGGGGGAGACAAAGTATACATGATAAATAAATGCTAGCTTTTCATATCTACATGAATCCAAAAATAATTAGTAAAATTGGTGTAGTCAAGCATAACAGTTGTGAATATCTAAAAGTGTAAAGGTATGAATTATTTTGGTTATATGTTTTGGCATATCTCTTGGAGAAGAGACTAATCAAACCCCCTATTTGTGGTTCTAAAAACAAAAAACAAAACCTACTCAATTAAAATTTTACTTAGTCTGGTTGTGATAGTTTTACATAAAAGAGCCCTGCTCACACATTTTGAAAAGTGGGGAGAAATGTAATATTACCAAATAAGCCATCCCTTCTACAAAATTTGTCTCCATAATGACAAAGAGCTGTATTTATAAAATCCATCTGTATACCATTGTTGATGATTCACCTGGGGACAGAGAACAAGAGGACTGGGTCACAGGTATTAATGGCACAGGGGCCTTTAAACTCATTACTTGTGTGGTCATATTTTATTTTAGAATTGGATTCCTTATATTAGGCCCATGAAATTATTCTCTTTGCCAATAAAAATATGTTTTCCCTTCATTTGTAGTAGATATGTGAGTACTAGTCATGTTCTAGGTGATTTCTAAACACAAAAAGCCATTTACTGAATTAAATACAGTTTGAATTTTACATGATGTCAAATAACACTACTGACTAAACTGTTATCTGTTCCACCTGTTCAGAGGCACTTAGAAGCAGTCCAAATGTGTCTATTAAGAATACTCTCTACCAGAATACATTACATTAGAAAGTTTGAAGCAGGTGTTACTGGGTTTATTAATAATTCAACAGCCTTGCATACCCACAATACTTTGTGTCAAAGACAGTGGAGCTAGTCTAAAGGGGCTGGTCCATACTTTCACGGCAATTACTCTCTGCTCATGAACACCAATTGTATAGCACTAGCCAGAAAAAAAAAAGATGTACCAAATGAACATGAAATAATAGAAGTCTACAAAAGTGTTATCACAGCAGAAGGGCTGAGAGAAAATCCAAAAGCATGCAAATGGTGAGTGGAAATGGAGGGGAGGGGTAGGGATGACAAGAGAGTATGAGAAGATGCGCAGAGGTGTTGTATCACATGTTGTGATGGCCAGGGGGTCCTGGCATAGTGAGTCTCGTGGGTGAAGAGCATGGGGAGGTAGGAGTCAGGATTTGAGCAATGGAGAGGTGTATGTTTAGAAGTAAAGACTTCTACTCTGAAAACACTGGGGGAAGACTTAGTAAGTTAAACATCAGGAAAATCGCCTGGTCTATCTTTTATATAAGCACGTGATTCAAGCAGCAATATAACTAATGGGCTGCCTGTGAGAAGTTAAATAGCTTTAGGGAATCTCTCCATAGTCCCAGTGAAAAATACAAAGAAACAAAATCAATATTAATTCTTAAAAGCATGCGAACACAACAATGCATGTATGTCACTCATTCACTGGGCACCCGTTGTGCAGTAGTAAGTACGTGCCAGGAACAGTGCTTGGTGCTTTAACCCGTGAGGGTCCAGCTACGGAATGGCGGTGAGACAGTTAGCTCAGTCTACCTTCCCAGTAATGGACGATGCCACCCATAAAACATGATCCCTGGGGGAAAATGTTAAACAAAAATACAATAATATGTGTTTATAAATGTTATTTATACTATTTTCAGGGAAAGAATGTGTGCCTTGAGAGAATGTAACATCAGGTCTCTACACCAAGCTGCTGGGAAGGAGAGACTTCTCTGTACAGTGCTGTTCCATTGGGCACAAAGGGAGAAGGAAGAGTGAGCCACAGGTTAAGGAGCCCACAGGACAGGGTGTGAGGAAGACAGGCCTGCCAATGTTAGAAATGCTGCAGAGATGAAGTGTGGATTTTACTAAGAAGACACCACCGAATTAGAAAGTAAGAAGTTAATTTTCATACCACCCAGAAGTCATTCTCATGGGTATTGCTCAAAGGAGTTGAAATTTTTTGTCCACACAAAAGCCTGCACATGGATGTTTATAGCAGCTTTATTCATAATTGCCAAAACTTGGTAGCAAACAAGATGTCCTTCAGTAAGTGGAGAAATGTGGTCATCCAGAAAAAGGGACATTATTCAGTATTGAAAAGAAATGAGCTATCATGCCATGAAAAGACTTGGAAGAATCCAAAATGTTTAGCACTAAGTGAAAGAAGCCATCTGAAGAGGCCACATGCTGTATGATTGCAATGATGTAAGGTTCTGGAAAAGGTACTGTAGAGACAGTAAGAAGGATCAGTAGTTGTCAGGGACTGGGGAGGAGAGAGATGAATACATGGACCACAGAGGATTTTCAGCATAGTGAAACTATCTGCATGCATTTGCTCAAACCCATGGAATGCACACCACCAGATGTGAACCCGAAGGTAAACTCCAGACTCTGGGTGATTATGATGTGTCAGGTAGCTTTACCAGTTGTTAGCAAATGCACCACTGCAAGGCGGGTGGTTGGTAATGAGGGAGGCGCTGCATATGTGAGGCCAGGAAGTATTATGAGAAATCTCTACTCTCAATTTTTCTGTGAACCTAAAACTGCTATAAAAACTAAGAGTCTTACCAAAAGGTCTTTTCTGGAGTATGGGAGAGAAAAAAAGATACAGAGAGAAAATTAACATTTACGGAAGGCCTATTCTATTTCAAGATCTTAGGAGCCCTAAGTCCATGAGGTTAACAGAGGTGAAGTGCATGTGAGAACAACAGCTAGGCTCATCTTCAAAACGCTTGAGAGATGTCATGGAAGAAAAGGGTGAGATGGCAGGAGTGTAGTCAAGACAGAACTTTTGTAGGAGATGAGAGGATGGTAATTAAGGCAAGGGAGAGGGCAAATGGGAGAACAAAATATAAAAGGAGAAAATATTTAGTAACTAAGTAAAGGCTCAGAACTATTACTGACAATTAACATTTGCAAAGCCTTTATTGTACCATTTTAACATGAGCAAACTGTAGTTTTAAGAATCTGGCTGACTCTGAACAGCAAGTGCAGAATATTGTTTGATCTACAGCTCAATTCTTTGAAAAATTTCTTATTCTTCAAAACAAACAAACAAACAAACCAAAAGCAAAACACGGTTTCCCCATTGCTTTGGCCCTAGGAGAGCACAGAGGTGACAGGTGCCTTACCCCTTTAGACCTCTGAGAGCAACCCTAAGACAGAGATATGTGTTCACAATGCCCAGGAAGCCACTTATACCTGGAGGCCCCTGGAATATCTCCCATGGGTTGTAAGAATGTGTCCAGTGTGTCCCTAATTGCCAAAGAGCTACAGCACACAGCCGAATAGAAGCACATGCATTGACTTAGAAAGCAGGGGAGCTTGAGGAACGTATTCTGTGTCTCCTCTACCTGGACTACAAGGCTTCCTCCAGGATGCTACGTCTCAGAAAGAATTCTGTGTTTCCATTTGCTGAATACACAGCCATGATGGACACATCTACTTATTGAAATTGGAGGTCACAGATTTCCTGCTCAGCACTTTCTTCAACCCATATGAAAATTAAATGTATTTCTTGGAAACAGAGAAGCATTTAAAATATATGAAGTTGTTGTGGAAATACCTGCTATAGTACTGTGAGTGTGCAGTTAATTGAGAGTGTCAGGCAAAACTGTATAAGGGAGGAAGAGAGAGAAAATAACCTTGGGACATTTTTTTCCCTCTCTGTAGTATGTTTTCTCTCTGCAGCATCCATAACAACTCTCTCTAGAAAATGGAGGGAAAAAAACCTACCCTTAGTGTGCTCCGACCCCTTTCAACAGTCCTGCACCTAAACCTGCCTCCTGTTCACCAGAACAAAGAATGGATCTGCTGAGGTCTGTCATTGTCTTGCTAGCCATTTATGCTCAACGCCATTTTGTGCCATTCCAGAAAGAGCTGGAACTAGTGTCCCTAAAACATTGCAAAGGTCATGGGTGAGAATACCTAGAAAACACATAGCCCACCCCCAGCCAGTTCCAGAGAACTCCTCAAACAGTGCACTCTGTGGATAAATTAACCTGGGAGAGAAAAATTATTCCCTCTTGCTTCCTCTGCAGTCTGCAGAGACTCTGACTTATGGGGACTTGGGCTCATGGTTAGTAGCAGGGTTTTAAATAAGAAAAAGTCTTTTGTTTTTTTATAGCTGTAAAATTATATTCAGTGGTATCTGCTATTGTAGTTAACTGTGTTCTTCACATCATTCAATTAATATCTAATCCTCTATGTGAAACATCGTGGAGCAGTAGAGGAGGTAATTCAACAAATACAATGGAAAATAACTTAAGAAACAGCAGGTCAAGTACTCGACATAAAATGCATATTGAACATAAGATTTTGCAAAGGGTAAATTAATTTGCATGCTCTGAAAATTCCATTTTGCAATGGGGCGTTCATTTTTTTTTTACCTCAGGAGAAAGGTTTCTCAGAAAATGAAATTTAAAAATACTGCTCGTTGTATCTTTCTTTTTTTCCCTTCTTCTCCCCTTTTCTCTTGCTACTCCTCAATAAAACAAGAAGAATAATCAGTATAGGCTTCTGGCAGCACAGTGAGAGAAATGTGAGATTGGCCCTTAAGGGAATTTTTATTCTCAAGTGGATGTAAATGTATTCATCAATTCAAAGAAATGCATAGTGTGTTATATACACAATACATTAATAAATAGCCATGCATTAAAAAATAATGAGGTTTTCCACAAAACAACATCCTGTGGTGTGTAGGGTCATAAAAAAGATACTAAAAGAGGGAGAAAAGATTATGTGTAAAATCTGATTAAAATACAGAAACACCATCATATATGTAAGTTGTAATAAATATTTTATTAGTTAACTATAAACAAAAGAACAAATGCAGTAAAATGTAATTAAAAATGCAAAAGTGAAGGGTGTGATTTATTTCGCTACAATAATATTAATATTACAAATGGTATGTAAATGTGTTTCAGGATTATATTGTAGAAAGAGTGGAAAGCAACTATTCATTTCTTATAATGAGATTTCATCTTTTTTTTGATTTACATTTGTTTAAATATTTCAAATACTGAATGAATAATGTTGCTCTTAAACCTTACACAGCTTAGCACATTCTCAAATTTCCATCAGCTCTTGGACAAGATTTGCATGTTGGCAGGCAGTTTCCAGGCAGAACCACTAATTGTGAAAACAGAAGAAAATTGACTGGCAGAGACCAAGAATATTTTTAGTGCTGTTGGCTGAATGAGTTTGGCTTTGAGTAGTAACCCCTACCAGTGAAATTGCTGGAACCAAAAATTAACACTTTACAGAAGGCTCCCCAATTAAAACAGGTGAAAAGACCAAAATGTAACATTCATCAACAACTATTGACTTGCAAATTTTAGGGGTTTAAAAAGATTATTTGACCTGAGCTTTCCTGTCATGGCCTCTGTAACGCAGCACAAAGCCAGAGGTTTTTATCAGACACCATTGAAACCAAAGCACACACAAGACCTTGAAACTGGAGGTACACCCTTTACCAGAAACTGACCCTTCCCCTGGCTGAGCCTCACTCAAACAGAAAATACACCTTAAAGAGGTCTCTGCCACATGTATGTGGAACGTGTAGCATGAAATTGCCCTTAGGTTGGACTCCAATTTGGAAATCAACAACTGTCATTTGTTTACTATATTCCAACATTCCGTATTTGAGCAATCATTTCATCTCTCTCTTAAAGTATATATCTCACATAGTATACTAAAACCTCTCATTATTATCAGATTGGGAGGGAATGGATCTTTAGAAAAGATACAACCTAGCCAGCTTGTTCCTCTAGTCCATAGCAGAAATGAGGTTTGAGTTCCTCTGTGGCATCCCACATGCCCTGATCTTTACATGACGCCCCACTGTCCTACATTTCCTACCATCTCCACCGCCCTCGGCGGGTTTCCTCTTTCATCCCTATACCACCACTGTTCCTGACCTTCCCGCCATATTACCTTTACCTAATTCCCATGTTTTCCTGACCCGTTATGAACTGGGCCTTCATACTGCCAGCTCTCATAGACCTTACAGTGGCTTGTATCACTGTCCTTGTTTCTGGCCACCCCAAACCCCCTCAACTGGCATAGCCCAGAAATGGGTTTCCTTTGTATTGCTTCTCTGACCCCACCTCCACACAGTATCGAAAGCTATACCACATCATGGGAGTTTCTGTTTCTTCTAACTCAAATATCCCAAGTGCCTTTTCCTGTTATAAAAATAATCATGAAATCTCCCTTCTCAATGAAGCTTCTTGGAATAAAAGAACAATTCTTGCTTCTCTAGTCTGCTGGAGTATAAGTCCAAAATGTTTTTAGCAAAACAGTTAGGAGGACATCCAGCTACAATGGCTCACACCAATACAAATTTATGAATTTACTTTCTTATAAAGCAAGATGTTCATAGCAGACAGGTCTTAGTTTTGCTTCTCCACTTTAAAGATGTAAGCACCAGTGCCACTGTTTTCTCTTGTCTATGCTTCATGGTCATAAGAAGGCTGCTGCAGCCCAGCCATCACCTCTACACTTAAGGCAAGGACCAGGAGAAAAGCACAATTTCAGTGGCCATCTGAGAAAACAAATTCTTTTCCCAGAACTGCACAGCAGACTCCCCCTTCTCTTTCATTAGCTACAACCACATCAGGTCTCCAACACTAACTGGAAGTTGGCTAGAAAGAAGTTGGAACGGATGACTCGGTTAGCCACCCAAGAGTGTCTGCCACAGTCATTGAACCAAAGTACTTGTGTTTCCTCACCATGCAGACATTGAACCAGATGTTTAGCCTCTCACTCAGTCAAGAAACAAAGCCTACTTGAGAGTCTTTTATGTGCATGACATTATGCTCATTTTATAGAAGGTACAGAAATAAAGCAAGCACAGATACTAACTTCAGAGGGTGAGGCCTAATACACAATATAATATTATATTTATATATTAAATATTACTATGTTATATTAAATATTATATATCATATGACATATGAAATATAAATAAAGTAGTGTTTCACTGCCTTCACATCTAGATAAGTTTGTATGACACAGCAGAATGGGAAAAATGAGAAATGCTTTAAAAGTTAGCAAACAAATAAAGCAGACTACTGCAAACATGTACAGTTCCAAGAAAGTATATAATGTAGGTAAATGGAAGATACAAAATTAGAATAGGACAGAGTCAGCCATAGAATGTTTCTTGTGAGAAGCAATGAGGAAGTCATGTTTTAAGGGTAAGGAACGGACATATGTTGGTATAGAACAGTGGTTTCCTGAATATTCTTGGTCTGATAACCCTATTAATAAAAGTGTTTGAATATTCTTCCTCAGTATATGCACAGATAAGCTATGTATTTAATATGCATTCATCATCATACTAATGTGGTGTATCTGGAATAAACCACACACAAAATACAAGTATGAGATGCCAAAGTATCTCCTCACAAGATACTTATAAATTACAAAGTATAGAATAGTTTTTAGTGGAGAAAACTGGCAGATACATCTTAAATAAATGATCAAAGTTACCACTGTCACCAGTGAAATGTACGAATATCATGTGCCTTCTGATAAGATGCATTGAGAAGGGGACAGTATCACTTCTCTGGTATTCCTGCTAAAAATGCATACACTGATTTTAATCAGGAGAAAATGTCACAAACTCAAATTAAGGAACATTCTGCAAGATATCTCACTGGTAACAATTTTAAAAAGTAAAGGTCCTAAAGTCATAAAGGACAAAGACCCTGATCTTTCCCAGATTGAAAACCAATAAGGAGAAACAGAGAAAATGTGCTGTGAGATCCTGGATCGGACCCTGGACCAGAAAAAGGACATTAGTGGAATGATTTGAAATATTTGAATGAGATCTTCAGATGAGTTAATAGTGCTTGTTCATGTTAATTTTCTAGTTTGGATAACTGTACTTAAGTTTATGTACTACATTCTGATTAAAGCATATACAAGAATTCTTAATACCATTTTGCAACTTTTTCAAAATAAAAAAAATACTAAAAAGGATGAGACCTTTAAAATATGGAGATAGAAGTCGTGGCAATGTAAAGAAAGCCAGGCAGGGTTTGAAAAATGCAAAGGTGTCAGGGGAAAAGGGGAAGGGTTTTCAGGAGCAAGGGTAAAGGACACATGGACAATAACAAGGGGGGATGGAAATGGGAGGGAGGTGGAGAGGGCTTGGGGGGGTGGGCTGGGATGGGGTGAAAGGTAGAAAACTGTACTTGATCGAACAGTAAATAAAATTTAAAAAATGAAAAAAATAAAGAAAAATGCAAAGGTGATTCTGTCAGAAACTCTCTTAAATTGATCTAACTTTCTAGGACAGCAATTTTATAGATTTTTAAATGATATTTAACTGTTTGATTTAAAAATCTCACTTATGTATATAAATGTCATCACCTGAAATGGAGAACCAGGGTATACAAAGATTTCACTGAGATATTTTCTGTAAGACTGAATAATTGGAACCAATATCCAAGAGTGGTAGAGATAGTTACATTTTTAGTAAATCCATACAATGGAATGCTTTGTAGCCACTAGAATCTTATGTTCCAAATTATTTAGTAGTGTAGCAGAATAACAGCTTAAGTGGAACAAACAAAATAAAGTTATACAGGCAGTTTGTGCCAATTAGGAATGCAGATTGTGTATAATATATAAATGTTGCCTTTATAATGCAAAAGTCAACTGAGCAGTTTTAAATTTAAAAAGTAGAAATGGATAGTCATTTGTGTTTGGGTTTTAAGACATATTCTGGGGGGTTGTCATCTAGTCAAAGGGTATCTGGGGATATAATTAGCTTCCTCTAGGCAAAGTAAATGTGAGATACGCATATATCAGTGAGATACTTTGCAGAACGTTCCTTAATTTGTGTGTGTGTGCGTGTATGAATGAAATTTGTATTCTTAAAGTTCATATATGTCCATATATACAATTATAGTTGATATACAATATTATAAAAGTATCAGGTTACAACATAACAATTAGACATTTATATAACTTACGAAGTCATCATCCTGATTAATAGAATCTCTCTGAATCTCCTTGAAATGAGGCATATTTTAAAGAGAGCAGAAAACTGCACTCAGAAGGACTGTGAGCTTCACCCTTGGAAATGAAGGCAGATGAGAGAAATTGATTAGCATTTAAATATAAGCTAGTGCGACAGTAGGGTAAGACCAGTACATCAACATTTTCTAGGATTTGGTAACTTTGGCATTATTCTCATGGTTTTTATTTTTGTTTTGCTTTGTAAATTCTCCATTGTGATTGACAACAAAAACCTAAAAACACAAATGGGTGGGGGCCTATCTTCAGTATCAGGAAGGAAACAGTGAGCTGCAGCGACTGTACCCTTTCTCAGTTGGAGAAGTACAACAAATATCCAAGTGGGTGAGGCAGCTTGAAAGCAAAGGCAAAGGACAACAGAGTCCATAGGTTAGGGCACAAGGGGGAAATTTAGAGTATTGGGAGCCTCCCTAGACTTGAGCAAGAGTCCCAGAACTTTAGCAAAACAACAGGAGTCCAAAGATAATAAGTGCAGATGTGAGAGAGAAAAATGCCCCTGCACTAGTGAATGCTGTCCGCCCACCCCAACTGGTCTCCAGGCCATTTACAGATATTTACAGACCTGTGTTGAATGTCCACCATTTTTCCTCCTTGAATTTGACTGCACCTATTGGGCACCTACTGTGGGGACAACTTTAGGAATCATCCTCAAACGGATCGAGATGGCCATTAATGGGAGTCTCCTCATAAATAACCTTGTTCACCAGCACCTGTATCTTCTTTGCGCTTAAGTCTCAGCAACCTTCATGGAGACACCTGCCATCTCTGACCACCTTTTCTGCTTCCCTTTCCTCTCTTCATACCTGGTCTTTGCTCCTTGATCCATTTCCCATGCCCATCAGCTCTCACCCAACCCAGGATGAACTTCACAGATCTGACCACCCAAAATGTCACTCTAGGAATGGAGGAAGAAAAGGAGAAAAGAGAAGATGAGAAGGAAAATCATGATCTCCCTTTCCACCACAAAGTTCCCAAGCCTAAATCCTGAGGAAGGGAGAAGTGAGAAGAAGCTCTATGGTGTCTCCACTGTATTGCTGAAACTGGTTAATCCCATTACTGCGCCATTGCTTTCCCATTTCTGCATTTTTCATAATTTATTTCATTGTGTGTATTGCACTAATCCCCCTGACTTTTATATTCTTGTATTCAGTCATCCATTGGATATTTCTACCTGCAAGTGTCAAATGTATCTCAAGTTGTGGGGTTCCCCAAAACTTCTCCCCTTTCTTTATCTGCCTTGGCTATGGTCTTCACCCTTCACCAGAGCCACGAAGTCATCCCAGACTCAGCTTTTTCCCTCAGCTCCCAACCCAAATGGTTACCAATGATCAATTGCCCCATCAATTTTAATCTCATTGCCATTGAGGTTAACCTCACTGATGTCCGTTCACTCCTCTCCTGCCTCATTGCCATTGCTCAGCCTTCCCTCTCTCACTCAGATGATTGCAATCAGCTTTATGCTGCTCTCCTTGCCCCCAGTACTCCAGTATCTATTTCATCACTTCTGTCCCAACAAGCATAGACATACACACACACACTCAAATCTATTCTTTCTGACACAGAAGCTAAAATTATATTGCTCGAGTTCACATGTGTCCATTTCACACCTCTGCTTGAATCCCTTCAGTAGTTTCTTGCCTGATTAATCAAAGTCCAAACAAGTTATCCCAGCATCCAGCTTGGCCCCTGCCTTCCTGTCCAGCCCCTTCTTACTGCTCCCAGCAAGTACTCAGCAACCCTGTACCATCCCAGAACATGATATACCCTTCCTGTTCCTTAGATTAGAATATTCAAAGCACTTCTGCCCTCTTAACCCCAACACGATTCACCTGGAAAACTCTCATTCATCACTCATGATTTGAAACAAATGTTTTCACTCTCTTCATGTGATGACACATCTCACTTTTTATATCAGTTGTATTGAGGTATAATGACATAAAATAAACTGCTCACACTTAAAGCACACAATTTGATGTTTGAACATATGTATACATTCGTGAACAATCACTCAAAGCAGGATGATGAGCATCTCTCTCTTCATCCCCACCCCACCTGCTATTTCCTTCCTCCATCCCCCAGCAACCACTGCTCTGATTCTGCCTCTATACATGCGTTTGTATTCATTAGAAATTTATATAAATGGGTTGTACAATATACATTCTTTTTTGTCTGACTGGTTTTACTTGTAATAATTATTTTGATGTCAATAGTGCATTCCTTTTTATGGCTGAATAATATTCTGTTGTTTGAATAAACCACAATTTGTTAATTCATTCACCTATTGATAGACATCTGGGTTATTTCCAGCACATGGCTCTTTGAATACAACTGCTATGAACTTTCTCATGCAAGTCTTTGAGTGGACATATTCTTTTGTTTCTCTTGGGCAAGTAGTAAGGTATAGAACAACCCAATCATATAGTAAGTGTAAGCTTAGCTTTGTAAGAAAGTGCCAAATGTTTTGCCAAGAGGCTGCACCCTTTTGCATTCCCACCAGCAGTGTGTGAGAGTTATGAATCCTCACAGCCTCAATGACACTTGTTATTATATTTTTGATTATAGTCATCCTAGTGAGTGTGGAATAGTATCTCATTATCACTTTAACTTGCATTTACTAATGCAAGTTAATGAACTAATAAGGTTCATTTATGTGTTCATTTGCCATCTGGATATCTTTATTAGTGAATTATACAAATATTTTGCCCAGTTTTTAATTGTGCTTTTTGTTTTCTTACTGAATATAGAGAGTTCTTCATATATTCTGGATACAAGTTCTTTATCAGATATACATTACATACATAGTAATTTACATTTACTCCCAATGACTAATATTTCTGTCTTTTCACATTTTTAAGAACAAGCATTTTTATATTTGATAAGGTCCAATTTATCGATTTATTGATATTTTCCTTTGTGTTTTGATGTCATATTTAAGAAATCACTTCCTAATCCAAACTCCCAATTTGTTTTTTCCTTTGTTTTCTTTATGTTCTGTAGTTTTAGGTTTTACATATAGGTATTAATGCATTTTGAATTATATTCGTATGTGGTGTAAGATTATTTTTTATATGAATATCCAATTGTCTCAGCATTGTTTGTTGAAAGACTATCCTATCTCCTTTGAATTGATTTTGCATAAATTTTACCTAATTCCCCTGGTTTTGTAACTTATAACAAAGTATTATAATATTTTGAACTTATAAATCTAATAAAAAGCAGTTATTGAATGTGAAGGATGATGCACATCCTATTCAATTTTTATAGGATGTTGGGAGGAAGGAAGGAAAGGGAGAAGAGGAGAAGAAAAGGGAAAGGAAAAGGATATTGAAAAAAAGAAAAGGAAAGCTAGTTGGAAACTATCAATCAGCCAGCATGACTGAAGAACCTAACAATACATTTTAGGCTTTGTTCCTACCCTTATCCTGAATAGTTTCCTATTTATTGCCTCTGTCCATTTCTCTGGATGATTAGCTGACAACCCTCATGGTGAGCAGGCTGTTTGGGGACCCAGCAAGGAAGAAGAGATGGGACATTTTTGTGCTTGTTGCAGGCAGAAAAAGAGCACAGCAGGGTCAGTGTATGGGGACCAACCTTGAGAGGACAATGACAGAATCCCCAGCACTGCACCAGGGGAGAAGAGACTTGAACTACAAAAATCCTTTGCTTCCCACAAGCACTCTGTGCAGCGCGCCAGTTCTGGAGGTGCACGCAGAAGGCAGACACCCACGATTCCCTACCAGACAGGCTTTGATAGGTACTGAAGAATTTGGAGAAGGGGACAGTTAATTCTGTCTGAAGGATCTCATAAAACTTCTTCAAAGAAGGTCCATCTGAGCTGGAGAATAAAGGAAGAATTTGAACAGGTGCATTTGGAGAAGGGACTTTTCTGGACATTGCAAGCAGACTGTGAACCTAGAGAGTGCCTCTCGCTGTGTACCTCTCTGGTGACATTAGTGCCTGTGTTCATTTACTGATAATTTAAAATCTTTATTCTGTGACCAAGGTAGATGCATTTGAATACATCTCCAGGTAGATGAATGCAGGTTTAGAATCTGTATAGCTAATGTTTTGCAATGCAACTCTTAGCAAGTTGTTTGCTTATTAGATGTTGATGATAGGAATGAGGTAAAAATGATTTCAATGGCACTATCAACAAAATTTCTCATGAAGAAGAAAGAGTTTGATTGCTTCTTGCTTTGGTGTTTGTGATGTTTTAAGAAATGCCTGAATAAGAGTGGAAAGGCACATTTGCAATGACCCATGAGAGATCAACACCTGCCATTCTCAATAAAAGGTCTCTTGTCTATTGTCATGATATTCTCTAAAAGAGCTGAGGGTGGAAAATTTAACAGTTAACAATTCAGGGTTGGCCTCCAGGGCTGAGATGCCTCAGGCATGCTGGCATTTCCTAGGAGAGCAGGTTAAAAAGTAGCTTATTATCTCATCATTGAACTGAACTCTTAAATGAGTCAGTTATATAAATACATACATTTTACTGTAAATGTCAGATTAATCAAAACAGTAACAAATTCAGGTGACAAAAACTTAGGGAGCAGGAGACAATTAGATATCAAAGGTAGACAAAGAAAATAAATTATAGCTAATTTTTGGACTGAAGTAAACTAAGAAAAATAATTTAAATATTTCCATATTTCAACATGTTACAAAACTTATATGCCTTCCACATAAGTCCATAACCACTAAGAAAATAATTGTTTTAATCCTCTGTGAAAGCAAATAAATCATTTCAGAGAAAGTCCTCAACATTCTGTGGGGGCGGTGGGGGGTGGTAAATTTTCTAATTTATAATTCAGTCACTTTTTTGAAGATTCTGGCAGGTGAATGACACTTTGTAAAAATTTTGAGGGGATGTACGTGCAACAATGAAGAAGATAAGTCGCATTTCAGAGCATCAGTTATTGGTCACATACTTTACTTTTCAATTTTACCTTATTGAGTCCTCATGAATACCTTTAAAATAGACACATTAATTATATAATTTTATATTGCATGTTATTATACTATTATTTTGCTATTATTATTACTACTAATAATAATATATTGGAGCACATGTCACTTTTAGGTTCTTTGTCAGTAGTGCATAAGGAGGAAATTAAGCCAAAATTAACTCAACAAAGTCACTTAATTCACACTTTAATGTCTAGGAACACACACTTAAGACCTCCAACCAGTCATTTATTTACTTCCTCCCTTGTCTCTCTGCTTTTCATCTAGGGGTTCCTTTCCCAACCTGCAGGTCTTTCCCTTCCCCTCCTTCCTTCCTTCCATCCACCCCTCACTCTCTTCCTGCTCTCTCCACAGTTGCTTTTTGATAAGTTAAATGTGTACATAAATCAAGCACATTACCATTTACTGAGCTTCTACGTGTCAGAGACTATGCTAAAATCTTCAGATTTGTATTGTTTCTAATGCATAAAACATTTGACAAGTTTAAAGAAGTGAAAACATTCGTCCAAGACCACAACCTTGACGAAATTCCAACCCAAGTTTTCTAAGGAATCAATACTATCTGGTGTCCACTATGCTGGCCACCTCTTGGTCAGATTGGTTGGTTGGTGTTCTGACAAGGATTGAGTCAAATTTCCTTCACATCCTGCAGATCGTAGGTTTCAGCTAAAACTTCACATATGAATGTCTTCAATCCTCAGATAAACAACACCTGCAATTTGGGCACACTGTCACCAGGTGGCAAAGGTCTTTAATGGTTACTTCGTGATCTAAAGGTGAAAACTATGTGCGTGCTGGAGTGTTTCCATCACTTACGAACAACACATCTTATAAGTGTGCTACACTCCAGACTGTAACTCCCCTCCTTGAAAACGGAGTAGTCTCAGTATTGTCTTCATAAAATGTGTTGAGGGTTAAATGAGTTAAGGGGACAAAACAGTCAGTGTTGTCATATTAACCTGGAATGACCTTCTCCCGTAATCCAATAGCTGGTATGGCATTCTGGACCATTCTTTAACAACTAGGAGTACACGTTAGCCCTTTCTGTTCCTCTGATATTCTACATGTTTTTGGCCAACCCATAAAGTCTAGCCCCTCCTAGCCAATCCTCCCATTCTGCAGCCCACATTCCAATTTTAAAATCTCATATTATGATATATTTAGATATATGTATTATTATAATATCTAAATAGCATCAGATTTATAAAGATAACATTTTAGAGAAACTTCTAAGGAAATACTCAGGATTGCCAATATACACGGGATGTTGACTGGGCACCTGGTATTGTACCAAACACTCTAGAAGCATAATTTTATTTAATCTTGTTAACAAGCCTGTGAAATTGGTTCATAATAATAATATTGTTCCTGATAATATTTCCATTTTACACATGAGAAAATGGGATAACAAACTTGGACCAAGATGTACAATTAGTAAGAAATCAGCTTAGATGCAAATGAGCAGACCAGCTGCATAGCCCAAGATTTTACACCACACATCCATGGTTATTCACCTTGACTTTATATTGCAGCAACTAGGGGAGAATTTCTCGAAAGCCCTGTACCCTTCCCATGCTCACAGAATTAGAATCTGAGTATCTTCATTGTCATAGACAATTGGTTTACGCAGAGCTGAGACCAACTGTGTTGCACTTTTCTGCCTCCCACTAATAATAACTAACTTGGGGCACAATTCTGTACCTTTCTCACTAATCCTTAAAATATCTTTTCCCTTAGGATGAATTCTAAATATTCAGGGAGTTTATACTCATCCTCTTGAAGCATCTCTTGCTGCTTATCTGACAGAAATGCACCTCACCCCCTCTCTCACTGTTAAAAGGAGAATAACTGCCAGAGAGTGAGATAAAGAAACAGTTTCTCTTCTGTGGTTTCCTGTTCCTAATTCTGCTGTGTCTTTTTCTGCTCCTCTGTCCTTTTGCCACTTGAAAGAAATGAAAGAGGAAAAAAATGATAGAGTAGCATAATCCCACTGAGACCATAGAGTGTCCAGAGGCTGAGCATTTAGAAAACAATAAAATGAGTCTATGGTTTTACCTTATAAAAATGCCAGGTTGCCTTTTGCCATTCAAATCTCTAGCTGGAAGTGCCTAACTTAAAGTAACTTAAAGATAATAATGATTAAAATTAGACAGTGATTCAACCAGTGTGCTTTAGTGATGTTCGGTAGACTGTCCCTTTGCTGCCTCAGGCAGGGAGTTATTAAACAATATTTCTGCTCCCAGCAAATCTAAAGATGGAAATGCAGGGGTACTGCCGCCTCTGCTCTGGGGCAGCAGCCATGCTCTGAGGGTCTGGGAGAGGAGACTGCCCCCACATTCCCGGGCGCCAGTGAGTCTGGGCGCGATGCACGGAATGACTCTCTCATGTACCTGGCACCATCTTAGGGTGACCCAATGCCCACACACCCCTCTTCGGCTGTGCTGAACTTGTCAATGAGGTGGAATTTCTTCTCAAACTGTGTGGCCAGGGCTTTTGCCAGCTATGCTTCATGTCTACTAAATCAACAAACTACAAGTGCTGGTGAGGGTGTAGAGAAAGGGAACCCATGTGCACTGTTGGTGGGAAGGCAGACTGGTGCAGCTACTGTGGGGTTTCCCCAAAATAATAAAAATGGAACTGCCTTTTGACCCTGTGCTCTCACTTCTGGGAATATATCCTAACAACTCTGAAACACCTGTCAGAAAGAATATGTGCACCCTGTGTCTACTGCAGTGTTACTTACGATGGCCAAGACCTGGAAGCACCTCAAGTGCCCATCAGTAGATGAGTGGTTAAAAAAGATGCGGTACATTTACACAATGGAATATCTCATGGCTGTAAAAAAGAAGGAAATCTTACCTTTTGTGACAGTGTGGATGGACCTGGAAGTTATTATGCCAAGTGAAATAAACCAGTCAGAGAAAGACAAATACCATATGATCTCACTTACATGTGAGATCTAATGAACAAAAGAAACTGACGAACAAAATAGAACCAGATGCATGGATATATGCAACAGAGTGACAGCTGTCAGAAGGAAGGATAGTTGAGGGGACTGGAAGAGATTAGCCAAAGAACATATATGCACAGCCCATGGACACAGACAATGGTGTGCTGAAAGCCAGGGGAAGGGGGATAGGGGCTGGGTGAAGGTGGGCAAAGGGCAGGGAAAAGGGGACATCTGTAATAATGTCAACAATAAAAAAAGGCAAATCTAAACAGACCGAACAAGTCTGACTACAAATGTGACATCCACCAAGAAGCCAGTGACAGGAGGACACAGCAATGTCTCCCACCAGAGGATGTGACAGTGAGGCATAGGCTAAGGCCACAGGCAGCAGCTCTGCCACCACCTCGTCCAGCTTCCCAAGGGTGGGCCCAAAGCCCAGCTCCTCAGAAAACTTCAGTCCCTCCTCAGATCATCTGCACAGGGAGTGCTGGTCACCAAGAAGCCTCAGGCCACAACAGACCTGGTGAAACACCAACAGTCCACCTGGAACCTGGCCAGCAAGGGCAACCCTGACTGGTGATCACTGGCATTGTTGGAGTTGGGGATTTGTAAGTAAACTGTCCTCATCTCCATGACCACCGAATGTTCATTCTCCTTCATCTGTGCCTAATTTTGTATCGGTTTGCATTAAAATGCTATGAAAATAACAAAACAACAAAAAATGAAAATAAAAGCAAGGACCTACATCTAAGATTACTCTACACTTTAAAGCTATCATTAGAATTAAAGGAGCAATAAAGAGCTTCCCAGACAAGAAAAAGCTAAAGGAGTTTATTACCACTAACCAGTATTATAAGAAATGTTAAAGGGACTTCTAGAAGAAGAAGGAGGAGGATGAGGAGGAGGAGGAGAAGAAGAAGAAAAGATCAAAAGTAGGAATCATAAAATGGCAATAACTATGTATCTATCAACAATTTCTTTAAATATAAATGTATTAACTGCTTCAATCAAAAAACATGCGGTGACAGAATGGGTAAGAAAACAAGACCTTTCCATGTGCTGTCTACAAGAGATACTTCAGATCAAAAAACACACACAGATTGAAAGTAAATAATGGTAACAGATATTGCATGACAATGGAAATACATTTTAAAAAGCTATGGTAACAATAATTATACAAGACAAAATAGACTTTAAAACAAAGCCTCTGACAAGAGACGAAGAAGAATCCAGCAATTCCACCTCTGGGTATTTATTCAATGAAACTCAAAACACTAAATCAAAAAGACATATACATCTGTATGTTAATCGCAGTATTTACAATAGCCAATATATGGAAGCAACCTAAGTGTCCATTATTAGATGAATGTATAAAAAAGTAATTCATATATACAATGGAATGTGACTCAGCCATAACAAAAGGAATGAAATCTTGCCCTGGCCGGGTGGCTCAGCTGGTTGAGGTGTCATCCCATACACCAAAATCCGGGGCATGTATGGGAGGCAGCTGATGGATTCTATGTTTCTCTCTCACGTAGATGTTTCTCTCTCTCTCTCTTTCTCTCCCTTTCTCTCTCTAAAAAATAATCACTAAACATATCCTCAGGTGAGGATGAATTTTTTTTTTCAAAAACAGTGAGATCTTGCCATCTGCATCAACATGGATAGACCTAGAGGGTATTGTGCCAAATGAAATAAGTTAGACAGAGAAAGACAAATGTGAGATGATTTTGCTTATATGTGGAATCTAGAAAACAACAAACAAGCAGAACAGAAACAGACTCATAGACACAGAGAACATTTTGACAGTTGCCAGATGGGAGGGTGTTTAAGAAAAGGTGATAGAGGTGAAAAAGGTGAAAGGATTAGGAAGTATAATTGGTAGTTACAAGATAGTCATGGCTTGTAAAGTATAGCACAGAAAATACAGTCAATGATATAACAACTATGTACAGTGTAAGAAGGGTACTAGATTTATGTGGGCAATCATTTCATAAGGTATATAAATGTCTAACCCCTATGCTGTATACCTGAAGCCTATATAATATTGTATGTCAACTCTAATTATAAAATAAAAAATGTTAAAAAATTTAAAAGTAAAAAATATTATCAAGGGGCTAGCTAACCCTAAGCAAATACTGCCACATGTTCTCTGGTCAATGCACTTATTTCCTCTGGAATTTTAAATTTTCCTCTGTAAACTTTAAGGATCATACTAGGTGACTCCTAAGTCATCTCATAACCTTGTAAAAATATTAACAATGTACTTAATGTAATTATTTTATCTCCAGGGACAGGCACTAGTACAGAAGGAAGAGGTACTGATTTGTCAGGCTTTCTTGATGGAAAATACCTTGTTTTAGGTTATCATGAGCTCAATTAGCAAGTGCTGAAAAGGACACAGTATTCCAGGCTACTCCATGAGAAACATGTTTACAGTTTAAAGGAGATGAAAGAAGCATTGTACTCTCCATTATTCAGATGACATTTGGATACATAAGTTTAGGTCTGGCCAACGTAACTTAGGAATGACATTGGCAAGCTAGAGCATCCACAGAAAGGCAAAAAAGACAAGAATCTCAATCATTACATGTGAGAAACAGCTAAGGAAGTTTGGAATGACTGATGTGGAAGCTCAGCATGCCACATATATGAGTAGTCTGCATGAGAAACTCAATTTATTCAATGATGTATCAGAAAGCAGAATCAAATGTAAGGGTTGTAAATTACAAGAAAGAAATTTCGAGTTTGATTTTAGAAAATATTCTAACAATGAGTTATTCAAAATAAAATGGATTTCATTGAGAAAGTAAATGATTCCATCTCACTGACTATACATAAGCCAAGGCTGTGTGCACAATGATCACGGATTTTGTCACATGCATTTCTCCATTTGTTCCAAACTCAGTTAATGGGTGTCTGGCCCCTGACAAATCTACACTCTCTGATACGAAAAGTGTATTTTCCCCCTCACTACCCATCAACCAAAAGAGAATTAGGTCAACTCTTTTGCTGGTTAAAGAGAGCAGATGATATGTAGAAAAACATCTTTTACTCTTCATTTTGGAAAAGTTTATAATTAATATTCATCCAGAAAAAGATAAAACAAGACCATTCATTTATATTCAGTTTTTAATTTCTCAAAACCATGTCCATGAAAGGAAGAACAGGGTGTATTTCTTCAATCAGTCAGCTGCTTCTTTTCCGTGATTACCCCTGATATGGTCTTGACTCTTACAGTTTTTAAATTTTTCATCAGAATCAACACTATAGAAGTGATTTTGCATTTTTATAATAAAATTAGGATGTTTTAAAACAAGAATTACTGTGCTGAAAAGCTACCCTATAAACCAGATCATTTGACATTCAATTTTAAGGACAATCCATGAAACTGTGAAGAAATAAAATCAATGAAAATATTTGCATAAAATTAGGCAGGAGGTTAGAACAAATGGAAATCTGCTAAAGAGACAGATGATCCCTAAGCATTTGCACTGGCTTTTAAGGCACGGAATGTGATTTGGCTTCTAGCTAGCCAAAGAATTCCAGATCATATCAAAATCTCTTACATGCAGTTTAAAAATATTTTGCTTGCTCTCGAGACGTTATGTGCACTTCTCCTTTTACATCCAACCAAGAGCCAGCCCAATGGCAATGTCTCCCTGCAGCTAATGGTCTCAACCTTGCTTGTGAATCATGGTTTCTGCCTGACAAAGACAAAAACTGACATGCTTTCAGAACATAAATTAAAAATATAAATGCTCTTTTCAACAGTTAATAAGACTAAGAGAGAAAAATGTGTCTCCCTGGTCAAGAAGAATGAATTAAAATGATGAATGAAAGAACACATTACATTTTCCTGGTTTTGAATACCTCTGGGTTAGTAGTTGACTAGTAGAGACTAGGCCTTTAAGGAAAAAAGAAAATCTCCCCAGGGTGCTATTAATACTGATGAGCACTTTAGGTAATTGGAGCAGGAAGTTCAGTCCAGGCAGAAATACAAAACAAGGGGGAGAAAATTAAATTCTGTTTGTTTTAAAAAGTATTGTCAGGTTCATAAAGGAAAGTCATTTGCATTAATTCCAGTAGTTCTAACAATATAACTTTTCCATTTGTGTCCCCCTAAACTGTGAGTATAAAGTGTGATTCAAGGTCCCCAACTTCTCTATTTCCAGTATCTTCAGCCATAATCACCTTTCCTGTCCTTGGAAGACTATTTGCAGCCCAGGACCTGGTAAGCAAGTTACACCTAAGTCATTGTAATGCTTAAAGTATTGGGTGTTAATTCTCCCAGGGTTACTTGCATTGTAACCGGGTCATGACCTTAGTTTTCAGTCTCTTTTGTAGAATTTTTGACTCATCCTGAGGAAAGTGGATAGTCACTTGTAGAAAAGGGTCTTCTGAAAGTCTGAAAATCAAAACCATATGCAGAAATATGAATGCCTACTTTCAAAATAACAACTATGGTTCTTTCCCTGATGGGAGTTTTACTGTGCTCGCTCTGAAACAGGCATGATTAAAAATACTTTATTGACATTTAACATCATGGGAGCTTTCTTTGAAGAGTTGCTATGGAGCTCCCCCACCATATTTGAGTGTGTGAGATGCTAGGGCTTCTGGAGCCTAACCAATCACGTATCTAATTAACATAGCCATCCATTCATTCATGCATCCATTGAGTACCTACCAAATTTCAGACGCCATGCTGGGAGGGAACCAGGCCTGGTCCTTTCCCTCAAAGACCTGACAGTCTAATGTCCAACCAAAGAATTTTCCCCTTTAGTTATATTGTGATCAAACTTAAAAGTATAATTCATATAAGAATTTGAACTGAACTATACTGCTTTATTTCTCAAGTCTGTGTATTCCAGAACTTGCAGGGTTTGCTGGTTTAGTTATATAATATAATGCAATATAATACAATATAGTTTATGGATAACCATTTTGGAACTAAAGTTTATGCCTCCATCTAGGATTCAACCTTGGTATTTGAAGATCTTCCCACAAATGGAAAAGAAATCCAAAATTCTCTGGGATAAGTAAGCTTTGTTTTCTCCAGTTGTGAATGATAAATCTGGTGCACTCTGTTCATAAAACTCATTTAGAATTATAAAAACAAATCTAAATTCATCAAATCCATATATTATGGACCCTAAAAGACACAGTCTGTTATTGATTTTCCTTCCCCAATGTGTATAAGGTTATTAAAAATGTAATGCAATTTCTGACAATGTGGGTGGTGGACCTTGAAATAAGTGGGTGAGGGAAAGACAAATACCATGTGATTTCACTTACATGTGGAATCTAGAAAAAGCAAAAAAAAGATAAAACAAAAAATGAGCTTATAGATACAGAGAACAAATTGGTGGTTGCAAGAGGCAAGGGTGGGGATTATGTGTGAGTGGAGACAAAATTAGCAAAGGTCAGAAGGTATCAACTTCCTCATTGGTAAAAGAAAGACATCCTGGAGATGTAATGTACAGCATGATGACTGTAGTTAATAATATTGTATTGCATATTTGAAAATTTCCAAGAGTAGATCTCATAAGTACTCACCACAATACAAAAAAATAGTAGCTATTTATGGTGACAGATGTTAACTAGACTTATCCTGGTGATCATTTTGCAAGATATCCAACTATTGTATCACTATGTGGTATATCTGAAATAAATATAATGTTATATGTTAATTATAAAACAATAAAAATCATACATACAGTTCTTCTCCTTCTCCCCTTCCTTTTTCTTCTTCTTTTTCTGTTGTAAACTTAGCAGTGCTGTGGCAAAAACCCACTTAGCAGGGTTGGAGTTGCAGAGTCCCAGGGCCACAGTTCTGCTTGCAAATACTAGGTGCAGACTGAAATATTTAAGCATAGGATCTATCAAATTAGAGAACTAGTAAAAAGGTTTTCATTTTACCACTTGGTTGTGTTTCTCAGTAAACATAAATCAATCTTGAGATATTACTTTTCTAATTATATTATTAATTTAGTAACAATATCTTAATTGTCATACACATTGAAATAAGTCACTAATGTCCAGTTGTTACTTCTTTCAATAATTTTTTTAATTCAGTACAGTTTAATTCAATAGTATTTGAATGTCTGAAAGTCTCAGCTTAGGGTTCTGTGCTAGAAAAAACTACTGGGCAATTTTTTATTTGTAGTCACAGAAAAAAATCAATATCATGTTTTTTGAATGACCTACTTATCAGTTTACATGTACTTACAAGTAAGTTTTATTATTTACAAAATAAAGGTTCACAGGTTGATATTTCAAAAGCAAGGAAAGTATTGAAATATGATTTCTGTTCAGCTGGATGGAGTTCATCTGCAGAACAATGTGACCAGAACTTTACTGAAAACCACCCGCTTTCTGTAACTGAGACAGGCCAATACCTTGGATGGTCACTGAACTTTTCATTCTTCCTACTATATCCCACAATTCTTTTTTATTTCCCCCCACCCCATTTCAAGATTCTCAAGTTCAGCCCCACAGCAGCACCACATGAAGTTACTTTACTCAGATTATAAAAATAAAAGGTAAAAATGTGCACTATTTTCATTCTCATCACAATCATTGTCACATGAATTAGATTCTTGATCTGACATTTCCTATTCTTACAGCAGGCAATCTTTGTCACAAGAATAAGTTTTTTCTTAAAAAAAAAAAAGTCTCAGCCATGCTGTGAAAGCCAGCAGCCAAGTCTACTGCCTTGACCTTTTTAATGTTCTCCCATT
The DNA here is from genome assembly GCA_028533065.1 of Trachops cirrhosus. Taxonomy (NCBI): domain Eukaryota; kingdom Metazoa; phylum Chordata; class Mammalia; order Chiroptera; family Phyllostomidae; genus Trachops; species Trachops cirrhosus. Next base: position 83,517,489 of record CM052544.1, on the reverse strand, counting down.
TGATCCAGCAGCCATTTCTCTTCTTTTCTGTTAACACCTTTGGTAACTTAGGAGAAAGAGGTAGAATAACTAGTCCATCAAAATGAGAGTATAAAGGTTAAAGCAGAATAGTTTACTGCCTTTCATAGATAACACTAGCCATTGAGATTCTCGTGTCTTGTTCTCGTGACAAAAATGGCAAAGAAACAGAAAATGGCACAACATGAATCCATTCTCATAACAACAGTCGTAACAAGAATTAGAACTGGTATGAACAACCTATTCCTCTTCCGGTCTTAAACTTGGAAACTTGTTGTTCTAGATGACTATAGTTGGAGTTATTTTTAGTCAATTCAGACAAATTCTTCTTCAAATAATAAATTCATTAAAATGAATTCAATGTTGGAAAAATACCAACCTCAGAGGAATCATAATCATTTTATTTCTATGCTTCTATAATTTCATACTTTTCTCTCAGTAGACATTATTTTCTTGTAATGTACTAAATTCACCAAACAATAAATGCTTGCTTTTTTTTCAAAAACAGATAAAAAGAAAACATTTGACAGTAAAAGATATCACTAATGTTGATTTAATCAGGAAAAAGTTATTAACTAATTGGTCTGGTTTTCTGGCCTCCTTGTGTAGATTGGGGGGAGTGAGTTGGCTAACTCAGTGTGGACAGCCAATGTTGGTCACCACTCCATAAGGCCAATTCAGGCTCTTGGGGAGTACAGGAGGGTACTTCGTGAGGCCTAGACAGTCTGCATTGGCTTTCTGACTAATCAAATTTATTGCCAACTCTTACTTTTATTTTTAATATGTAGATATCTAAAATCATCTAAATCATTTATAGAGATGCTATACAATGAATAATGATTGTTGATGATAAGACAAACCATCTGAAGAGACACAAGGAGACATTTTTAAGGAGAGATACTTTTATTTTGTGTTGAGGAAGATGGCAGAGTTATCCTCTGAGACTAATTCTTTGTCAGCAATTTATTTAGCACAGGTTTCTTGTGAGAATTATAATAATTTCACAAGCCAATAACATACAGCAAAATATCTCTTAATAAGCCAAATAAAGAATCAATATAATCCACACAAATGACAGATTAATCACACTCTTGTTCTAAGCAAGAGGAAGTGGAGGGAATGAAGTGCAAATTTAGTGGTGTTTCTTTTATATGAGTTTGGTTTCTGGGGAGATGGCTTAACCAACTATGAGTTGACATCCACCTGTCAGTGCAAAACAAAAAGGCCTCCTGTTGCTAGAGCATGTTGCTAGGGAACGAAGAGGCTAGTGTTGGCAGACAAACCGGGCTGCTCAGAGACGTTGCACCATTTAGCACCACTGCCCACCGGAGTCGCCTGTGCCAAGGTAGGAGTAAGTGTCTCAAGAGCTTCAGAGAGCTGTTTAGGTCAGCACAGTGTACCTTGCTAAGACCAAAATTCTCAGAGTCCTCACAAACTCTCAGTATTTATAGACTAAATTTCTCCTTGCCCTCACTGCTTCCCCACATGTTTTCACTGACAAGTTCTCAGCATTGTACATCATCACTTAGGCCACTTCGGCGCTCATTACTGTGGTCAACAGATGTGGGACGATAGTACCCTGACACCTCACTTCATGCTTATATCAAAACAACTTGACTTCTAAAAACAGCTTTCTTGGTCTTTGCAATAAACAAGTGGATTAAAACAACTTCACTGAAATCATAAACCAGTATATTTGAAATCATATTAAATCTATACACCACAGACACCAAGCCCTCAACATACTTTCATTTCAAAAGGAATGACTTTATCTATATATATTTTTTAAGTTTGAGTGAAACTGAAGCTTTGACCAAAGTTATTGAATCTATTGCTTACTTAGCATCATGTAGATAAGTGCTTTAGTTTCATACACTTAATATGTGTCCAATAATTTTTTGTTGAATAAGGCAGTAAGTGAATGAGAGCTCAAACTTCTGTCTTATGTAACTACCCATGAGTGGCATGCCTGTGCCTGTGTGCCAGCCAATTTTTAGGGATTTTTTGTATATATGTATTTACTTTTTTCCTCAGCAGAGCTCCTGGAGACAGTGAGAAGACTCGGGAAAGATGACCAGTAATGAGGGAAATCCTGACAGCTCTTCTAGGGTGTGGGCTTATTCCTAGGAGATTGAGGCAAATGCCACACCCTGAGCATTTAATCCAAGCGATTGCTGCTGACTGAATCTAGTACACAGAGCTCTCCAGAACAAAACATTTGTTTTGGTAAGTTTAGGGGATGGACAAGATTTGGCCCTTTCATGGTTCTTTCGACAGAATGCCAAATTTGTGCTTACGTATAGTGGACTCTGAAAGAGGAGGTTGTTAAGCCAAAGAAATGTTAACAAAAGGACAGCTAGAAGTACATAAAAATGCTCTAGGGAAAACTTGGTTTAAGGGCAGCCTAGGAATTTAACCCCACTAGTAACGTTTAATGTGTGTAGTTGCTTCAAAAATACTGTGAGATGGGAACGTCAAGATAGAGTTAGTAGTAAACTCTGGAAAGGTTACATTAAAGAAGGTCAAAGTTCTAGCCATTCCACACAACTGCAAAATGAGAGAAATCTTCTGTGTGACAGAAAAGTTGTGTCAAATTTTTACATCTGAATAATCACCAGCAGTGACAGTTTCTTTTCAAAGGCTCTAATAAATAAAATTAGTCTTTTATTGTAGGTGACTGGAGTCAGAGTTGTTATCCTTCAGACATTATAAAATCTGTGTTCTGAGAGCTGTTTTAGTTTATTATATTTCTTGTTCCTCTAGTATCACATATTCTCTTTTGAAGCATTCTACTCTTTCCTCTGCTATATTTTGAAAATCATATGTGAGAATTTTAGTATCTGGAACACTTTTTACAGATTTTCTTCATTAAATGAAAAAGTAAACTGACTTTCAGTACTTTGCTTTTCTGAATTTGGATTTGTTTTAAAAAAGCAGAAACAGTAATATAAAACTTCATTAAAAACAGAAATGATTATAGTGTATACAAACACTAACCCATTTTGAAGGTCTCCTTTAAGTTAAAAGGAATCAAACCAAAGCAGAAAGAAAGCAAGGGTAAAAATTACATAATCCCAGCAAGAGCAGAAGCATTCTGGAATCCGTGCATGTGCTGATGCTCCTTTGTGCAAATGAAGGCTCCTTGTCCTTTCCCGAAGGACACACTGAGAGACACCTGCTGAGAGAGCAAAGCCTCAGCCGCCTCGAACCAAACTCAGGAACAAGGCCCTGTGTGTTAAGACCCAGCTCTCCTCTCCAACCTCCCTTCCACCATTGCCCATTCAAATTTGTATCCATGCCATGTGTACCTTTCATTTGTAGCTCAGTTTCACTTTTATTTCTATGACTGTCTTCCTCTTTCTTTTTGCCTACCTAATTTCTTTGAAGTATTCAGAATTCAGCCTAAGTGTCATTTTATTGGTGAAAACTTTCAAGACTCTCCACAGGTTCAGGCTAGATGCCCTTCCTGGGGATTCCATATCACCTAGTGCTTCCCCAAGACCACCCATTAGTATTATATTTGCTTATCTTCTAATTTTATATTCCTACTAGGTCCCAATGTCCAAGATAGTAGGGATTCACCTCTGTGTCCCAGGCATCTAGCTCTGTGCTCATACAGAGAAGGTACCCAGTAGTCTTTTTCGTGGAGGTACAAATGAACTCGTGAGAGAAAAATCTTCCAGTGCTTGCAGCCTAATGTGGGTTACAAAGTCTAAGAATTATGTGACCTGGAAAACACTAACCCTGTTCAGAAGATGACCAGTCAGCACAGATCTGACCACAGAGAACACCCAGAAGGGGATGCAGGCCAGATGAGCAAAGAAATTAGAGTGAGCACTAATTCTCAAGTTAAGCAGAACTTTTCTCTTAAACTGCAAAGTATAGTTTGAGAATAGTTAATTGAGTGCTCTTGCAATTGAGAGTAAGCTCAGGCATCTTTGAACAAATCTTTTTGTCATTTCCAAAAGGCCTGATTTTAAGCACTTTCTAGATATTAAGATAAACTGTCTTATAACAAGAAAGACCCCACATAATTATATGAGACTCCTAGAGGTGGAAACATCATGAAAGGATCCCCCTTAAAGCAAGTTATGTGAGTGCCCTGGCTATGACAGTGATTCAGCATTTAAAGCAACCCTCAAGAGTTTCTAAGTGGTTATGGCACAGTTCTGTATTCCAAGTAGTGACAGTTACACAAATCTGTGTAGATAATAAAATTGCATGGCACTATTCACCAAAAAATGCACTAGTTTTGTAACAATGTGTGCACTAAATAACCATTTTGCATTATTTTATAATAACTATTTGCACTGAGTTTAAATGAGGCCATTTGTGAACTATTTTTGTAATGCTGCTACAAAAAAATGTTTTCAAAATGCATCTGTGTACTACCAATCTTTCTATTGTGTACAAATTAGATAACTAGCAAAGTTAGCCAATTTCCCCAAGGTCGCTCAACTGGTATATTGAAGATCTCAGACTGGAATCTGTTTGCTGTCTCCAAAGAGGTGAACACATCTCTTTACCAATACCAGTAACACACACACACACACACACACCTATTCCCATCTGCCCCTTCACTGCCATCACTTTATACAACCACTAGCTATTAATGATTTGAAAGGAGAGACCTAGAACCACAGCAAATCAAATGTTGGTAATGACAAGAAATCTTTGGTATGATTATGGTTGAACAACCACACTCTGAGATACCTGAGTTGTGAGATTTACATATTTGGAACTGAAATTCATATAACACTGGGGGAAAAATACTGAGACTGTAGAAGAATTATTTTAGCAGTACGTAATTCAGAAATGTGTTCTTTCATATGTTCTTTAGGTTAGGCCAAATTTGTTTTACTTTAAAGTGTAAAAATAATTCTATTTTTCCCACCTCAAAATCTTAGGTAATTATTCTTTATAAAATTATATAATTTCCAAATTTTCTATGGAAAAGTCAGACACCAAGTTTTCCCCCTACAAAGGACATACTCATTTAGGCAAAGCAGTTGCTGGGCCTGATACAGCCCAGGAGACAAAGGCAATCTCGAATGCACTCAGTGGTAATTATGAGGAGCCTCTAATCTCTGTTCTGTCCAAGATGGCTTTGACAGCAGAGACACCACTAGCAAGGACAAGATGCTGCTCCTTTGTTTTTCTCTTGATGCTTTTGGCTGCTAACTCCCACTTAAGGTTAAAGAAGAATGTTCCGATGACACTAGAAAGTATTGAAAATGCTCTTATAATTTAGTCTTTTCTTCCTTTCCTTCAAGGTCTTCTGTGTGGTACTTTGTTCTTTTATGCGATTTGTCTAGAGAGATATGAAGCCCGTGCATTGCAAGCATGAGGAGTGAGAAAAATAAACATAGTCAATCAGGCCCAGCATGGTTAGAGTCAATAATAATAATTGTGAGCATCGGGTAAACTAGTGTTATTGAATCTGACAATAAAACCATTGCATTATATTTGTTCACCTCTTTTTCTACTCTAAAATATTATGATATGATTAAAAAGGGAGCATACTAAAAGTTTACCCCTTGATATCTGTTATGACTGAATTATGTTTCCCCAAAATTAATTTATAGAAGCCCTCACCCCCAATGTAACTGTATTTGGAAACAGGGCCTTCAAGAAGGTAATTAAGCTTAATGAGATCATAGGCTGGAGCTCTAGCCCAATATGACTGGTATCTTCATAATAAGAGGAAGAGACACCATGCTCACATGCACACAGAGGAAAAGCATGTGAAGACACAGAGAGGTGCAATCTGCAAGCCAAGGAGAGAGGCCTCAGGAGAAGCCAACCCTGATGCCTTACCTCCAGAACTAGGTGGAAATCAATTCCTATTGTTTAAGCCGCCCATGATATTTTGTTATGGTAACCCAAGAAAACTAACATAATATGCATGATTTGGCATGAAACTAATATACATTTGAATTAACTATTTTTAATGAGTATTTGTTGTGCTCTCAAAAATAGACTTGTATTTTCAATCAATAATGTTAGGAACAATCTATGTAAGTGAGAAGAGGGATAAAATGGCTGTATAAGATCTCTCTCTTGTCTCCATGGAGCTTTGAAGTCTGGTACAAAAGACAAAAAAATGCATGACAAATATTTTGGTACAGAAATTCAGGGACAGAAGAGCTCAAACAAGTTTCTATAATATGGTGTAACACAAAAGCGAGCAACTCATTCTGTAAAGGGCCAGTTAGAAAGCAGTTGAGGATCCATAGAGAATATGGTCAATAATTTTGTAATAACTATAGATGGTGACAGATGGGTAATAGAGTTAACAGGGTGATCATTTCATAAGTTATATAAATGTCTAATCACCATGTTATATGTCTGAAACTAAAATAATATTGTATGTCAACTATAATTAAAAACATAAAAATTATTTTTAAAAACAAAACGAAAGAAAAGGAAATATTTCAGGCTCTTTGGGCCATGGAGTCTCTGTTACAACTCTTGCACACCACCACTACAAGTAGTCATAGACAACACTCAACCAACGAGTGTAGTATATTTCAATACTGCTCTATTCACGGATGTGGACATTTGAATTTCATATAATTTTATGTACCTAAAATTTTATGTACTAAAATAGTATTCTACTTTTTCTAATCATTGAATATATATAAACCATTCTCAGTTGGACAGTCATACCCAATTAAGTGGAGGGCCAGATTTGGCCACAGGTAATGGTTTGCTGATCATGGGTACAGTACATATGGTTCAAAATTGTTCTAGCCACAAATGTCTTTGTTCTAATCAAAGTTTAGAAATTTAATGATTATTTTAGCATGAGGAGGAAGAATGAAGCACTGAGTTTATCTCTTACAGTGATTCCAGGGAATCCGTGGAGACATAAAGACAGTGGTTTAGGAGCCAGAAAACTGGGTTTCTGGTCCAGTTTTCTTATAATCTATAAAATCTTGGTCAATATTTAAATACAATATACTACAGTTTTCTCATTTCAAAAGGAAAGGCTTTGACCATATATGGATTTTGAACAAAACTTCCATTTGTATGATTATCATAGATGATCGATTCATAAGGTAGATCACGTCTGAGCTTTGGAGGAAGGATGACAGGGATAACTAGCCAAAGTGGAGTCACTTCTACATCTTTGTTCATGTTATCCTCCTCTCCCTCGTAAAGGCCTTGGCCCTGACAAAGAGTCAGAGAAGGGACAGGCCCCTCAGTGGCAGCCCACAAATACATGATTTCTGGGGCCAAGCCAGAGTGGGGATTGTTTGTCCAGAAACAGGAACAAGAAAGTATCATTGCAAGAGAAAGCAAGTCCATCGCAACTTGAGAAAGAAATTGAATTTTGGTAACTGAGAAAATAAAGCAAGCAGCATACTGTACTATATATGTTGGACTGCAGCGATAAGTAGAGCTGGACGTATGGAGTAGGGCTGAATGATGGAGAGTGAAGAAAATGAGACTGATGAGTTTGTACTTAGGTCACAGCTAAGCTGAAGGAGTTTTAGTCTGTAGCATGGCATAATACATTAGCCAAGCAGAAACAAACGTGAAAGAGTTCAGATTCTGATGCTAGACTGCCTGATTTGAGTTCCAGGTTTTCCATTTGTTATATTTGAGTTCAGAGAAGTCACCTAACTTCTCAGTGCCTATTTCCTCATCTGAAAAATACAAATAACAATTGTTTATTCTTTTTGTTCTTGTGAGAATTAAATGAGTTAATAAATGTAAAACATGTAGTAGCATTCCTGACATATAGTATGTGCTCAATAAATATGGACTATTATTATTATACAGGAAGTATTAGACACACACAGGTGTGTGTGCACACACACAAACACGCATCCCACAAACTGTACTCAGGAAGATTGGCAAAAAAGTTTTTATGGTGATTTAGCATCCAGTATCAATATTTGGACGACCTTAGGATAAGAAAGAATGAACTAAAAGAAATTTCAAAAGAAGATTCTATTAGATT
>CM052544.1:83453060-83509402 GCA_028533065.1 Trachops cirrhosus | reverse complement strand
TCCTTCCTTCCTTCCTTCCTTCCTTCCTTCCTTCCTTCCTTCCTTCCTTCCTTCCTTCCTTCCTTCCTTCCTTCCTTCCTTCCTTCCTTCCTTCCTTCCCTCCTTCCTTTCTTCTATTGGACAGTGATTTTCAGCTGTTGTGCCTCAACAGGCACACTGGTGTTCCACAAGAATTTTATTATTATTATTTTTCAGCTATTTTATTTTGTATTTATTCTTACACATTATTTTTACTGTTTTTTTCATTACCATTTATCCCCTTTACACCCTTTTCCAGCCCCTCCACTATTGCAATTACGAGCTGTAATAACTGACTGTCTGCTTAGTCCAGGGCACTGAGCTCTTTTCTGTTAGACTGTCAAATAAAAAATGACAACAGCCAACACCACAATAGCTGTCTGGTGTGAATAAATCAATGTATACCTTTTTTTGACAAATCAGCAAAAAATATAATGTATATTTTTTGGTGTGCCACAGAATTTTAGTAATTAGTTTACATGTGCCTTAAGATGAAAAAAATTGAAAATTGATGCTCTAGGAGACTAGGAAAAATATAATATGATTATCAAATGGAGAAGTTGTAAAAGAAAATTATTTATAAAGAAAGAGCACTACAATTTTATGTATCATGTTTTAAATGTTGCAAAATTGTTTATAGGTATTTCAAAGACATGAGATTGGAGTTTGGGCCAAAGTTTGGGTCACTGAAAAATATAGTTGAACTATAAGACATGTCTAATCATTAAGTCAAGAAATGAAGCTAGAAGTGAATGGAAGTCTAAAACTTTATAGAATGGCATGCATCAGCAGACAAAAGCATATAAAGAATCCATGAAAGAAAACAAAATAAAACAAAAAGGTGTCTACAGAGAAGGAGTGGACACGCAGGAAAGGGCCATATGCCAGGGGCCATGCAAGGAGACCTTGTTTAAGGAAAGTAAATTTGATCAGTGCAATAGTTTACATTTCAGTAAGTTAAAAAGAATGACAACAGAAAAGATACCAGATTTTGTAATAAGTGATTAGATATCTGTAGGTAAATATATTAAATAAATTTGTTGGGATAAAAATCATTTTGGAGAGGGTTTGAAAGAATAATGTAAGAAATAAAATGTGTAAGGGAAAATGGATAATTCAATTCACTTTAAATAAATAAGAAATTGTAGGTAATTAGATGTTGATACCATCAATGTTTTTCTATTTGATATGCATGGTCAATAGGAAAGATGTTGAAAGCCTCACATGATCGCCAGTATATGTCAGTTCCATTTTTGACAGAGGCTGTAAGTCATCTCCTAATACCCATCTTTCCCTTTTTTAATTTCAAAACCCTGTCTTTCAATTGAGTATACTGTCAGTCATATAGATGTAGTACTACATTTCCTAGCTTCCCTTGAATCAAACTGTAGCCTTTGTACTACATTCTGGCCAATGAAATGTAATCAGTATGATGCTGTATTTTCAGAATGTCTTCTTAATAGGGAAATGCAATCCCAACCATGCCCTTTCCTTATTCTTCCAACCTGAGACAGATGTACTGCATTGAAATCATCTGAGATTTATTCAGATAGGTGTGGTGAGAGGAAACGGCCTGACTTCCTGATGCCTTCAGGAGTGCCCCAGAACTGCCCTGGGTATCTGCATTTTAACTTCCTTAATATGAGAGAGAAGTTTCTATCTTGTTTTAGCAACATAATTTGAATGCTTGCTATTATATGCCAAACCAATCTTCACATTTCGTGAGTCATAAGCAGGAGGCTCTAGGGGCAAGATGGAGGAAATGGGTAAAATAAATATATTCACATGGCAATCTGAGCATACTTCATGACCTGCTGTGTTTATAAAAGTTAGAAACAATATGCTCTCTGAAAAAACAGAGGAGATGGAAGGAATCTGTACCAGTAGGTATTCTGGACTAAGGAATCCTAGACCAAATTATATAGTACACTCTAAATATAATGAAGGTATTGTTTATCTAGACATGAAAAACTAAGGGAAGACTACAGGGTTGGTGAAACACTCTAGAACTAACAATAGTGGGAAGTCATGGCCACTCCTAGGCTTGAACTCAGTGGTGGGAGCAGTTACTGAACCTGGACTTGATTGTAATGACAGAAGCTCTGGCCTTCAGCAGGAAAATGCAGTGACAGTGTCTTGTTGGGGAGGAAGCCAAAGGAAGGAGTGCCCCAGGATCGCCTTATGCCCTCTGATCCCCTAATGGACCATCTTGGCAGAACCCACTGATGTCAATTTATTATGTTCAGCCTCCCAAGAAAAAGAAGTGAAACTAGAGGGAAAAGTGGAAACATTAGAGATTATTCAAAGTGTGAAAGTGGTGTGAAGATAGTCATGGTGCAAAAACCTCTGTATGATGTACAGTGAGCAAGTGCATTACCTGGAGCGGGGTCAGTGGGGAATGAGTAAAAGCTGGGACCCAAAATATTTAGCAGAATAAAGGAGGAAATACCTTCATCTATCAGGATCAAGAGCACAGTCATCCAGTCAACTGTGCTAGATGTTTCTAGATTATTCCACTTCTACTTCCTAGATCCATAGTGACAAGTGTTGACATTCAAGGTACAAAAAGTATTTCTTCTTGTAATAATGCTAGGCAGTGCTTCTAAATAATTCAGTGTGACTCTACTTTCTAAATCCATTATGTGTTCATAATACACAAGCTTGGTGGTAGCTGTTTTTCCTACACCAAATTTATTCAACAGTGTAAACAAGTATTCCACTAAGACAGACTACAAAATAGTTTTCACTCAAAAATATCAACTAATTAGAACACCTTCTTGGAAACTATTAGATTCCAAAACTTTATCTTCTTCCTTTCAATTAATAATATTATGGAAATTGTTTTTAACTTGAGTGTTTCGATTTAAACCGGTCTTCTTTGCTTTTTCCTTTATGTATCCAAACAAAATTAGATATAAATATAAACATGGATACAGGGATATATTGAGACATATTTATGTTTAAAGAGAGGAATCACCTTCTCATCACCAGCAAAGACTTTGAAAATGATCAAACTCCACCTACTTCCATTTGTCTAGATATAAGTGGCATACAATTTAATAATTTCCAGAACCATTTACTGATTACCCACTGTGTGTTTGGCATTGCTCCATATTAAATTATTATTGTACTTGGCAGAATAGGGGATAACAGATGAATATATATAATTATATTTTTAGATTATCTGAGAATAGACTCAATAACCCTGAAGTCAGGGGAGATTATAGTAATGAAAGCCCAGTATGCTAATTATATATATATATATTATTTATTTATTTATATATATTTATACACACACACACATATATAAATGTACGTGGGGGAACCCTGTCTGTACAGACAATTTTGATTTTAAAAATTCATTGCAAATCCGTGGACCCATGTGAGGTACAAAGAACTATAAACAAATAATTTCAAATCTCCCTCCACAAGAAGCAGCAGCAATGCCAACACTTTAACCAGGCTTGTGTTGAAGCAATATTGATCTCCGCGCCTTTGCCATTCCTTCGCATATTTATTTTGTGCTGGTTGCATCACTACTCGCAAGCTGCATTATCCACGGTACTGGGAACACTGGTTTTCAATGACACTCTTGAAAGTCATTTCGGTGCTTCCTTGATAGTGACCATAATGCCAGTCATTCAGAGCATGCAGAAAAATAAATTTGCTGTGTCATTTTCTGCTCCTGTTAAATTTACCTTTCTAAATTTTAGAGCATTAACTCAGAACAACATTTTCCAACCATGTTCTCTTTTGAATGCTTTAGGCCATACTCACTACATCTTATAATGGGATCTCCTTCAGTTTTTTGCCCAAAATTCGGGAGCAATGTGGGTGGAGTGAGAAAAACAATGGGTCAGTTCTGCACAGCTGAAGATCAACTGAGGAGCACACAGCATCACCACATCCATTGAAGACAGGAAAGGAAACTGAAGGGCCCATTGGAGTTGTGTCAGATAGGCCCTTGAAACAGATACGTGGCCATCCTGAGAGGGTGCTGGATGTGTGCTGCAGAGCCTGGAGAGAGAAGGGGACTGCCATTTGTGTCCTCTGCACCTTCTCCAGATCCATCAGATGCTGTGGTCAACCCACTGGCCACAGGTGGCTTAAGACCAAGGAAGACCCCTAAAATCCCTCCTGTGTCTGTTTATATGAGAATCGCTTAAAATCAACATATAACCTTGATTTTTTCTAATGGGCCTAATCCATATGATCGCGGAGCTGAGAAGATCTCTAGACCATACACCTGCAACCAGAGCCAGGCCAAGGCATCAAGGTTGAGCCCATAGGAGCAAAGCAGATGGGTGGCACGGAGAGTCAAAGAACCCTTAGAAAGGCAGACGGGCCCTGTGGGCCATGTCCAGATTCAGCGCAATCTGCAGAGCTGTCACCATGGGACATGGCCCATTTCAGGCAGGGGCCAGGGATAGGAAGAGGACTTAGACGTTGGAGAAAGATGATCCATTTTCGGATTTGGGGCAGGGCCTATTCTTGCTTGGGTCTAACTTTGGACTGGTCTTAAACTAGCAAAGAACAATCATAAAAATAAATTCCCAATAAACTCTTCCAGAAATAGAAGGAAGGACTCCTAAAGTACCTAAGAATTTTCCTAAAGTTCTATTCACCCGTTTGTCCTAAGGAACCTTTGAGGAACTCGGATACACTGGCTTGGGTGACCCAGCAAATTCAAATCACATTCTCATATTGAAGCTTCAGTACAATGACTATGGCCATGTGGGAAAATGCATTCACTTCCCACACTTAGAAATTCCTTGTGGGTCTTTCTAATAACCACTTCTAGTGATGTTTCTCCTACATAACCCTGTGCTTTCAAGAAACATAAACACAGTAACCTAGACAGTGTGCTGCACTCATATGTGAGAAAAGAAAAAGAGTCCAAGCTGTAAGAAGCTGTTACTTCAGCTGTGGAGTCCTCCTTGATGAGCCCGTATGATAACATTGAGCTAGGGTATCAACTGTCATTGACTAGAAATCCTTAGCAAAATTGTTTAGGCTAATCTTATTTATTTAACTCTCAGTAAACCAAAAGTATTGTGAGAATCCTATCTCAAATACAAGGCATCACACACACACACAGCATAGGCCCACGACAATTATCTGTGCAAACAGAAGGGCAGAAAGTGCTCTAGGAAGCACAAGCGAAGACTGACTACGCTGCTGAAATGCACCAAGTGACTGCTCAGTTCTCCAGTGTGTTGTGATGATGCAGGGTTAAGTGAGTTATGGGTAGGAACTGGGGAAATAGCTTTACCGATCTAGCCTCTTCAGAAATCCTACAGGGAGACATGAAAAAATTACACCTACTCAGAGGAGCATTATAATAGGGAGCACCAGCAGTTGTCCCCAAATGGACGATGAGCACGTGCTGTGTCCCTGCCAGAAAGGAAACTCCTTGCGATGGGGTCGAAGGGCACTCACAGTAGCCTCTAGATGGAGTCCACAAGCAACTGCACTGCAGACACTTTCACACTTTAATCAAGATCTCTTTACATCACCAGCTTCTCGTAGAAGGTCTGATGGGAAAATAGTGGAATGCAAGCCCAGAATATTTCATCAGCCGTTTTGTGCCAGACTAAATTTCTTCAGTTTATATTTAGAATACTTAGGCTGGCAAGAAGCACCGAAGAACAGCACTAAAGTCATTTTTGTGCAGATTACAGTACATCAGTGTCACGCAAATCACCAAAACTAAGAAATTCTAAGAATTTTATTTATAACATACTTTTAAAAATTAAAAAAATAAAAACACTGAGAATGCAGGAGAATTTTCTTGGTTGACTAGTCTCTCCTCTTGAAGTTGACAAGAGATTTAAAAAAAGACGTTTCCATTTTTCTTACTAATTAGAGAAAAATAAGTTGAGTCCATCTGTTTTTTTTCTAAATGAATTGATGGCATCTCTTTCAGGATTTCTATCTAAACTGGAAAAAAAACCCAACCCTTTGTTTTCTGAGTAGGAAGGTAGCCTTTTTAAACAGTTTTTTCATCACACTTCATGAAAAAGAGTACCATAGGCTCCCTTATTTATTGGCAAATATTCTTTTATTTCATTTATGCTTTCAAGGGCTTCACTGGCAATTGAAGGCAAACTGTAAAATTTGCCACCTCCCGCGCCAGAACAGCTTATGAAATCTGTCAGCAATCTGTGTAATATACAAGAACCTTAATTATGAATCAATGTCACATTATGAATAGAGCTGTTTGTCGTTAATGTCCTCAGTGCTCAGTAAGCAATAGCCCTGTCACCGAAAACATTTCCTATCCCCAGCACTTATCCCAGGATGACCACTTCTGTTGTTAGGTGCATGCAGAGTTTTTACTTGATCTGGTGGCCAAATTATAGGGAAATGATGCGTGATCTAGGGAAGTTTTACATTGCAAAGAAGCAAGGATGTTCTTACTGGAAAAATGAAAATCTCCTGAGACTGTTGGTGACTGACATTATATTTTATCTGCACACTGAAACAACACACTTATCAAATGAAAGAGAAAAAGAAAAATTACAAGAGATTTGATCTCTTTTATAGCTCTAATAGTAAAATACACTATATGATTAATGAACCTGTCAGTTGTAATGGGAAGAATATGTAACAAGTAACTGTGCATTACTCGTTTGTGATTATATCTTTTATAAATTCAGCCATGTGTAGTGTGATAAGATTAACTCTTTACAATTTTAAGGTAATGTTATAAAGTAAGTTAAAAACCGAGTTTGTTCTATTTTTGCCTCTCTGTCAATTGTTAATGTGACTTTTAAGAACACATTTCCTGCAATCGATAATTACTCAATTAGCAGCTTATTAAGTTTATATGTCAATAAATTTCATTACCAGGTGTCTGAGGCAGGAAAAAATGCTCTGGCACTTGGTGCATGCAATATTTCTTTGAAAAATTTATTTTTTAAATGTGCTCTTTGCTGGATTTATTAGCCTATATAATATTCATAGAATTCAAGCCTAGACATGTAACTACCATTATTCAGAAATATATGCAAGGCTCAAGTTAGGGAACATAGCTATTGAGAATATCATTTTAGGACAGATGTGTTGAAAGAAAAAGAGAAGAAAAGAAAAAAGAAAAGGAAAGAAAGAAAGAAGAAAGAAAGAAAGAAAGAAAGAAAGAAAGAAAGAAAGAAAGAAAGAAAGAAAGAAAGAAAGAAAGAAAGAAAGGAGGAGTAGAAGAGGGAGGGAGAGAGGGAAGAGGAGAGGAAGAGGGGAAGTAAAGGAGAAAAGGAAGGAAGGAGAGGAAGAAGAGAGGAGGGAAAGGAAAGAAGGGGGAAGGGAAGAAGGAGAGGGAAAGAGATTAAGCCAAGCACTAATGAATGACAGCAGAAAGTTCAAAGGAAAGGAGTGAAGAGCTAGTAAAGACAGTGTTATCAATGAAAGAGCTTCCATATCTGCCTCTTTCTTCAAAGTTCCTGATAACAGAGCAAAGTGAGCTCAATTACATTATTTATGGCAAACAGAAAATGAAGTTCCTACTTGTTCATATGTTTGATATAGGAATTCCATAATTCACTGACCAAATGGTCCTGGAAATGTTTTCTGTGGTCTCCATATTAACTTGCAGGAAATGTAAGGTCATAAGTTACACATAAGGATCTCAACATTTAAGTACCAAGTGCATGATATTGGTAGTCAGACCTGCATGGTGTGACAGGTGCCAAAAACTAAAAAAAAACCACAGGGTATACCTATCATTGATCTACTGTGGCATTGCCCTGCCCCCTCCCCCAAGCTGGCTTCAATTACCAATGCTTATTTACTCTGATGGACTGGGGAAAGAATTGGTTGCAAAGAAAGAAAGGTCAAATTTCAAATGCTAAAATAAAGGAAGGGGGAGAAGTTGGAGGAAGAATGGGGAGGAGGAGATGGAGGGGAAGATGAAAAATTCATTGAGCTTACTGTGTTCCAAGTTTTGCATTAATATCTTTACATGTATTGTTTTATTTAATATAATCTCCATAAAACAGTGTGTCATTCTATTCACACCTTCCCATGAGAAACATAGCTTAGAACAGATGTGTCACTTGCTCAAGGTCACAGTAGTAATAGACAGCAGTAAAAAAGCCTAAACCTCAATGAGTTACACTAGACCTTAGCCACGACAGCAGAATAAGATGCAAAAGAGAGAGTTTCCAGGGGGGAGGAAGCAAGTGTGCAGGGGTAGTTGGAAGCTCCACTTGCAGAAACAGCCAGAGGGAAGCTGCAGTGGAAAGCCTGGGGGAGACAACTAGGAGAGGTGCTGTGGTGCTGGGAGCAAGTCTCAGCTACCTCACCTTCCCCAGGCCACACGCTCATCACTTCTACACAAAGTCACTCTTTATGTGCTGCCTCCTCCATAAAGAGAAGTCTGTTCCTCATTTCTTCCACAGGCCAAGACACTCCAAAGCACTTTGAGCGTAAAGAGAAGACCTGAGTTGTGTGCTGGTGGGGCTCCCATGTACAGTTGTGCTGGTTGTGTCCTACACAACTCTAGGCTAGAGACACTCTGCAAAACCACACGTGGCAGTGCCTCACCCTGGTGCGGTTCAAAGGGATCTCTGCCACCTGGAGAATTCATGTCACTTCTCTGATGCAAAAAGGGATGAAAATTTCTACCTCATGGAAGTCTTATGAAAATTAGGGGTATTACATCTGGAACAGAATTGGCTATTGAATAAATGTTACCAGTATGACTCTGTTGAGAGAGTTTAGTATCTGGGATTTGATTCAGCTGTTATTTTTTAAGATCTTTAAAATAGGGAAGTGTTAATTAAGTTTAAAAATATGATATTCCTACATGCATTGAATATCTTTAAAATATAATTATATATGTATATATATGCAATATATATGCAATTGACTAATCAAAAGTATCCCCACAATCTTAGAAGAATTATTTCAAATTATATTTTGGCCAAGTATTGGGAGAATAGGGTCTGTATATGGGGTCAGGGAAATTTCTGGAATGAGATGAGAGTTGACTATTGGAGTGTTGCCAATCTAAGCAGGGTGAAAAGGAGAAGGTTGAAGAGAGCATGAACAAATAGGTTGTCAAGGCTAAAATCAGGCAAAACATCAATGGATTCATTCAGCAAACACCTAAAGGGAGTAAGGAATACCCTGTGGCAACAAGAAGACAAAAAAACAGTCCTTAGGGAGTTTTCTGTAGCCCTGGTTGAGACATTTTTATGCAAATACACATATATATAAATCAATACATTGACTCTGATTTTTGCAAATTGTCTATTTTTATAAATTATGTGTTTCATATTTATTAGTACTTAAACCTACCCACTGGGTACCCCAAAACTTATGAAGTTTGCCTATCAAAGGAAAATTCCTTAAGTCAAAACCACACATAATAATACTCTAGGAAAATTGTAATTTAACTCTATATTAATTTCAGCTGTCCAGTTACTACATTCTCTGTGATTTTAGTACCAGAATTTTCCACATTTAATTAATCTGTAGATTACAGTTTATCTGAGGTTATTATATATAACATATACCATGCAATTAATGACTCCAAACTCAACATATAGCTTATAACCTTAACATTTCCTACAAGTTTACATGGAGACCACAGAAACCATTGTCAGGACCAGCTGGTCAACAAAATGTAGACCTCCTATGCCAAACATAGGTGAACATGTAGGAACTTCATATCTGAGATAATAGGTCTGCCTGGGATTCATTACTGCGCCCCTTATAACACCTGGAGATACAGGTGAGTTTGGGGACTGTACATTTAAAAACCATAGCATACACTTACTGAAAATCTTGGTGCAACAAAATAATTGTGTTTGGAATCTTTTTTGTAGACTACTGAGTAACATATGGAATACTTGCGGTATCTTTTTACTCTCCGATTAACCAAGTAAAAGTGAAACCATAGTTACATAAAGACCATCCTTTTATTGAAACTTTGTAAAGTATATAATTGTTTAACCACTATGCATACACTTGAAACTAATATAAAATAATGTTGAACATCAACTGTAAGAGAAAAATGAAAAAAATGTAAAACCCAGTGTTTTCAATTTGAAGTTGAGCCCACCTTTAGAACAATACTGAAATCATATTTCTTTTGATGGTATCTTCTTCATTTCCTTCTTTCTTCCCTTACCCTGTGGCCAAAGATTCTATTTTATGGTCTTTACTTGCCTCAGGATTGTACATAAAGAAAGGTAAGAAGTATGCATTTTAATCTGCAGTCATGGTTCAGTGATAGCCATTGCTTTATTTTATTATCAACTATTGTTACTTGATAACAAAAAATTCCATTGAATAAAACTACCAGTATTTAACACCTCATGATTTCTCAGTAGTATACTTTTTGGATTTTCTATCTTTTAAGCTTTTAACTTAGACTAATTGCCCTTCAGTTTCCACCACTGGCTTTTCCCCATTTGAAAAGGCTTGTGTTTTTTTCTGCTTAAAAACTCTCTTCAGGTTTATAAATAATAGAAGTAGTTTTGCAGTAAGTTAAGTCAATTTCCAAATGACTAAGAGGTAGAGTGTTTGTGTCTCCTAGAGATGCTAATTTCTCAATAGTTTTGACTAATTATTTTCTATTAACTATAAATTTGATTTCATTTCTATTCACAGTTACCATCAGTTTTGAACATTACTTGCCCTTGGATCAAACAAAATCAGAGTCCTAGAATTTTAATGCTATAGATTAATAAATATATTTTGCCTCTATTTCAGAAGCAGTATTTTCCATAACAGAAATAACAAAAACTATATGCTATATGTTTCTCTGAATGTATTGCATTAAAAAAAGGTGTGAAAATTATATCGTTTCCTCCCACAGAAACCAAGCTCTTTACACTGGGTTTAACAGTTCATAAGCTCTCCATGTTGAGATGGGATTGATATGCCCATGTACAGACATGAGGATGCTGCAGTGTAAATGGCACTCAGTCCTGGCTTCCTTCACAACATTTCCAGAGCCATGGGCAATGAAACGCAAGGCCTGTTATGTCCTCTTAACATGCAGCATCTGTGGGAGAAGACAGTTTAGACTGATCCTCCTTTTAGGACACTAGTATGATCAAGTTTCATCATACTATATTAATACAAAATTACTTTTCAGTTAAAACTCAAAACTTAATAATTTTGGAATGTTTAGTTTTTTTCCCTTCTCTGTATTTTCTAAATTGTTTACAGTAAATATACATTTCTTTTAAAATATCTTTTAAAAAAAGATTTTATTAATTTTTTTTAGAGAAAGGGGAAGGGAAGGAGAAAGACAGGGAAAAGAACGAGGTTGCCTCTCACGTGCGCCCTGCTGGCCTGCAACCCAGGCATGTGCCCACTGAGAATTGAACCCTCAGCCCTTTGGTTCACAGGCCAGCACTCAATCCACTGAGCCTCACCAGCCAGGGCTAAAATATCTTTTAAAAAATTTCATTTCGTACTTTATAAAGAAGCCAACAAGAGCTCTATAACTGTTTCTAAATATATTTAAGAGAAAAAGGGTCTCTCTCTGACACTTTTTACCAAATGTGTTCTACCAACCTAATCCTTCCCCATAACATGCAATAGCCTGAATCAAGGGGTTACACTTATAAATCTTAATTTCCAGACAATCAAATATATAGCCAACTTAAAAATTGCTACCATTTTCTTTAATATTTTTTAACCAGCATTGAAATGCCACTTTTACTCAAAGTGGATCATGGAGCTTCTCACAGAGAACGGCTAGAGCATCGTCATTCTGCCAGGGTTATCGCCATCACAGCAGGATATGAAACGTACCTTGGCAGCTGGCAGTGTTCGAAGCATGCCAGACATGGACATGGCCTGGGAACTAAAAGCAATCTGATAAAAATAAGAGTGAGGAGGGAAAATAAAGGTTGAAGAGATAGAGAACCGCAACAAGCAGTATCCGTTTCAAGAGAATTCTGTTGCTGTCGAGAGAGAAATCAGACACACAGTCATACTGAGACCCGTTAATGACAGACATTTCCAAACTAAACTGCTCTTGCCTTTCTTCTGTGTTGGCCAGTCCCACCGTCTGCCACCCAGCCAGCCAGGTCTGACAGCTATCCCAGCACCCTCCCCTTCCTTGTTCACAGAAATTAAATTAAAGTTTCAATAAAATATTTACTGACCTAAAACGATGTTCACAGTATATTACTAGGCAGACTCCAAACTTTATGTACATTATCATATGTATTATAAAAATTATATAAATAAACGTACACTGAGAAAAATGTGAAAATACATTTATACATACACAGGTGTAGACATGTGTACATAAAATACATGTGTGTCATATTGTTTACATGTAGATATTTACATTTGTATATTTCTGTTAGGTGGTTAAATCTGTCTGATGGAGTTATGTTCATATTGATTTATATTGTCCTCTTTTTACTTTTCTATAGTCATCTCAATAAACGCATTTCACTTGTAAAACAGGGACATATGTCTATTTCAATTATCTCTCCATTATCTAGAAACAAAGTTTCAAACTTTTTAGCTCTCACACATATTCTTCAGGTTCTGTCCCTGACAACACTACATATGTTTTTCCTGTATCATGTACCTTATGTTCTATTCATTATTTTCCTCAGTGTGGCATGTTCTTTCCTGCTTCAATGCCTTTGCATATTCTTCTTGCCTGGAGTGCTATTTCTTAAAGATTTTATTTCTTTTTTAAATTGTTGTTCAAGTACAGTTGTCTCCATTTTCCCAACACCACTTTCCCCTGCCTGCCCCACCCTCAATTCTACCCACTTTGTCTTTGTCCATGGGTCCCTTATACATGTTCCCTGACAACCTTTCCCCTTCTTTCCTCCATTATCCTCCTCCCCCCTGCCCTCTGGTTACCCTCAATTTGTTCTTTATGTCATGTCTTTGGTTATATTTTGCTTGCTTGTTGGTTTTGTTGATATGAAAGGATGCTCGGCATCACTAGACATCAGAGAGATGCAAATTAAAACCACAATGAGATACCACTTCACACCAGTGAGAATGGCCATCATAAATAAAACAACAGACAACAAGTGCTGGAGAGGTTTTGGAGAAAAGGGAACCCTAGTGCACTATTGGTGAGAATGCAGACTGGTGCAGCCACTGTGGAAAACTGTATGGAATTTCTTCAGAAAACTAAAAATGGAACTGTCTTTTGACCCAGCAATTCCACTGCTGGGATCATACCCTAAGAATCCTAAAACGTGAATCCAAAAGAACCTATGCACCCCAATGTTCATAGCAGCACAATTTACAATAGCCAAGTGCTGGAAACAGCCTAAGTGCCCATCAGTAAATGAATGGATCAAAAAACTATGGTACATTTACACAATGGAATTCTATGCAGCAGAAAGAAAGAAGGAGCTCCTTCTTTCCCTTTGCAACAGCATGGATGGAGCTGGAGAGCATTATGCTAAGTGAAATAAACCAGGTGGTGAAAAACAAATGCAATGTGATCTCACCTATTAGTACAGTGCTATTTCTTACCTTGTCCACCTGGCAAACTCATGTACTCCATTCAAAACCCAGAATTCACCAGACATTATTTCCACTTTTGCTCCCATACTGATTTTTGCAACCCTCCACCATCATGCTAATCTACAATCACATTGTGAATTGCTTGAAGTAGGAACTGTGTTTTAGTCACTTTTCTTCACAAGTGCTGAGTGGTAGGCACTTAAAAGTATTGAGTAAATGAATGAGTGGGTGAATGAATAAATTAGTCAACTTCAACTTTATGTTGAAGGTTGATGTGATGAAGTGTGTAAAGTATTTAGCAGAATGCCTAAACATGGTGAGTGTTCATGAGATGAGTAGCTTCCATTGTCATCATTACTGTGTGATATATTCTCATCTGTTCTGCTTTGAGCGTAGGGTCTCTGCATTGTTTGACAACCTGGTTAAAAGACAACATAACAGTGCATTCCATTGAATCAATAATTCTGCAGTGTCCCCCCCATTGGGTTTTATTCTTCTATGGGCTGAAGATAAGCAGAGCAAGACAGATGGAAGAGAGGGAAGATCTAAAAAGCTGATGTTTTTTTAAAAAATCAAGTGATTAGGGCCTGGGGCTTTCATAAATAAACCATTAAGAGGCAGAAAAAATAAGAAGCAATTAATTTTTTTAAAAAAGGCTTCATCCCAATACTTCTATATCCTTTTTTCAGGAAACACATTGCCCTCCTGATTACTTTTCCCACTTTTTTTTTATCCCTTCAGTGTTCAATATGCATGATGTGTGCCTGTGTTCATGTTACAATATAATCTACCTCAGTACCTACCTCCCCTATCTCAGCCTAAGGCTGGGTCTGTCTAGAGTACCTCAAAGTACCTAACAAATACCAACAACAGTTATCTGCTGACTGAAAAGAAATTTTATAAGAATGATAAAGTGTAAACATGTTAGGACTAGAGTGTATAATGAGCTCTTACTTGAGTAGAATGGAAAGTTGGCTAATGCAAGGCCTTAAAAGCTTCTCTCTGTGACTAAAAAAGCCATGGGTGAGACAGACTTCTTCACTTAAGATCCAGAGAAATGGTACCATCAACAGCATTTTGAAACAATGAGTATTTTTACAAATACTTTTCCATGCTTATTTCTGTTTGTTGCAAGTCGCAAACTTATTTTTCCATATATTTGCCTTTGGTCCTCCTATTCGCAATCAACTTTGGTAGCAGATTATTTGGGTTCAGTCCTGATATAATGCAATTCTTTCGGGTTACTTATTTTAACATTTTAAGATTTAGGGAAATTTTCTACTTGTGAAAAAACTTAGACTTTCTACATTGATGTTCTACATTGACTTTCTTAAATGTGTCACCTATTTTCTCCATTTCAAATGTTTCTCCATTTCTATTAATTTTCTTGCTATCCATTTTTCTGTTTTCTTTTCTGGAGCAGTGAGTATTCTGCAATGTTTACAACAAAAGAAATATTTATGTGGCATATCGTTTCGCAGTATAGAGTCTGAAAAGCAAACACATCTATAGGATATCTTCTATTATTTTTAACATAACAGTTTTATAAAAGTGACAGATTAATCTGGAAAGATTGCCATTTCATTCTTCACATGCTGTGTCCCAGACATTGTTGGTACTTGTGGGTGCTGATGATTATTTTATGTAATTTCTGATGTTTTGTAAAAGTGCCCCAAAATATCACTGTAACTGAGATTCTGGCAACATGTTCCTTTGATTGTTGAACTGTTTATTGAACAATGTCAAGTGGTTGTTTTCAGTCTAAATTCCAACATGGAAAAATACCCAAGGCATACATGTCTTTCAAGTGAGATTCTAGTTCCAAAAAATGACTCTCTAGCTTTTATTCAAGGACATTAAATAAAAGTCATGTATATACAGAGAGTGTCATCATTTGGACTGATGCATAAGTAGGTATGTAAATAGGCATAATTTGAGAAGCTTTGGGCAGACTCTCTCCTTGGAAATATCTGTATCTGGAATTTCATTATATGGAAATAAACTGACAGATAGCAGAGCAACAGCCTTTAGAAGTGAAATGAATATAGGTACCTGGTTGAGAAGATCACCAGGTAGAAGCTAAGAATCCTGGAAAAGGAGCTAAAAAAAACACCAAAGCCAGCAGTGACTAACACTGAAAATAACTTAGTCTGAGTAGGTACCCACCAAATGTTTTAAGCAGTCTGTTGTGCTGTCGGTAGTGGAAATTTACATTTATAAATTTTGACCTAATCTGTGAATACATACAGGTCTTTAGTTTAAGAATTTTTACATATGTTGAAAAATAACAACAATTTAAATTTATATTTATGCAAATACATTCAAATGTATTAAAACCAAACAATGTTGGCTTTTTTTCCCCTAAAAGGAGTACTCAACAGATTCCTGAGACTGTAACTGCAGAGAACAACTTGGACACATGTTGAATTAAAAGTAATTAAATATTCAACTTATTTATGATTAAGTAAATGGATGGCAGCTGGCGAGGGCCAGGTTTCTCACTGTAGGAAATGAAGTTTACAGATAAGCAAGGAGAGAAGTCTATAGTGATCGATGTGGCCATGGAGTAAAGTTGAAGACATCAGCATGAATTCATGTTTAGCTTAATACAGATACAGATGGTCAAATATACATATGAATGTATTTATAGATATGTGTCTGTACACAGGTTAGAATTCACACATATTTCCTTTCTCTGTTAGCTGAGGGAGCCCAAAGCAATGACACCCCAGCAGCAAGGACCATGCCCGGAGCCCAGAGCATGGATTATAACACTCACTCAAGTGAAACAAATTCCCAGAGCAATAGCCAAATCTAGGACTGGAGCAGGAAACATACAAGAAGAACCTGGAATATCTGACAGTGCCAGAAAGTAATGAGGTTATTAAAAATAAAACATGGTACAGCCACTGTGGAAAACAGTATGACATTTTCTCAGAAAACTAAAGATGGAACTGCCTTTTGACCCAGCAATTCCACTGCTGGGATTATATCCTAAGAACCCTGAAACACCAGTCCAAAAGAACCTATGCACCCCAGTGTTCATAGCAGCACAATTTACAATAGCCAAGTGCTGGAAGCAACCTAAGTGCCCATCAGTAAATGAATGGATCAAAACACCGGTACATTTACACAATGGAATACCATATTTTTCAGACTATAAGATGCACATTTTTACCATTTTTTTGCCTCAAAATACTTTTTCTTATTTTCCTCCTCTAAAACCTAGGTGCATCTTATGATGAGGACCCCAGATGCACCTAAGTTTTAGAGGAGGAAAATAGGGGAAAAATTTTTGAAGCAAAAAATGTGGTAAAAATAGTGTGCCTTATAGTCTGAAAAATACAGTATTATGCAGCAGAAAGAAGGAAAGAGCTCCTACCCTTTGGAACAGCATGGATGGATCTGGAGAGCATTATGCTAAGTGAAATAAGACAGGTGGTGAGGGACAAATACCATATGATCTCACCTTTAACTGGAACCTAATCAACAAAACAAATAAGCAAGCAAAATATAACCACAGACATCAAAATTAAGAACAATCTGACAGTAACTAGAGGAGATGTGGGAGGGGATAATGGGGGAAGGGGAGAAGGGTTTTCAGGAACTACTATAAAGGACACGTGGACAAAACCACGGGGTGGAGTGGAAGCAAGGGAGGGAGGTGGGGATGGCAGGGTGGCGATAGAGTGGTGGGGTATAAATGCAGACAACTGCAATTGAATAATAATAAAATAATTAAAAACAAAAAACAAAAAAACAAGCCCAGACTAGTGTAGCTCAGTGAATTGAGCACAGGCCTACAAATCAAAGGGTCGCTGGTTCGATTCCCAGTCAGGGCACATGCCTGGGTTGCGAGCCAAGTCCCAAGATGGGGGCATATGGGAGGCAACCACACATTGATGCTTCTCTCCCTCTCTCTTTTCCTTCCCCCTCTCTCTAAAAATAAATAAATAAAATCTTAAAAAAACAAAAACAAAACAAGCAACAACAACAAGACAAACAATTGTAAAGAAATGCAAAAGAACATAAAATCCACTGAAAGTGTTCCCAGTGGTCAAATCTGAAATAATTTGAGCAATAAAGTAAATAAAATAATATTGGATTATAATAATGAAACTACAAGACAAATATTGGTGCATGTGCATTAATGCAAATGAATATTTTCATAAATAAATAAATGGGGGATAAGAAACAAAATTTCAAAATAATTTATGTAGATACTCCAACCCACTGCTTAAGTGAAAGCTACACACAGAGACTTTTTTAAAACATGTATAGTGTCTGAAAAGGAGGGAAATAGA
The DNA here is from genome assembly GCA_028533065.1 of Trachops cirrhosus. NCBI lineage: Eukaryota > Metazoa > Chordata > Mammalia > Chiroptera > Phyllostomidae > Trachops > Trachops cirrhosus. The sequence goes on along the minus strand of CM052544.1, from coordinate 83,491,616 downwards.
GTAAACTTACAGTGGAAAAACCTGATGACACTACTGTGCTGGGCCATCAAGGTCAACATCAACAGTGATCAGTCATGTTGATAACAGATACCTTTGACATGATGTATGATGTAGTCTTCCTTCCCAAAACACATAACCTCAGTGTAATCAGAGAGAAACATTGGACAAATCCCAAGAAAAACACCAGACAAATTTCAGTTAAAGATCACTGTAAAATACCTGACCAATACTACACAAAACTGTAAGAGTCACCAAAAACAAGGAAGTCTGAGAAAGCATCACAGCCAAGATGGCCTAAGGAGACGTGACGACTAAATGTAACGTAGTATCTGGGTGGGTTCTGGAGGAGAAAAAGACATTAGATAAAAATTAAGAACATCTAAATAAATATGGACTTTGTAGTAATAAAATACTTAGAAATAAACTTAACTAAGAAGGTGAGAAAAGACTTGTATACTAAAAACTACAAAACATTTATGAAAGAGATCAAAGAAGACCCAAAATGCCAATAATACCTCAATAAAACTGAAAAAAGGACACACTAAAATAAAAGATGTCCCATGTTCATGAATTAGAAGACAATATTGTTAAGGTGTCCATATTACTCAAAGCAATCTATAGATTCAGTGCGACCCCTAAGGAAATTCCAATGGATTTTTGTTGCAGTTGACCTGGAGAGGAGTTACATGTACAGTCATGTGTAGGGACAACCACAGTGATGGCCTGTTCTCTACAGATCAGTAATTACTGATTTTAATAATCAAGACTCAGCTTCTTCCCAGGCTGGGTAGCTCAGCTGATTAGAGCATTGCCCCAATATGGCAAGGTTGCAGGTTTGATACCCAGTCAGGGCATATATAAGAAGCAGCCAATGAATGCATAAATGGGTGGAACAACAAACCGATGGTTCTCTCTCTTTCTCTCTCTTCCTCTCCCTTTCTCCCTTCTCCATCTCTCTCTAAAAATCAATAAATAAGAACAAATTTTTAAAAATATCCAGCTTCTGTGATACAGTGTCTAATGTATATAGCCCGCACAGATATTTTTAAAAAATGTTCTTAAAATGTTTTCAAGCAGGCACACCTGGATATAAATTTTCAAAGAGTCTGTGTTACAACTTAATAGTGCAAAGTATTCAAAATCCAAACATCATTTCCACTTCTGTAAAAGGGGAATGATAACATAGCTTATCTGTGCCTTAATGAAAATCTTACCATACACACACACAGACCGTACATATAGATACATAGAGAGATAGAGAAGGAAGACTAGATAATTATATACATAGATAAATAGATACACAGACAGACGATGAGAGATAGGATAAAAGTAGGACATTATAAATAGTCAAGAAACAGATTTTGATATTACTATCCATGAGATTCTCTGGAGGCTCTATTAATTGCCCACTAACATGCTTTAACTCTAATTCCTCCCATATTCTATCACATAAAACAAGCCTTGTGAGTGTTCGAAAGTCGGGTTTTGATAAGTATTATATACTTCCTCTCTGCCTCCTATGAGGTAGAAGATCTTAAAATTCCCCTGGCCATTCAATGAACCAGCCTTTGCAATGACCCAGCAGTGCAGGGGTACTTGCACTCTGAGCCATAGAACCGCTGGCCAGGTAGGAAATCTCCTGAGTTCCTTGGCAGGAAATCTCTGTTCACAAGAAAATGGTGACTGCCTGGAAGGGATGCCAGGTCTTACTATCAGGAGAACTCTGGGTATATTTGCAGCCCAAAAAACTAAATAAATGATGGGCTTGATATTGTTGAGTATTAGAATAATATAAATTGTAGAATATCTCGTCTATAATATATCTCATAGTTCCCGAGGCCACAATTCAAGAAAAGGAAAATGTAAAAAAAAAAGGAATTTAAATTATCAAGAAAAACAAGGATTTAGGGCCAGCATTCATTAGTCACTGAAGTCAAAGTAATTTTGTTTTTAAGCATTCATCTCTGTGTCCCATTAGATTCCAGGCACCATCATTATAGTAAGATACCATTAGAGGTTCAAATAATAGAGTAAAAACACATTTATTAATGACAGATATGTTATGCTTTATCTATCAGGTTATTATTACAAACAAAAAAGACTTTATGGCTTTTTTAATTGTCATGCTTCTTAATTCCAATTTAACTGTGTGGTCACATTGAAGCCACTTAATTACTATTTCCATTCAACACATCTCTATTCCTGAATCCCACAGTGGTATATTAATAGACTCTTATAAACAGAATTTCTACTGACTTCCATTAATGTTGAATATTTATTCTCACTGTAACTAAACACTGTAAAATGTTAAAGGGAGCACTGTGTAAGAAATGCAAAGACATTTGTCTCTTTGCAGATACAAGCATACATGATGAGTGGTACATAAATAGCTTTGTCTCCAGAGGGTTACCTTCCCTGTCTTGCCCTTATGGTATGCATGGTGTACAAGCTGTGTACTTCGGGAGATTTTATTTTTCCGTATTATTTCACTCCTGCACCTCCTACGCAAGGCAAAGAAATGCTTGCTTTCAGAGTACATGATGTCAACATCACAAATATGGGTACGATATCATTTGAGATATTTTTTGAAGAACTTTTGAAGCAATTTTTAAAGTTTTAGTCTCAAAGGTTGATTCTCTAAGGTAGGGTTTTCAAATTAAATTTATTGAGGTGATATTGGTTAATAAAATTTATAGGTTTCAAGTGTACAATTCGATAATTCATCTTCTATACACTGCATTGTGTTTCTAAGATAAATTTTAAAGACCAAACACTTGAAGCATCCAGCTTTGCTGATTCTCATTCCACAGTGAGAAGTAAGGAGTAGAGAAAAAGCTAAGTGCTGAGAAATAACTCTTTCCTCCTTGAACTTCATTCCTTAGACTATTTAAGATCTTTGACATGGTTAGTTATCATTAGGACATATCCTACTAGAGATAAGTTGCAAAACTAACAACTTACAAATATCTACCAACTAAGCAGAGTACAGGGAAGCAGGCCAGGGGTGGGAAGAAAGTACTTCTCTTAATATGTAGTCACTCATTCAGCATTCCTTGAGTGCCTGCTTTGCTAGGCACCTTGCTGACACTGGAAACACACTACAGTTTTTATCAGATTAATTTCCCTCACATTAACTATAATAAAATAATATAGAAATCCTGCTTTGTAATGTTTAATTTTTAATTATCCCCAATGATCTCTGGTAATATTATCATTATGTTTTTATATTATCACTATTTCTATTATTTTTTATTTTTTAAATATTTTATTTATTTATTTTTAGAGAGAGGGAAAGGGAGGGAGAGAGGGAGAGAAACATCAATGTGTGGTTGCCTCTCACATGGCCCCCAAGGGGGACCTGGCCCACAACCCAGGCATGTGCCCTGACTGGAAATGGAACTGGTGACCCTTTGATTTGCAGCCCGTGCTCAATCCACTGAGCTACACCAGCCAGGGCTATCACTATTTTTATATTTCTGTCATGTTGTTGTCATGTTATTATATTATTATTATTATTATTATTATTGAACAGCAGAATAGCAGAGCCAAGAAGATAGATCCTGTATTCATATTGTCCAAATTTTAATCTCAGCTCTGTCACTAAGCCACTTAACCATTCTGTGTCTGTTTCCTTACCATATACAGAGGCAAAATTAGGACTGCTCTAATTATAGAAAGATTAATCTAATTATAATTGTTTAAAAAAAGAACAAAACACAAATTGAAAGAATGGCATATAATAAACACTACTTGGTTTTTAATAAGTAACAACTGTAATTGGTTAGAGATGAGGAAACTTAAGTCACTTGGGCGGAGTGACTTGGAAGAGCTCCCAGGAGTTGACATTCATACCCGAACTCACAGTCCTCACGCACTTTGAAGTCTCCTTAAGTACAGAAGTGGAAACACTGAAACAAAGGAGGTGGCAATACATGTTTACATAGCACCTTTCATCCTGTTAGTGCTTTTCTATCAAATTTGCATTTCTATTAAAATACTTTAAAAAATGAGGCTCAAAATGTGGAAAAATCAAGGCACTCAGGGATATATAATTTATGAAAAATTACCAAAAAGACCATAGATAAATTTCACCTAGTTCTCCATTCCTCTGCCTCTGTTCCTATCACTGCAACACTTGTCTTCTCAAAAAAGCCTGAAAGGTTTCCCCTGGCCTGCATAATCAAGTCTCAAATCCTTAAACTGACACTCGAGGTCCTTCACAGTCTGGCACCATCCTACGCACATCTCTGGACAGCTGCTCTGATTATGTCAAATGATTCACATTTCTCCAAACTTCTCACATTGTCCCACGTCTCTGCCTTTCCCATGTGCCTCCGCCCACAGTCCTGGTTCCTTCCCACCCCCACAAATGCTTAGCACAATCCCAGTATCCCCTTAAATGTGGTTGAAATGTTGGCTTACTGAGAACTTTTCCTCAAACTCTCATTCAAATTCAAGGGCACCTTCTTTGCATTTTCATGTGCTTTGCTTACACAAGAACAGTAACAATTATTTCACTTGCCATCCCTTGTAGATGGTTTGTATTCTGCTCTTCTCTGTTGGTCACAGCAGAAGCATTTGCCTTATGACTATCTGCCCTCTAAAACTCCTGGAACAATGGCTACAGGGTATTACATCTAAGAGGGAGGCCGTAATTTACTCTGTCATTTCATTGATACTGAACACTTGGTGTTCCATTTTTTCACTGTTATAATCAATGCTGCAATAACAACATAATAAACTGTCTCTTCGTGACTTCTGCAAATCTCTTCACATTTTAAAAAGATTTTATTTATTTATGTTTAGAGAGGGGAAGGAAAGGAGAAAGAGAGGAAGAGGAACATCCATGTACAAGAGAAACATCGATTGGTTGACTCTCACATCTGGGGCCTGAAATAGCAACCCAGTCATGTGCCCTGACTCGGAGTCAAACTGGAGACCTTTCACTTTGCAGAACAATGCCCATCAGCTGAGCCACACTGACCAGGGATCGTGGAGACTTTTTGAAAAGTCTCCAAATTAATTTGCGTGAGCTCTTTGTTGTATTTGCATCGAGTCCTCACCCCTGTTTGTCTCTCACTTTTCCGGGTGGTCGTTTGTTTGATGGACTTGTTTTCCTACAGCATAATCCTTCATGAAACAACTGCTCTCTCGCTGCCTCAAACTACCCCTTTTCTCTGTCTCATACATACACACGTATGTAATTGTTGCTTTGTTTTCTTTTTTATTTCATAGTGCTATTGTGCAATCTAATAAAATAATTGTGATATGCTTTGAAATGACATAAAGCATTATCCCTCCCAAAGATAATGTTCATCACTAGAAGTAACAAAATATTTAAATTTATTTTTTTCATTTTTTCAGTTTACCTCATTTTAGTTATAGGGAAAAAAACATACGTCTTCCAGTGTTTTTCTCATTGGCTTCTTAAATAAAATTTTTCTTGTAAAATAGGTCAAATGAATAGGGGAAAAACTTTCCCTCTGTACTTGAGAAAATTATGCCAGACTTTTTAAACACTCAAATTTCCAAGTTATCTTTCTTAATATTTACTCAGCAATATTTCACCACTCCCACTTAATTGTAGCTTCAAAGTATATAATGCAAAATGGAAAGTATCTGTTTATGAGTCAATTATTTATTTATAGTTTTGTTGCTTTTAATAAAGCCTTTGAATCTAGGCCACCCAATAGTTTTGTAGACTAATCATTTTATATTTCTTGAGAAAAATGCTTTGTTAAAATCTATTCAGATGTGTTTTCAGAAATTAAATACTAGAAAAGTAAAAAGTTTCTTTTCTAAAAATATAATCTGTGCTAGAGACCAAGTTGCAAAGCATCCAGAAAGTTTTAGACTATTAGTAAATAGTCCAGTGTCATTTAGATTAATCAAGTTACAAGAAAGACAAAGATAACAATGATGCAATTCTTAGGTAGGGAAAAAAATTAGAAGATAGCTTCTGAAAAACATATAATAAGACAAAAAATTTAAAAGGTCAAGGAGATACTGAAAACAGAAAGTCAAAAAACTCAAAGGCAAAAAGGGTCTCTCTCAATGCTCACACACAGAAAGCTCTCACTTTTCCCTTGTTAGAAGAATCAAGCAAAAAAAATTTTTTTAATTTTTAAGAAAAAATAGCCTGCATAAATAGTTCATTACCTGGACATGCTAATGGGAGGGTCTGAAGCTTCACCTAAGGCAAGGAAGATATACAGCAGTTAAGTTTATTCGATCCCTGTGGAAAAGCAAATCTATACTAACCCCCGTTTACAAGATAAAACCATTACAAAATGGGTATCTTACTGTACCTGAGTTCTTTTCTTTCTTTATATCAAACTCCAGTTCAGATTTTGTCTTTTTAAAAATACACAAAATGAGTAATTTTAGCAAAGATAATGTTGCTATTTTAGCAAAGTACTACTATATAAACAATCAACAAGGATTAAAAATGCATGCTGTAGTTTTGACTCAGGTAATTTGCATGCCTAAAGAAGCCTGTCTGTTAGAATTTAATACTTAACCTGGCAACACCATCCACATAATGTTTGTTCGCTCTATTGCTGGCTTGTAAGAAATATATACGAAATTATTGGCCATGACCATCTGAACCAATGAAGAAATGGCAAATATTAAAAATTCTATAAGTTACTTGCTTTAGTGGGCCTTATTTGTGATCTATCTTCTCAAGAAAAAAATCAGCTTCTTAAAGAAAGTATTTGTGCATACATCTGCTAAAAGATCCATCTTAGTCAGAGGGCAATATAACCAGATCCAAATTTCCAACCAGGATTTAAGAAATCAAGTAGGCACCAGCAGGTGGCAATTTGGTAACCACACACGTAGAACCTCTAGCGTCCATGTTCTCTTAGGCATATGTCATATGACACTGACTTGGCATTGCAGATACTATTATGCTCATTTATTTGCTATGAAATGGGCTGATTTTACTGGACCACATCACTTCATACAGACAGAATTCCCATCGAAGTGAAGAACCCTTCTGTTTACCACTGAAGTTTATCATCATTCTGTTTATCATAATGAAGTCAGTGGGAGCTCTGTGCACACAAGGAATGAAGCAGCCAGCAAAATCAAGCTCTAAATACTAGAAACCTGGAGCGAGGCCAGTGATGAACTGGCATGAAAATGGAATAACCATCTTGCCTTTACAGCTGGTCTCTTGAAATGGAATGGGAGAATATGAGAGGACGCACAGCAGAAACAATGGCTCTGCACGGCATTCAGGCTCTGGGCAAACAGACACTGGAGCCAGGCAGCCATCAGTCTGCTGCAGGATCCACGGGACCACTTCCATCAACCCTTCATGAAATTAATTAATCAAAGTGAAAACTAAAGTGGTGCACAGGTATCTTTGGGAAAAAGTGCATCTTGCAAAGAAATGGTAAGTTCAATAATTCAAAAGGAAACAGTGGCTGAAGAGATGATCTTAGCCACATTACATCACGACGTCCCGTCCAACCCACACACACCCACCACAAACACTCATTTTCTGAAGGGCAAGATTGTCTCAAGGTCTTATCGACACTAACTGCATTACCCAAGCACAGAGAATGCAATCAGATCTCTCCCCTTCATAATGTAGATGTTGTCTTTTTAAAGCAAGTTTGATTATATTCTGAATAGGTCAGTCTGTGTGCCTGACATTTCTCCTCAGTTTCCTGTGACCTTTTAATAAGAATGGCTTGGTTTTGCACTGCAGAAAATGGAACTGTCCCTTTTCAATCAGTGAATATGAGAAGCACAGTGTGAACATATCACATTTTCTGTACGGCACGATTACTCCTACGACAACAAAGTGAATGAAACCCAATCATTCTATAAAAACATGTGTCCTATTTGGCTTTAATTTTACCTTTTTCTGCCGCTCATTCACATACACTTGTAAATATTTAAACAAATGTGCAGTCACATTTGCTCAGGGAAAGTAACAAATTAATAAAGTCTCTGTTGAACAAATCTGACTTTCATAATGTATGCTTAACCAGATGTCACCTTTGAATAGCATTGCAAAGAATTATTAACATGGACCTTCCATGGTTATAGAGAGACAATTATCAGCAGTGATCCAATTTCTAAATTTCAGAAATGTTCCTCTTTATTACGTTCCAGCAACAGACGATTCAACCAGACAGACCACCCATGCCTGGATGAACAGGAGACCGGTCTCTGCCCAACTTGAGAGGCTGGAACTGCCACGCTACAGGGGCCGGCCTCCCAATTTCCCGCAGGGTGCTGCTCGGTCTGGGAACTGTCCAGTCCTCGGAATGCAGGGTCAGATTCTCTGCTGAATAAATGTGTATTGGAAGAACACAGGTCTAAGTTTTATTCCCACAACCGGACTGGGTTTCCTGATGTACTGATGTAGTTACACGTGACTACCTACAGGAAGGTACAGACAGAAATGAAAACTAACCTAGTGCGATATTAGCAGGGAGCACCAGCCACCAAAAGATATCTGCGAAGCTGAACTGGAAAGTGAGTCAGATGTATGCATGTAGCACCCATGTAGCAAGACGTGTGGTTCCCTGGGCTCTATTCAAGGATTCTACAAGAATGGCCCCCGTCTTCTTGGAGGCAGAAGGAGAAGCAGATGATCAGGAAGCGAGTAAAGACACTAGTAACAATACAATTGCAAACTGGGGTACATGAAGGGAAGACTATAAGTAGAATGGGCTAATGGAGAAAAATAACCTAAATCAGAAGTTAAAAACTTCTTCTGCAAAGGGAAAGATAGCAAATATTTTGGGCTTTTAGGCCACATTTGATCTCTACCACATATTTTTATAACCCATTAAAAACATAAAGATTACTCTTCCTTACTTCAAGGGCCTTACTAAAGCAAGACAAAGGCCAAGGCCAGCCTGGGGGCCATAGTTTGCCAACTTCTGACGGCAAAAGAAAAAGGTAGGAACTCCAGAATAACTATGCATAAAGGTTCAAGGTGGAAAATCAAGGCCCTTGTAGGTGAAGCAACAGACATATGAGACTGGGAAGGTGCGCTGGGCTCAGCAGTCTCAGTGAGAAGTGAAAACATCATTCTAAAGGCAGTAGGAAGCCACCAGAGCTGTCGATTAAAGGTGATATCATGACCCAGTTTATTTAAAAGGCTTGTTTGGCCCAGAGTGGAAAATTTGCATCAGTTTTTTGCTGGACAGGCACCAGAACTCAGTGAGAAGAAAAGGAGCAGGGGAGGGAGGGAGGAGTCAGGGTGTGGCCACTCGTGTTCCTTCTCCCAGCTCTTTAGGACCTGGAGAGCCCCTTGCATGGGCGTGAAAGACATCTCCCATCTGGCTGCTTCTAAGGCACTTCTAGTTGGTCTATTGTCCCTGGATATCACTTCTTATTCTTTTAACTTTCGCAGAACCCAATTTTGAATTTAGAAATATTCACTTATTCTAATACGGTTGTTCAACCAACAATATATTTAAAAGTGTGAATGTGCCCATCTAGGAGTAAATTTGCATGGATATGCAGCATCGAATAAGTTAGAGAGAAAGATTTAGGAGATTGTAGGTGTCCTCCTTTTTGCCATCCCCCCTCTTCTCCTGTAAAGAGAATTAACTTGATTAGACATGCCTGGAGAGAGAGGAAGCAGAAATCAATTGTTTATTGTCTCCAGGATGTGACTCACCATTTCCACTCTCACATTCCCTGCTTTGCTTGAGGATTTCTTAGCATGTTTTTGCAAAAGTCTCCCCTGCTATAAAATTGAGCCCAGGCTCACCTTTTCCATGAAGCCTTTCTAGAAGACAAAAACACTGGCCTGCTTTCACCAGTTATTCCCAATACACACTTGTGTTTGGAAACGCATTTGTGGATTTAGCCTCTCTTCTTGGATTTGCGTTCTGGTTCTTACCTTCCTGTCCCCTCTCTTATCCATGGGCATTACATTTTTCCCTGAAAGGGTGGCCCAATTTGATACTAAGGAAAGTATCAGAAATAGGGGCAGTGTCATAAAAAAAGAATGAAATGTTTCCATTTTAACAGCATGGATGGACCTAGAGGGTGTTGTGTTACATGAAATAAATCAGTCACAGAAAGACAAATAACATTTAATTTTACTTACATGTGCAATCTAAAGAATGAAACAGCCCTGGCTGGTGTAGCTCAGTGGATTGAGCACGGGCTGCAAACCAAAGGGTCACCAGTTCAATTCCCAGTCAAGACACATGTGTGGGTTGCAGGCCAGGTCCCCAGTAGGGGCCACATGAGAGGCAACCACACACTGATGTTTCTCTACCTCTCTTTCTTCCTCCCTTCCTCTCTTTCTAACAGTAAATAAATATTAAATCTTTAAAAAAAAGAACAAAACAAAAACGGCCTTAGAGATACAGAGAATAAACTGACGTTTGCTGGAAGGGAGGAGGCTTGAGGGACTGGGTGAAAACAGTGAAGGGATTAAGAATTACAAATTGGTAGTTACAGAATAGTCATGCAGACGTAAGTACAGCGTAGGAAGTATATTTAATAATATTGCAATAACTATGTATGACACCAGGTGGGCACTGGAAATATTGAGGGGGACACTTTTTAAAGTATATGAGTGTCTGACCACTATGCTGTACACCTGAAACTAATACAAAATAATATTGAATGTAAACTGTAATTCAAAAATAATATTTTAAAAATAAAATTAAAAAATAAAAAATATATAAGAAAAAAAGAAATAGGGGCACCCTCAAGAACAGATACTATTAATTCGATATCAACCCAAATATTACATGGGAGAATCTTCTTAAAATATGTTCCCTGGTAATCCAACAAAGGCTTAGGCAATTCCCACCTCTTTTTTGGTTGAATCAAAACATTCAAAGCATCTTACATATGATGTTATTATCCTAAAAAACCCTATAAAAAGAAACTGCTAACTTTGGTCAGATAAAGCTAAGTAAGGCATCCTGTACATGAACTTTCTCCCTTGGAAACTATAAAGCAGATGACACATTAAAGACCCTGACCCCGTTCAACTTAATTTGCCTGATTGCTTCCAAAACCTTTTGACCACAAGATCCACTTTTCTTCAAAAACATACTAGTTCCTCAAAACACTTTGAGAAATGCAAAGTTCAGGCATTGCCCCCAGCAGGTCCCGGGAGGTGCAGAGAGTGTAGGGAGTAGGGGGAGGGAAGCAGCTGCTATCCGAATGATATGACCCATTAACTTTTCATTCCTTGTCAGACTAACTCCTTGAACTAAGAAAATAACTTTGAGTTGGTCAGGGGTGTGGGGAGGAAAACAGTGTTTCCAGCCTTGAGCTATTTCCATGGAAGGTCCAGCAGGGCTGCAAGGTGATGTGTGGACTTGAGAGTGGACAGGTGGGCGTGGTCCACCTTGTGAGTGGACAGGTCAACAGATGGATGTCTGGTCATTCAAGAGTAAGCAAATGGCCACGCCTAAATAAGCCCCAACCACTAACCACTGTGTATTTGGGGGAGGAGTGAGTGGGTTGTCATCAAGATGAGAAATGCTCCGTGGGGTTGGTGTTTTACAGAAAGCATGGGCCCTTCACAGCAGGCAGAACTGGGTTAAAACCCAGGCCTTCCCCCTACCCTTTCTGGCTATAAGGCTTGTCCTGTCAGCCCTGTATTTTGTGAAATGGAATTAGTAACACAAATATAGAACTGTTGAAAGTATAATATGAGCAAATTTTCTCAAAATAACTCATATACTGCCTAACAAACAGGAGAAACTCTATAATATCTGAAAGAACTTTAAGAAGTGTCTTCATGGATCATCCCTGAAATTTAGCCAAAATTATCACTTTTGATCTCAGATTTAATTTTTCCCTAATGCAAATTTAAATCAAGTATTAATTTCCCTCATTATACCCTAATCTCAACATACTTTTACCTTACCCATCTTATTTTTTAAAAAATAGAAAAATATTCAACCATACATAATTCTTCAGAAATAAATGACAATTTCTGATTGGATTTAAACTGATGACATTTTGGCTCAATTATACATGGGTGGGTATTGGCTTAAGTTAATTTCAAAATTACATATGTATTTTATAAATATAAGGATTTTTATTAAACATTTCTCCTGGTCTTGTTTCATTTTTGGTATTTGTTTCATCATCAGAAACAGGTGATACTTTTTATATAATATTAGGCTTAAGATAGAAAGTGACTCAGTTTGGACAATGAAGAGATGAAATGCCTGGTGGATAGTCATCAGAATTCTGCAGCTGCCCAAAATAGTGCTAAAAATCAGCTGTGCTTATAGTGTCTAATTCTGACAGCGAATGCTTTTGGCCCATATAACATAGTGTTTGACACACAAAAGCAAATCAAGACACATCTCCTATGTCAACACTGCTAAGGAAGGCAAATTATACAGAGGTGTTTTGTTCATGTGTCAGGGTATAGGCCACTCAAATTAAAAAGCATCTTGTTATTCTAGGCCTGCCATATGCACACATGCATATAAGCAGAAGGATAACAAACTTAATATATGATCTCAGCTGGCAGAATTGTGAACCCTAATCTAAGCTCTTTAATTGAGGTATTAAATTAGCTTTAATACTTATTAGCTTTAATACTTATGACACGTACTCCAATCACAGACCCTCAAGTTAGGAAAGAATCAGGCCACTTAGATATTTTTATGTTCACAATTTATTAAAAATTAAATAGAGAAATTCCAAAACAAAGCTACAGAAATTGTAGTATAATTTAAATGTTTACATTTAATTAACATTTTAACATAAAAATGCAATGTAATGTAAATGCACTTTATGCAAGATATTAAAAAATCTATTAAAAATATAACTTACAAACAGTATAGTCTGGCGAGACAGGAGAATAAAGCTCTCTGATTATTATCTTTTAAAATTTCTCTCAGAATTTCTCTATAATAATGTGTATAACATCATTTAGAAATAACATCAAATATCTAAGTTTAAGATGCTGATGTACATGAGGGCCAGGCCTTCAACAAAACTCTTCTGTGTACTTACAATGGCATAAAGACGAAACATAATATATATGTGTCAAATTTTATAGTTGGAATTAATATCAGATATAATCTAATTTAATATGGTTTAATGACAAATAGGAAAAATAGGGCTCAAAAAGATGAAATAACTTATACATAAACACAGAGCTTATAAGAGCTTGATAAGACCAAAAACTATGTCCCTTGAGCCTATTTCCAAAACATTTTTATTATACTTAATTTTAAAACACAAATGAAGAACCTGGATCTGTTTCAACACCATGAAGAAAATTAGAAAACTAACTACTTGATAAATAATAAGTTCTCCCCAAATTAACAAATAAGTGATATTGAATATCAAATAAGCTACACACCAATATTTAATCACAAAACAAAACTACTTATGCTCTTCTCCAAGTAACAAGGTGAAAAAATATAGTGAAATAAAAAGATCTACCAAAACTTCCTAGTAAATGCTAAGTATTGTGCAAATAAAGTAATAATACTTAACTTTGGGAGAGGGCCTAGTCACATATTAAAATAATGAAAAATAAATTTTACTTTTTATTATTTTCTGTCCTATTAGTTTTTATAAACATGTGTTTGTCCTAATTTTTATTTTATCAAAAAATAGCCAAGTTCTATATATTTATTACAAACTTACCCTATAAATGGATAATATGCCTTTTTGTAAATATTCATTTAAAATACACCCCCAAGGGAACAATATATTAGGTAAGTCAAAAAAAGTCTCAATAAATATTAGAACCAGAACTTACTGGGCTATATTTTCTTATCCTAATGAAGTAAATATAATAAATATTCTATTTAACAACAAACAAAACCACGTGTTTAAAAGAGACAACAGTATGGTGATTACCAGAGGGAAAGGGGGTAGGGGAGGTAGAAGAGCATAAAGGGGTGTAAATGGTGATGGAAGGAGACTTGACTTGGGGTGATATACACATCATACAATATACAGATGGTGTATCATAGAATTGTACACCTAAAACCTATGTAATTTTATTAACCAATGTCTCCTCAATAAATTCCATAAAGTTTTAAAACAATGGAAAACATGTTTACAACCAAGATGTAGTAGCAGGAACCAGATATGTAGTCCCAACTGAAACAACAGAGAACCTGGACAAAGTACATGAAATAAAACTTTTCAAGACACAGAGCACAAGGCAATAAAGAACAGTGATCCCTGAGGAATGGGAAATAAGCAAGATTGGCCACATGATTGCCAATAGCTTACTTTTGTGAGAGTTTCCAAGCAACAGTACAGGAAGGTATAACACAGGTGAAATCCAGTAGATTTCCTGAATTGAGGAGAGATCAAGCAGTTAGACTTACCTGGACAGAGTAGGGGAGAGGAAAGTTACTGCAGACAGAAAACTCCAGATACACCCATTTGGTAGTGATTAGAGGTCCCCACTGATTATTGATCAGTGCATGTATATCACAAAGTTACCTAAGACTTGGGGAAAAATCACCTAAAAAAAATAGAGGAAACAGTACCACCATCACTCACATAGCACAAAGAATAGCACCTGTTCTCACCAACCAACTACAAAAATTCCTAATTCCTGGGGCATTAAGTAAAGTACACAGGAAATTCTTGTCTTAATAGTAGCAAACAACTGGCCTTAGTCTAAGCACTACACTGGACCCACCTAACCTTAAAGGCAGCCCTGAAAGAATCAACCTATTTCCAAGTAACTTAACATTGAAGGTAAATTACATGAGTATTTATAAATCCAAAATGTTTAATACTCAAAAAAATAAAATTCACAATGTTTGGCATCCAGTGAAAAATTACCAAGCATGCAAACAAGCAGAAAAATATGATCTATAATGAGGAGAAAATCAAAAGCAACCAAAAAGTTACATAAATATTAGAATTAGCAAATAAGTATATTAAAACAGTAAATGTAACTGATCTAAAAATGTTCAGAGCATTAAGGAGATAAATGAAGTACCTAAAAATAACTAAATTAAAATTTTAGGAAGAAAATCTTCAGTGTCTTGGGTAAAGACTATACTGGATAAAGATAAAGGGCAAAGTAGATATTGAATAAGAAAAGATTATGAACTTTTATTATTTGGCTATATAAACAATTCAAAGTGAAATCAGAGAGAAAAAAGAATTTAACAAGTTGTGGGATAATGTCAAATGGTCTAACATATATGCAGTTACTCTTAATAAAGAAGAGAGTGGAGTGCAGAACACTTGCTTGAAAAATAATAGAAATTTTCTACCATTGATGACACAAACCTATAAATCCAAGATGATCAATAAACCCAAGCACAAGAAACTTGAAGAAAATGACACTAAGTCAACGTATAATCAAATTTTCTCAACCAGTGATAAGGAGAAAAATCTTAAAGTCAGCAACAATGAAAAACAGGTTATGTAACAAGAAAAAATAATAACAGATTTCTTATCAGAAACAATAAAAGAAGGAAGTCAGTGGAGATACATCTATAAAGTAGTGAAAGAAAAAAAACCTCTCAATCTATACACTATACCCAGCAAAAATATCTTTTCAAAGCAAAGGCAAAATAAACACTTTAAGAACAAACCTGCACTACCAGAAATATTCAAAAAGAAGGAAAATTATATGAAAAGAAAATATGAATCTACCAAAAAGAATGAAAAGAAATACAAATGAAAACTTTGGATAAACATTTAAAATTTAAAAAATATATCAATGTTCTATATAAGTGGCTGCTTAAACAAAATAATGACGATGTAGTCTGCAGGTTAAATGTACAGGAAAGACAATCATAGCACAACGGTCTGGCGAGAAGAGATGGAATGTGCTATCATAAGACTCATACTATACGTGATATGTGTATGTTAAATAATAAATATTTGAAAATAATGGAGTAAAAGACAGAAAACTGTACTTGAACAACAATTAAAATAAAATTTAAAAAATTTGAAAATAAAATGTGTTAAATAAATATATGTATTATAAACATTACAGTAGTTACTAAAATAATAATATAATGACATAACTACTGAACGAACAAAAAATAAAATGGAAACCATAAAAATACACAATACTTTAATCCTTAATAAAGAAAAATAAGGGAAAAGTGAGAAAAAATACATGGAACGAATAGAAAATAAATAGCATACTATGAGATTGAAACCACCCATATCAATAATCACACTAATTAAAATGATCAAAACAGGCCAATTCAAAGGCAAATGTCAGATTGGATTTTTTTTAAAAAAGCAATACTGAACTATATAAAGCACACTAAATATAAAGGTACAAATAGGTTGAAAATTAAATAAATAAAAGGCTGAAAAAGGACGGCCGACTAGAAACGTGAGATGTGTTCAGAGAAGCAGCCCTAGCCGAAAATACTAGCGGACATTTAGAGCCATGATGCTAGTAGCTAAGTCCGCTCAAGGGGAGGAGAGGGCTCCCAGCTGTCCTGATGTTTAAGGATGGGAAAGATGAGAAATAAATAAATAAATGTTAAGACTACTGCGAAGAAGTACCTAGAAAAATGGGAGGAGACCAGAGAATGGTGTCCTGCTATCCAAATAAAATGTTTGAAGAAGGAAGTAAGTCACCAAGTGTGTCAGAGGACAGGGTCACTGGATTGAGAACCCAGCGGTTCATTTGTGCACTGAACGCCAACAGCCCAGGGTGTGGTGTGAACGGGACTGGTAGGAGCTCCTAAGAGAAGGAGGTGAATGGATTAACAGAGAAAAGGAAACTCTTTTGAGGACGTTTTCTGTAAAGGGAAACAGAGAGAGGTCAGTAGCTGGAGAAATGATAGGGAATAAGTAATTAAAAATAAAGCAGTTTGACTTTGGGTGATGTAACTAAAAGAAAACTTTTTCTCATTTGTATTTTTCTGTATTTTTCCAAATTCCTAAAATGAATAAAAAAGTATATGTTGTTTTTATAATAAGAAAATGAAGTATTAGAAAAAGAAAATATGTTAGTAATTCTCCTCCCTCATATATCAGTCTCTCCACTCTATGTAGACAGTGTCTGTTACAAGATAGAAGATTATTGTAAAAGAAGGTTTTGGGGTTTTGTTTTGTTTTTTTAATACCCCAGGTCACAGCAAGTGACAAGCTATATAACCTGCACGATATGCATCGGAATTCGGGTGCCTTGGCTCAGACTCCTGTGCCGGAGGCTCTAACCTGAGGTTAGTGCTTCAAGAAGCACTTTTGAAGTCTGGGAAGCCTTTTATTTTAGTATCCATCTGTCATGGTGATTCAAGTTGTTTATAATTATTTTGGAATGGAAAATGGCTTTAATACCAAGTAATTTTCTTTTTTTCCTATGCATTAAGAAGCTGTGAAAATAAAGGGAACAATCTCATTCATTTACAATTGCATCAAAAGGAATAAAATACCTAGGAATAAATTTAACCAAGTGGGTAAAAGGCTAGTCTATTGAAAACCAAGACATCAGTGAATAAAAGTGAAGAAGACACAGCCCTGACTGGTGGGGCTCAGTGTGCTGGGCGTCTTCCTGCAATCCAAAATTTCTCCAGTTTGATTCCTGATCAAAGGCACATACTCACCCTCATTAATCATCAGGGAAATGCAAATCAAAATCACAAATATATGTCACCTCATACCTGTTATAATATCTATTATTAAAAAGATAAGAAATAACAAATGTTGGTGAAGGTGTGGAGAAAAGGGAACCCATATGCACTGTTGGTGGGAATAAAGTTGTAACTGTTACGGAAAACAGTATGAAAAAACTTCAAAAAATTAAAAACAGAACTAAGACACGATCCAGCAATTCCACTTGGGTATTTATGTAAATAAAATGAAAACACTAACTGGGAACTACACCTGTACCCTTATGTTCATTGCAACATTATTTCCAATAGCCAAGAAATGGAAGCAAATTGTCTACCAATGGATGGATGAATGGATAAAGAAATTGGGATATATTATACACATATATCATAATTCCATTTTATATATACTATGTACACATAATGGAATATGTTCAGCCATAAAAAATGAAATCTTGCCATTTTCAACAACATGAATGGACCTTGAAGGTATTACGGTAAGTGCAATAAGTCAAACAGAGAAGACAAGTACCATATGATGTCATTTATATGTGGGAACTTAAAAAAAGAGCTAATAGATACAGAGAACAGATTAGTAGTCACCAGAGGTGGAGGGGGGCTGATGGGAGAAATGGATGAAGGGAGTATACATTTATTAAAAGGTAAAGACAGTAGCTAATAAGTACAAAGCAATTCAATAATTATTATAGGTGTACAAGTGGCTTTTGTAATGGTGCCACTCCTGTTTCATGAGCAAGAAAGAGTAGGTGGGATGTGAAAAGCTTATAGCTGGACCTGAGGGAAAAAAAAGAAATATTCAGTAGGTTGGTGATGGGCCAGGTTGAGAGGAATACCAAGTTGGATTTTTATCTTGGAAGCACAAGGAAAACGACTGAGATTTTAAAGTGGGCAAATATTAATAGAGTTTCCAGGTTTGTGTTCAATAAGAGAATTCTGATGTCAATTACAAAAGTTGACTTAAAGGTAGAGAAATTTGGAAGCAAAAAAGGCACTATATTTGAGTCATTTCATAAATGTGGGGGAAATGAAGAAATTGAATTGATGTTAAAAGCCACGTTGCCATGGATATCCTTGTTCATGATTCTACACCATGGAATATTATATAGTAGTTAAAATGAATGAATTATATGATATACATTAATTTTATACATAACATATAGAATCAAAGTAAAACTGATCGAAAAGACTACTAACAATACAGTATCATTTTTAACCTGAAAAATAAACAAACTAAATAACAAATTTAGAGTATGCATACATGTGATAAATCTACATTTTAAAAATATGAGAAAATTATAAACACACCTTTCAAAGCAGAAGTTAACTTTAGGGAGGAGGCAGAGAGAACTACTTCAGCTATAAACCTGCTTAGTTTTTAGTAAAGGTCTAAACTCAAATAAATCAAGGGTCTGGGCAGGCACAAATGAAAGTATACACCCTGTCTGAATGATGAACACTGTACAGAGCACAAACCCTTCCAAACTAAGTAGTAACCACTGGATACATGTCTGTGGGGATGCAGGCCCTATATTGTCATACTTTCTAATAAACAAACAAATAACATTTTTTGTGACAAAAGAGACTTGTAAAAGCTGACTCAGTACTTCTTTTTAAAAACAGAGTGGGCCAAATGAAACATGGCTATTATTATACGACTAGTCTTCTGGTCTATACTTGGGGGTCCTTCTTTTTAAAGTCTCCCTCACTGTGTGGAAGGTACTGCTATGGAAAACGATGGCATCAGAACAATTAGTGTCCAATAGGTGCTGAAGCGGATTGTAGTGTGTGGCTTGGCCTTTTAGAGCTCCTCTGCTCTTTCTGCTGCAGTGTTGGCTGTGGACACTTTGGAAGTGCCAACCAATGCCCGTTTGAAGTCCTTTTGACCTATCTGTTCCTGCGCCATCACAGCCAAGGGTTGGCTGGTTCTTCCCACACTCCTCCGTGCAGTCAGCTCAGCAAAGTTTAGACAGTAGTACCAAAATATCCTCAGGTCCACCAGTGCCTTCCTTTGACTCCACTGTTGTATCATCAGCTCCCCATTAATCTGTTGGCCTGACCTCTCTCCTACCAGTTGAACTCCCAGTTTACAGTGGGTCTTCTCAAAATACAGGCTGTTATGTGTGGGTTGGCCTCAAGATTGTCACATAAACTTCACCACACTCTAAAAGAATCCTAGAACAGACTGGTTACACCTCTAATCTGCTATTGTATTGGTTGCCCCCAAATCCATTCCTCCTATTCAACAACTATTAGTTTCCATTTATAGAAACATGTTTCTAAAAAGTTGCCTTTACCCACAGGGTTTAGCATGTGGTTAAGCAAATGCAATCAGCAAGACCCACACCTTGGGCTGTAGATATTGTTCAGGGGTGGATGTGTAATAAATCAGTCAAGTAAGAATATTATTTCAACAAGAATTTTAAGGCAGATAGATGTCTCTTGCTGGACATGAACGTGTATAAGTAGATGACCCTAGGAGATGTGGGTATTTATCTGGGAACCAGGAGTGATGTCAGTCTTGGTAAGTCAACAATACAGGAGAAAAAACACAAAACAAGAGAAAATGAGTTTCCTGGTGACATGATTAAGCCTCTTAACCTAGCAATAACTGATACTTGCTGAACTTTTAGATTTTTCACATTAGTCAATAACATCCTTTTATAGCTTAAGCCATTTTGCATTAAATTTTCTGTTATCTGATGTGAAAGAATCATAAAGAGTTCTTCATCCACTACCCAACTATAATCCAGAATTCTTTTTAAAAACAGAGTGGGCCAAAATTTTTTAAAGTACTTTATAAAGATTCAAGGAATTCTCTAATGTATATTATAACTCCTAAAATCTTTGTCAGAGTCTGAGAATTATTTCTGATTCAAGGGGGAAAATAAAAGGAATTTAGGTTCAGAGCAGGAAAGACAACATCAGAAAAATGATAAAGAAAAGATTAGCATGACAACAGAGACAAAATCTTGCATTATCCATTTGAGGATCTGTCCCCACATTTTAAAAATGAGACAGAATTATGTAAAAAAATCTCACTAAAGTGCTATTCACACCTTTCTTTGGGACAAAACACATTTACCTTAAATAGTTATAGTATATAGAAAGATCCTCCAAGAGAACTAAGTAAAGATCACTAGAAAGAAAAAATATACTTATTTTGTTAAATCATTCAGCAGAGTAGGAAGAGCATATTCTTCTCTTCAGTATATTCTGATAGATTTATGGTGTTACAGAAGAAAAGTCACTGACAATGTAAACGCTTTTTTTCTAAGCAAATATTGGTGCTTGAATTTTTAAGGAGACAAGTTTAAAAGGTGAAAACAAGATGGTCAGTCCCCATTCCCCCAACAACGTTCCTTAGTACTTATTGAACAACGGAAGTATGAACATGGATGTGAGAAGACAAATTTCCTGAGCCTAATGTAAGTGTATTTCAGTGAAGGGAGTAAGCAGCTAGGGTTTGGCAGCCTCGGAAATGACAAGACCCTTGTCCTACTACGTTGGAGCTTTGGGTTTCAGGAGAAGAGTTGGTGCAAAATGATGACCCACACAATAAAAAATAGTTTCTTGTCCTTATCTCCCTACTTTCAACCTGAATGATCTTCTTACTTGGTATTTTTAATACTGCTACAGCACAGATACTGTTAATGTGCTAGGAATATGACAATAAGCAAGACCAACAAGATCCCTGCTTGCATGTTTCCACTGTGGGAGGAAGAGACTGAAAAGGAAGGAGAGAAGGACATTTCCTCTGAGGCTTTTAAGTCACAGAAGGAAACATATAATTTGATTCTTTGTGGGATGAGCAGCCACTGGCTAATTTTAAGCAGGGAAATGACCTAATCTTATTTACATTTCAGAAAACCACTCTGGCCACTGAGAATAGAATGTTGACAGGCAAGAGAAGGAACCAGGAGACCAGGAAGGAGGCTGGCAGGTTTCTGTGGCATGGGAGATGAGAGCATAGGTTCTGGAACTGTTTGAATCACAGCTTTTCTGATTAGCTCTGTGTCCTGTGGCAAGTAGCTTAACCTCTCTGGGTCTCTTTGTCTCACTTTAAGATGGAGGCAATGACAACGCTCACTTGTAGAGTTCCTGGGAGGATCCTTAGGGCCTTAGCATGCTGTGAGTGTTCATATGTGTTTGGTTTTGCAGCATTGCAAGCTCAAGTTACAGAGGTACCAGTGAGGACAGAGAAAAGGGGGAGAAGCTGGATGGGCTTTAGAGGTAATGCCATTGGACATGCTAACATTCTAATGTCAAAATTGACAGATCAAATGTATTTGCTTAATACACCTGTACAGTTTGTTATAATTCTTTTGGATAAGAGGTGAGTCATTAAGAAAATTATGATTCTCCCATATAATCAGAGAATTTTAAATCTGGAAAAGAACTCAGAGCAAATTCAGTACAATGTTATCGAAAAAATACTGCACAAAGCCTAAGGGTCCTTAAAGGCTTCCTAGCAATGGAGGTTACAACAGAAAGTACCTTCCCCATGACAAGCCTACTGGGGGACTCTGCGAAACCTTCCTCCTAGTAGGCGTTTTTGGTCCCAAAATAGTCATGGGGATGTAAAGTACAGCATAGGAAATATAGTCAATACTATTGTAATAACTATGTATGGTGCCAGGTAGGTACTTGAAATATTGGGGGATGGGGCAATGCAAGGGAGTCCAACCTCTTGGTATCTCTGACCACACTGGAAGAAGAAGAGTTGCCTTGGGTCACATGTTAAATACACAAACACTAATGAAAACAAAAAAATCTTATGAAGTTTTAAGTAAATTTATGATTTTGTGTTGGGCCACATTTATAGCCATCCTGGGTTGCATGAGGCCTGTGGGCTGCCTGTCTAACCAATATGCTGTACACCTGAAACTAATACAAAATAATACTGAAGGCAAACTGTAACTGAAAAATAAAATCTAAAAAAATAACAATGGAAAGAGAAAGCATGAAAAAGAAAGCAGGCACTTGTAATGCTCATTTACAGATCTTCTGAAAAATACTTACAATAAGTAACAAAATGCTCTTCCAAGTAAGGAGTTGAATTCCCTCAAATTTTATTTTCTATATTTTGTATGGTATAGTAACCAACTTAAATTTCAATATGAGACATCTCTGTTCTTAAAATCCATTTTTCCATTCCTTATCAAGAAATTTGTTGAATCACTCCTTTGAGTTAACATCTAGTCTCTGGCCATGCTTCTGAATCCTCTTTCACCTCCTCCAGAACTTACTCATCCTCACTGCTCATTTCTTATGAAAAAGAGTGTGGCTCCTTGTCTCTCCTAGCCCATACTTCTGGCTCTCAAGTGCATTATTTCACATTTAAAATTGCTCATCAAGAATTGTGTAAATAAAGACATTCTCTTTGAAGAAAAGTTTTAGTTGTCCATATTAAAAAAATACCTAACATTTTGTACATACTGTCTATATAGGCAGGGATGGAAACAAAGCTAACCAGATTCTAGGGCTAACTAGCAAAGCAGAGATGACACATAATTAAAGTTGGCATCCATCATGGTGTGACCACCTTGGGTGCTCTCCAGGTTGACATTTTTACTCTGCAGATTCACTCTACTGGGTCACATTTGCAGGCAGAAGTTAACTCTCAGTGTCACCCACCAAGTACACGCCATGTTCTGGATGATTTAACTAGTTTGGAGCAAGACACTAAGCAGTAGCATGGTGCTATGAAAAGCAGATTTGATCCCTGGAAAGAGAGCATTGACAAAGACAAACAGAAATGGATTGCTTGCTGCTCTTACAAACCTCTAGGAATCAGAAAGCCCTCAGGTAACCAGCACAGGAGGTTCATCCCCTGTGACCTGCAACAGAGAGATGGTCAGAGGGAGGGTCAACAGGACCAGGGAGGCAGGGGTCTTGCACTCTGCACAGAATTACCAGATTGATGGCAGCAAAATTTCTAAGTTGAGGCCCTGGGAAAAGATCCCAAGACTGCCTTCCTTGGCAATAGCTGCCCCTAAGTATGAGTTGAGTTGGCCTTGAGGTTGAGGACATCAGCTACTGTGGTGAGCCACACTAGGGAAGGTCAAAACGGACAGATTAGAAGAGTTTGTATTCACACAAAAAGCAGGGCATCTTTGGAATAGATTTTAAAAACTCAAATTGGAGATGCCAAATGCTCAGGTTCTTTATGTCCATGAGGAATCTGTTATTCTCTAAAATGAATTCATTATGATTTTTAAATAGCTTAGGTTCTAAATGCTAATAAATTAGTTATTAATTGAGGACTATGTGTGTTGAGTATTTATATTCTTATTGATTGGTTGCATTAATGTGCAACATATTTGTGGAGATGGCCTAGGAAATTTTCAGTGATACAGAAGTTATCTTCACATTTTCCATTATGACAAGTTGTTCTTGTGACTGTGTGTATGCTGGTATATATAGGTGAATCCAAGCATGCAAAATAAATGTGGGTTGCACATCTTTGCTTCGGAATGTGATAATCAGAGAGAGAAGGATACACATGTTGATCTCAGTCCACATACTGTATAACCCAAGGCACCTGTGCTCTGCTTTCACGTGGCCAGATCTAGCCTTCAGATGCATTCCATCGCAAAGACAAAGCTAAAGGAAGGTGAGCAGAGTGAGAGTAGGCAGGTGCCTTCAGATGCATTCCATCGCAAAGATAAAGCTAAAGGAAGGTGAGCAGAGTGAGAGTAGAGCAGAGTGAGAGTAGGCCCATAGCCTGCCTTCAACACAACACATGATAAATATATCATTCAATTTCTGCCTTCAACATAGCACATTATAAACATACCATTCAAAAAGGAAACTTTTTATAATGACAATATTAATACAAATATTATCATCCAAAATTAGATGAGAAAGAAAGGAAAAGAAAGAAAAGCAATGCATGCTGCTGTTCATTTTATAGCTCTTGTAATAATAATTATAATAGGTGGACTAAAATGTCTAATTCTTAAATAAATTGTTGAATTACTCACAACTTTATTTTTTAATATATTTTCTATTTTTGCTCCCATCTAGCACAGATTATTGAAAGCTGTAAGCTTTTCTGTTGCTTGACCAATAATAAATAGTGAAACCAGCCAAGATGATCTACATTTCTTCTTTTCCATTTGACCTAAAAAATCTGTACCCTGCCTATTTATGTTAAGCCATCTAACCGAGTTTGTAATGATTGACTGTGATGATTATCATTGCCAACAGTACTTAAGAATCTGTGAATTCACACTGACCAAAGTACACCAGCACACGCAGCCTGTTTCTGGTCATGCCATTCCTTCTACAATGGCTCTGAGTCATGTTCATAGCTTCTCCAGGTCTCAGCTTCCATGGAAGTTGCCACCAACACTGGTCATTTGTAATATTCCAAGAGAATCATCTAATCAATTCATGCAAACTGTTATTATTAATGAAAATATTTTACTCATAGACTTGCACATTGTCTAAAATTCCTACCATTAATGTCTTTTATAAGGTCTAACATTCAACACACATTATCTCAACGGGTTTATGTGCTTAAGTAACTCATTATTAATTAGCAGATCCTAAGAAAAAATAGGATTCACATAAAGGATTAATAAATTGTGGTGGAGATACAAAAACTCTGAATGCAGCTCACATCTTGACCACCAATAGATTGGGTACTCAGGCAATGGGAATAATGTGAAGGAAAAAAAAGAAAGAAATTCCTGGTTTCTGACCTCATGAGACTGCTGAAAATAATTGGAAGATCACTGGGGGAAGGTTCAGAAAAATGAAGCCAACTTTATTCCTTTCTAAGAAATTTTATGAAAACTTCTTATCAACTCTTCCAGAACCTTAGCAATCTTTGACATGTTAAAGACTGCAGTGAAAAATTTCCAGCTAAACTAATTGGCTAATAATGATATTGAACCCCATAATAAGTAGAAAAAATTGTCCTTACCACTAAAATATTATTTTTATTAATGTAATACAATATGTACTAAGGCATCCTGTCCTGAGAACAAAATCTCAATTGTGTCTCTCCCATAGAGGAAAAATGGCATTCCATTGTGCCTGGAAAGAATCAAGTGCTCTGTGTTCTAAATGGTTTTGAGCTTATATAGGCATTTACAGGAAACTAATGTTGTGTACTCAGGTTAGAGTTGGGAGCTAATTCTGTAACACTGAAGACTCTTTTAAGATATCAGTGAGGTTGACTCATTTTTAGATAAACCACAAGTCAAAGCAGCCTGTACAGCAAATGTTTCTTAAAAGGAAATGTATTCCCAGCATCACATTAAAGCTGTTGCTGATGAGACCAATTTAGGAAATTTTTAAAGGCAGGTGCTACTTTCCAGTTGTTTAGCTCACTTTTCTTGGTTTTAAATCCTAAGTACTCAGAGAAAAGAGCCCAGCAGCTGGAGAAGGTGGAGTCAGGAGCTGGAGAGCCGTTTTAGAGACTGCTCTCATGTTCTTGTCTTTTCATCATTTGCTTTGTTATAGCTGATCAAAAACTGCAACCAACTGAGATCACAGAGGGTTCATCTGCCTGTGTGCTGCGAATCCTAATTTCTAGTCACCTCTCTTCTTTATCTGAAGTCATTCTGATCATAAAGTGGTAGTGGAAGGGGGAGAAGCAAGGAGAAGTAAAAAATAAAAACAGTAAACAAGGCAATAAAAACACTATAGCCCCACCAAAAATTTTTAAAAAAAACAAAGGAAATTAAATTAAGGGTTCACTTCATATTTTTCAATCATGTAACTAAAAAGGAGAAATAGGATGTGTTATTAAAAATATTCTCAAATAACCTGTCAAAACCTTCAAGTAAATATAATTTGAAATTTGCACTTATTAGCATGAAAAATACAAAATGGGTTGTCTTAGTTTCCTTCTTACAATGGAATATTTCCTTAGAATAATATTAATGTCAGATGGGTTCCCTGTTGCCTATAAGACTCCCAGTCATCTTTAATGACTCTGATCCTATTTATCTTCTTGTGTAGTCCTCCCTTAGACTTGACTCCTGACCCCTTTAGCACTGTCTCTGTAACAAGCATTTGACACATAGACTGCACTGGTAGTTGTTCTGGTGTGTGTATGAGTTTGTCTCACTAACTATGTTGACATTTCTCTAAGGACAGAGTACTTATCTTCTTCTGTATCATCTATGATCTGAACCACAGTTCCTTTCATGATCATTATAATCATTATAGTAATTTAAAAAAGCCAAGTGTTCCCATGAATATCAACTCAACCTTGAAACAGCCCTGCAGAGAAACTGATAGTTATGCAACTTACCCAAGCTTAAATATTAGTGAATAACAATCACCTACTTATTTGTTTAAATGTTAACCATGTAGTAGTAATTCTTAATCTTTATACTTCATAGCAAACATAGGAAATGATATGTGTGGATGACACACTAAGGAAAGCGGACTGGTGACAGAGTAACTGGCCCAGGCTGATAGAAATCCATTTCTTGACATACCTGGGACCCATTTGTGGCACACCAGCATAGCATGGAACTTGGGGGGTTCTGTGAAAGAACTATGTGCTATAAAACAGTGACTTACACATGAAGGTGGATACCAGAATCTATGAGCCTTGATCTTAGCCAGTAGGAGTAAGGATTGAGAGATGCTGAGTAAAGAAAGTACATGAATAATTATGAACCAAGGCCAGGAAGTGATCAATGGCCAAATGAGAATAGAGAAGTCTTAACACAGAAGGTTGAATTACATTTATAAAATTTCCTAGAATCATTGAGTACCTACTGGTCCTGTGTTAGGCACTGGGGATGCAGTTGAGTGTCCAAGGAACTAACTTGTAAACCAGTGATTTTCAACTGGTGTGCTGCAAAAAATTTTTAAAATACAATACCCAACTATTTAGTCCAGGCCACTGACTTATTTTCCCTTAGACTGTCAATTTTTTAAAAAAATGACAACAGCCAACACAACAATAGCTGTTAAGTGTAAATGAATCAAAATTATACCTACTTTTTGTCAGATCAGCAAAAATATAACACTTTTTGGTATGCCACAAAATTTCAATTAGCTTATGTGTGCCATGAGATGAAAAGGTTAAAAATCACTATTGTAAACTCATGGGGAGATCACACTTATCGACACAGTGTTATAAAAGAGAAAAGTGGTTGTGATGATGGAGGTCTACATGGGGTCGTCTGGAAGTACAACTGAGTTGAGCATTAAAGCAGATATTGATTCTTAATAATTAGAAATCCAGAGTGTGAGAAAGTAGGCTGATCTACATGAAAGGCCTAGCCAAAATAAATAAAGTGATGAATCATCATGGTTAGCTATTGCCTGGAAAAATATTATATGAAAAGAAATGTTGGTGGAAAACAAACTCTAAGGTCAGTGTATTCCAGAGCATTGAGAAAGGTGAGCCCTAAGCACATCTATAGGCAGACTGCAGAGATGAAAGAAGGAAGGTGATACAATATCAAGCATAACAATATCCACATCATAGGGATACAAGAAGGGAAAGAGAGTGAGCAAGCAATAGAGAAATTGTTTGAAGAAATAATGACAGAAAACTTCCCTAACCTGGTGAAAGAAAAAGTCACACAAGTTCTGGAAGCACAGAGAATCCCATCAAGATGAACCTAAGAGATTCACACCAAGACACATCATAATTAAAAAGGCATTGGTTAAAGACAAAGAGAGACTCTTAAAGTCAGAAAGAGAGAAAAAGTTAGTTACCTAGAAGTGAGTACCCGTATGGATGTCAGCTGATTTCTCAACAGAAAGACTTCAGAGCAGAAGGGATTGGCATGAAATATTCAAAGTGATAAAAAGCAAGGGCCTACAACCAAGCTACTATTCATGGCAAGGCTATCAATTAATATTAAAGGCAAAATAGTGAACTCCCAAGAAAAGAAAGAAAGAAAGAAAGAAAGAAAGAAAGAAAGAAAGAAAGAAAGAAAGAAAGAAGAAAGAAAGAAAGAAAGAAAAGAAAGAAACTAAAGGAGATCATGACCGCCAAACCAGTATTGCAAGAAATTTTAAAGGGACTACTACTACTAATAATAATAATAAAGAGAAGAAAGATAGGTACAAAGGGGGAAAGGCAAAAATATGCACCTAATAATAATAACCTAAATGAAGATGAATTAAATTCTTCAATCATAAGACATAGGGTAGCTGAATGGGTAAGAAAACATGATCCAGATATATGCTATATATAAGAGGCTCATCTCGAAAAAAAGATCCATACAGACTGAAAGTGAAGGGATGGAAAAAATATTCCATGCAAATGGAAATGGAAAAAAGGCTGGAGTAGCAATAGTTATGTCAGAAAAAATAGACTTTAAAACAAAGGCCATTACAAGAGACAAAGAAGGTCACTACATAATATTAAAGGGATTGATCCAACAAGATATAACACTTATAAATATGTACACCCAACATAAGAACACCTAAATATATAAAGAGTCTTGTTGGACTTTAAGAAAGAGATCAACAGCAATAGAATACAGTGGGAGATTTTAACACACCCCTTTCATCAATGAGTAGATCTTCCAGAAAAAAAAATAAACAAGGCAACAGCAACCTTAAATGATGGATTGGATTGGATGGATTTAAATGATATTTATAGGACATTTTTATCCCAAAGAAGCAGAACATACATTTTTCTTAATGCACATGGAATATTCCTAAATAGAGAACACATGTCAGCACATACAATATAAGTCTTAACAAATTCAAGAAGCTTTAAATCACATCAAGAATGTTCTCGGATAACAGTGGTAGGAAATTGGAAGTCAACTATAATTTTTAAAAGAGTGAAAAACATTCAAACACATGGAGGATAAATAGCATGTTATTATACAATGAATGGGTTAACAATGAGACCAAGGGGGAAATTTAAAAATGACCTGGACACAAATGAAAATAAATACAGAAACACCTAAATTTATGGGACACAGCCAAAGGAATCCTAAGAGGAAAGTTCATAGCATTACAGGCTTACCTCAAGAAGCAAGAATAATCTTGAATACACAATCTAACCCTACACCTAAAAATTAGGAATAGAACAAAAAACAAAGCCTGGAGTAAGCAGAAGAAAGAAATAATAAAGATAAGAATGGAAATAAATGACAGAGACTAAAAAAATACAATACAAAATATCAATGAAACCAAGAACTGGTTTCATTGACCAAGATAAACCAAGATAAACAAGATTGACAAACCTTTAACCAGATTCATTAAGAAAAAAAGAGGGAAGACACAAAATTTAAAAATCAAAAATAAAAAGGACAGGTAACAACTGAAATCACAGAAATACAAAGGATTGAAAGCAAATACTATGAATAACTGTATGCCAACAAGTTGAACAAGCTGTGCAAAATGGATAAATTCCTAGAAATATAGCATCTTCCAAAACTGAATTAAGAAGATCCAGAGAACCTAAATAGACTGATTACAACAATGAAATTGAAGCAGTAATAAAAAAACTCACAGCAAATGAAAATCCTGAGCTTAATAGGTGAATTTTAGCAAATATTCAAAGAAGAAATAATACCTATCATTCTTAAACTATTCCAAAAAATTCAAGAGGGAGGAAGATTTCCAAGCTCTTTTCAATATGGTTAGTATTATTCTCATTTCAAAACCAGATAAAGACACCACAAAGAAAAAATTAAAGAACATTATTCCTGATGAACAGAGATGTGAAAATCCTCCACAAAATACTAGTAAACCGGATACAGCCATACACCATGATTAAGTGGTATTTATTTAGGGAATACAAGGTGGGTACAATATCTACAAATCAAAAACTTATATGCACATATAAAGTGAACTTTAAATGTGTATGCACATATAAAAAAACTTTATCCACACATAAAATGAAGGATAAAAATCACATGATCATATTAATAGATGCAGAAGAAGCCTTTGATAAAATCCAGCACTCCTTTATGATAAACATTCTTGCAACGTGGGAATAGAGGGAACATACCTCAAAGTAATAAACACCTTGTATCACAAACCCATAGCCAAGATCATACTCAATGGGCAAAAACTAAGTGTTTCACTTAAGATAAGAAACAAGACAAGAATATCTTCTTCCACCACTCTTATTCAACATAGTACTGGAAGTCTAGCCATATCAATTAGACAAGTAAAAGAAATAAAAGGAATCCAAATTGGAAAAAAAAAGAAAAAAGTAACACTTGTCATTATTTGTAGATGACATGATGTTCTACATAGAACACTCTAAAGATTCCCCTAAAACACTTTGGCAAAGTAGCAAGATACAAAATTAATATCCAGAATCAGTGGCATTTTTATACACCAATAATGACCTGTTGGAAAGAGAAACTAAGAAAACAAACCCATTTATTATTGCAACAAAATATAAGGAACCTAGGCATAAATTTAACCAAGGAAGTAAGAGACCAGTACTCCAAAAACTATAAGATATTGAAGAAAGAAATTGAGGAAGATACAAATAAATGGAAGCATATACATGTTCATAGATTCAAAGAATTAATATCATTAAAATATCCATACTTCTTAAAGCAATCTATAGATTCAATGCAATTTCTATTAAAATACCAATGATATATTTTACAGATCTAGAACAAACATTCCAAAATTTTATATGGAACCAAAAGAGATGCTGAATAGCCTCTGCAATTCTAAGAAAAACAAAGTTGGAGGTATCACAATACCTGATATCAAACTGTATTACAAGGCCACTGTAACCAAAACAGTCCAGTCCTGGCATAAGAACAGATATATAGATCAATGGAACAGATCAGATAGCCCAGAAATCAAACCGTGACTTCATGGTTAATTAAGGAGAAAGCAACAGCATAGAATGGAGTAAAGACAGTCTCTTCAATAAAAGGTGTTGGGAAAATTGGACAGGTACATGCAAAAAAAAAGTAACTAGACTACCAATGTATACCACATATAAGAATAAACTCAAAATTGATAAAATACTTAATATAAGTCATAAAAAATCCTAGAAGAACATATTGACAGTAAAATCTTAGACATCTCTCATGGCAATATTTTTGTAGATACATCTCCTAGGGCAAGGGAAACAAAGGAAAGAATAAACAAATGGGGCTACATCCAACTAAAAGGTTTTTGCACAGCAAAGGAAACCATTGACAAAATGAAAAGGAAAGCCACTGTATGGGAGAATATATTGCCAAAAAATATCTCATAAGAGGTTATTCTCCAAAACATATAAAAAAACTTCTACAACTCAATACCAGGAAGACAAACAACCCAATTTAAAAATGGGCAAAGGACTTGAATAGACAGTTCACCAAAAAGAACATACAGGTGGCCAATAGACTTATGAAAAAATTCTCAACATCACTAATCATCAGAGAATGTACATTAAAATCACAATGGGATATCACTTCATATCTGCCACAATGGTTATCATCAATAAATTAACAAACAGCACAAATGCTGGTGGAGATGTGGAAAAAAGGGAACCCTTGTGCACTGTTGATGGAAATGAAGACTGGTGTAGCCATTGTGGAAAACAATATGGAGATGCCTCAAAAAATTAAAAATGGAACTGCCTTATAACCCAGTGTTCCCACCTTGGAACTATCCAAAGAAACCCAAAACACTAATTCGAAAGAATATTTGCACCATTATGTTCATTGCAGCATTATTTACAATAATCAAGATTTAGAAGCAGCCCTAGTGCCCATCAGCAGATAAGTGGATAAAAAAAGCTATGGTACATTTACACAATGGAATACTATGCAGCTGTAAAAAAAAAAAAGGAGGAAATCTTACCTTTTGCAACAGCATAAATGGACCTAGAGGTTATAATGCTATGTGAAATAAGCCAGTCAGGGAAAGACAAATAACACATAATCTTACTTATACATGCAATCTAATGAACAAAAGAAACTGATAAACAAAATGGTAAAATCAGCATTGATACATGGAACAGACTGAGAGCTGTAAGAGAGGAGAAGGGAGAGGGGACTGGATGAAAGACAGTGAAGGGATTAGCCAAAGAACATGATAGCTTGACACACGGACAGACAACAGCACAGTGGTGGTCAGAGGAAAGAGGAGTCAGGGGCTGGGAGGAGGTAGGCTAAGTGGGGGAAATGGGAACATCTGTAATAGTGTCAACAATAAAAATAAAATTTTAAAAAAGAAATTGGAATCTGGAACTCATTGAGGTTAAATTAATCTAATAGAAGGCAAGGATAAGAGGAAGTCAAAGTGGTAAAGCACTCAAATTCAACAAGTCCAGGTTGGAAAGAGAGGAAATTATAACCAAGAAAGCGACATGGACGTGGAAAATGCAATGAACTAAATCAGGATTAGATGACACGATGGATATAAACATTAACTTCTCTAAAATGGGAGGGGAGTTATACAAGTCACAAAGATGAAGAGATCAGTGGCAAGGCCCATGTTGGCTAAAGCGGATGGTCTGGATAGAAAAGTTTTGGGAAATAAGATGTGAAATCAAAGTTTTAAAAGGTCATTAAAGTAGATAATGAGGTTGCTCTAGATGATTGTTGGAAGTGGGATAGAAAAGAAGCCTTGAAGTCACTGAGATTTAGCATTGTTTTTTAAAGTGCTTATTTATGTATGGAAAGTAAATCATAGATTCTAATGAATAAATGATTAGATTCACACATTTTGTGTGAAAATATTCTCTAAAATATCTCTGAGGATATGACAGTTAGCTCAGTCTGCATAGCAACAACCAAAATTTGCCCTTCTATTTACAGCTTCCCCATTCTGTTATGATGCAAATATATTTGTTTCCTATTGAAGAAAAGCGGCATTTTCTTTCCAATGATAAAGCATCTTCCTTTATGGCAATCTTTGAAATGCATTAAGTGAAATGAGATTTTTTTTTGCTTTTTCTCGCTTTTATGAAAAAATTCAATAGCTTCACATTACATGTAACATTTTCTCACAACTTTCCTATTTAGAAGCTATTATAAAATAGTCAAATGGGAAGTAAATGTTCTTTTTATTTCACAAACCACTTACAGAAAGGCAAAAATATACAGATAACAGATTTGAGAAAGTGTAAGAAATTCAGGGGATGCCAAGAACAGAAAAATCATTAGAGAATAATAGTCTCATCAAGATTTATACGACAACATTTAATTTCATTTTAAATGTGGTTTATAAATTCATCTGTTTTTAGAAGATTATCTAGAGGGTTCACTTAGTTCTTGAATCTGTTTTCATCAGCACAGAAAAATATTGCCAATATTAGACCCCTAATAGAAAGACTCTACGAATGCAAGTTTTTTGGAGGGGAAAGCTTGGGATATTAATGGGGAGGTAGTCATGATGAAACCCAGCCTGAAATTGAGTGTACCATTAAGGAAAACTGACATTGTCAAAGGCATGGTGCATATTTTACTACCATTTGTTCTTGGATGCTTAATTCCATGGCCCCCTTGCCTGATAAAATTTTACTGAAACTGAGTTCATTTGTTATGTAACTAGGTGTAATTCAAAATGCCAATATCCATCCCATGATTTGCATAAAAATTATATATAATTCTAGTCCTAAATGCCCAATGATATGGAATTGTTACACTGTCACACATGCATCCATACAACACAAAAAGACTAATTAAAAAACATCATATTCCTGAAGAATATTTGATAATGTAAAAATATTCACATTATTCTGATAAGAAAATGTTAGAAACCATAATAATTGGTTTGGTTCCTATTGATAAATAAAATATGTGTGTGCATATAAGAGACAAAAACTGGATAGCAAGAAAATTCATAAAAATGTTAGTTGTCTCAGCTTGTGGAACTAAGATGATTCTTATTACATATTTCATGTTTCTCATTGCTTTCCAAATGTTGCAGTAAATGCTTAATAATCAAACCAATATGGTAAAATGTGTAGTCTTAGATTTTTAAAAACATTTGCTGAGCTGCAGCCTGGAGCTCAAATAAGAGATGGGAAGCTGACAGCCAGGAGAGTAGTAGTTGAAGTCACAGACAGACGAGATTGATGACCAAGGGAACACACATTTCTAAAATCCATGATTAAATTACAGCATGCAATTATCCTGGGTAAATCCCCATTAAAAATTGAGTAAGAACAGCAGAGAAATGAATAATACAGTAAATGTACAACAATTAGATATATATCAAACTCTGCACACCCCTGAAAGAAATTATATCTCCTTGAAAGACAGTAATTCAGTAAAAAGGACACTAAGCTTTGGCATCACAAACACCCAGTTCTGAGTTCAGCAGTACCACATACATACTGAAGATGTAATCTGAGCAAATCACTTAACTTTAAATCTATTTTCCACTGGAAAAACAAAGTGTAGATAATAATTCTTACCTCACTAGGTTGTTATGAGAATTAAATGAGATAAATATTTAAAGCATTTTTATATGGAAGGTACTTAAAATTATTAGCTTACTCCTCCCCCACCATTTCAAACACCAAGTGTCCACAGATAACACACATTGATACTGTTCTATCCTAAGAAAGAAATATAGATATAAAACACAAAAAAGTTGCATGGATTATGTCTCAAGATGCAACACAATGAAATCAAATACTTAACAAGTCATAAAATACAAAAAGTCATAAAGATACACTTCCCACAAAAGCATTATTCAAAGAAAACTGAAGGATTGCTTTTATCAAATATTTAGAAATTAATACAAATGAAGACACTTCAAATATAATGACACAGGTGGAAGAAATTTAAAAAATACATTTTTACATAGTGTGAGTTCAGTAATTTTTTTAGAAAAAAATGAAGAAATCATCTTAGCTATGCCATCTGTCCTTTTATTTGTAGGTATATATTTGACCAGAGTGAGAGTCTTTAAAATTTAAAAATGTGTGTTGACAACTAAAGGATCATTACATTTTCCAATGATCTATAGTGGGTGGGCACCATTATTTCTTTAAATAGTTATGTTTATGTGAAGATAAAACAATTTAGTAGAAAAATAATGATGAATAACAAATCAGAAAGCTCCTTTTGCTGGTAAACCAATAATGCAAAATTTAAAATTCCTGTAAAATGTAATAATGGAAAAAGACAAACCAAAATTAAAATGAGAATACAGAAGAAAATCAGCTTTTTTAGTATTATGATGTGATATACTACTTGTACTTGATTTTAATTAAGCGAGTAGCTGAAATGCTATAAATATTATAAAATATAAAAGTTGACACAAGTTAAAATATCTCCAGCTCAATAAATATAGAAGAAATTATGGAATATTTATTAAAAACCATCCTTTAAAACTTTCCTTATATTGATAGATTTGTCAATTACCTATTTAAAATATTACAGAATAAATTATTTTCATGTTAAATACTTTATTTCAGAACACAGAAATACAGAGGGAAGCCACACAGTTTATTCAGTGAGGAAAACATGATACAACCTCAAGCTTAATGAAAATGTCATACGGAGGTCATTTATGTAATATTTACTAAAACTAACAAAGATATCAAACAAATGTAGACTCAAACATTTTAAGTTCTAAAAAGTCTAATGCAATTTGTTCAAAATCTGTTTGGATACAGCAATTGTTTAAAAATGAGTATTGTCTACTGTTGGTGTTGGTAACCTTGATACACTGTAGGAATTTTTGCAAATTATTTTGAGTGTTTATTTTTCTCCCCATAAATGTTGGGATGTTTTAATTTTGTTTCTTGTTTTTTTCAGTTCAAAATGTATTTCATTTTTAACAAAATTTTTTTCGTTATTTTTCTTTGTGTTATTCATAGTAATTGAAGTTAGAAATAAAACAAGCATCCAATAAAAAGAGAACGACTAAATAGTGGTACAATGAAACACAATGTAAATTAGTGAATTGCATGTAATCATTAATAATGATCCTGGAGAAATTTCCCCATTGCTACGGAGAGCTCTTGATGAAAACAGATTATATTGTGCATATGATAGTCATTTCACCTTTGTAAAAAATGTTAAAAATGTGATTATATGGGTTTGGAAAGAAAAAAATCTGGAAAAATATGCCAGAAAATGTTAACAAAAATAGATTCTTAATGGGTTTTATAAGTGGTGTTCTTTTCTGTCCTCTTTTGATATCTCTTCTGCATTGAGAAAAAAATTAAAATCTATGATAAGGAAACATTTAAAATACTATATTATTCCAAGCTTTAAATTTTAAAGAATTTTTAAATTTAATTAATTTTAATGAATTATGTCTCTACCCCTTTAGAAGTGTTTCCAGTAACTTGTCAATAATTTATTTTTATTTATTTTTCTTTTTCTGAATTGTTATTTGACATGTATATTATGATGTCAACACCATCAAATAAAGAACCATATGATTTTATTTATATGTGAGATATAAAACTGAGAGCAACATATGAACTACAAGAAAAACAAACAAAAGCTTATTGACACAGACAATAGTGTGGTGGTTACCAGAGGAAAGGGGGGTGGAGGGGTGGGAAATGGTAATGGGGGTCAAATATATGGTGACAGAAGATTTGACTTTGGGTGGTGGGAACATAATAATTTATATTTAAAATCATTTTCAACTGAATATAAACTAAATATTTTATATACTTTTTATAAAACCAGTGCCATTTAAAGAAAATAGTTGACTGACTGAATCAGAGTTAACCACTGACTGAAGAATAAATACTGCTTACAATAAGTGAGTAAAAATATTTATTTTAGGGCCAATATTATTGTTATGAAATTTACATTATGATCAACGTGTTTCTCATCAAAATGCTTTCAACCAAACCCTCTTCCAAACAATGACCAAGAAAGTTTGATCCCTGGAATGTAAGGATGCTGCAATATTAAAAGAGCTATTAGAATAAGTATCATAGGCATAAGATAAACCAGAAAATTAACATTCTGATACTTTGATGATAACTTCAATACATGCTCCAAATTTAAAAAATGTTAATGACAGTAACCAGAGGAAAGAGTGGAGGGGATTATGGGGGAAAGGATGAAGGGTTAACAGGAAGAATGATAAAGGACATATGGACAACAAGGGGAGGGGTGGAAACAAGGGAAGGAGGTGGGGGGAAAGGCAGAAAATTGTACTTGAACAACAGTAAAAAAAAATGTTAAAAAAAGAAAACCAGAAGTTTAACGTTTAAAATTCTAAAGGCATTTTTACCAAATTCAAAATTAAGAATAAAAATGGTGACTTCACAATGCTGTACATTATGAAAAAACCAAAATTCTAAGTTTTAG
Organism: Trachops cirrhosus; assembly: GCA_028533065.1. Taxonomy (NCBI): domain Eukaryota; kingdom Metazoa; phylum Chordata; class Mammalia; order Chiroptera; family Phyllostomidae; genus Trachops; species Trachops cirrhosus. Next base: position 83,453,860 of record CM052544.1, on the reverse strand, counting down.
AAAAAAAGAAACTATTAGATCCTAGCAGATAACAATAAGGTATATCAATAAGAGCTATAAAAATTTGTTTAAAAAACAAAACACTAGACCAGAATGTGGACTCCTGTGGGTTGTCCCAGCAAGTGGGCTTATAATATAGGCATAATACAGCTATGTTCCAGATAAGTGTACAAAGTCACATATTCTCCAATTTCTACATAGTTGGCTGAAATACATATTTGAAACCAAAGGATCCAACTCACAGTGATAGAAAATATAAAAAAAATTTAGGAATAATTTTCAGAAGTACATGGGTCTTGTAAAGCAAACCATAATATGTTTATGATATATTATTTTGGCCAAATGAGAAGTAATACTATTTGATGACTATTTTTAAGGCAAATAAATAACATTTTAAAAAGTTAATTTAACTTTACACAAAATTCCAGAAGTCTTATTTTTTTAGATTTTATTTATTTATTTTTAGAGAGAGGTAAAGGGAGGGAGAAAGAGAGGGAGAGAAACATCAATAGGTTGCCTCTAGTACACTTCCTGAGAGACCAAACCTGCAACCCAGGCATATGCCCTGACCTGGAATTGAACTGGCAAACTTTTGCTTTGCAGAATAATGCCCAGCCAACTGAGTCACACCAGTCAAAGCAGGATTATTTTAAAAAGAACATTGCTGATGAACATAGATGCTAAAATCCTCAACAAAGTATTGGCAAACCGCATTCAACAATTCATCAGAAAGATCATACACCATGACCAAGTGGGATTCATCCCAGGGATTCAAGGATGGTTCAATATTTGCAAATCAG
>CM052544.1:83433920-83452560 GCA_028533065.1 Trachops cirrhosus | reverse complement strand
CAGGAACAAATATAGAGGACACATGGACAAAACTACGGGGCTTGGAAATGGAAGGGAGGTGGGGAGGGATGGGTGGGTGGGCTGGAATGGGAGTAAAGGATGGAAACTGTACTTGAATAATGATTAAAATAAAATTTAAAAAAGCAAAACAAATAAAAAAATAAAAAACTTTTCCTAAAAGGATGAAAGAAAAAAGCAAACAAAATATAACCAGAAGCATTGAAATTAAGAACAACCTAACAATAACCAGAGGGGCAGGGCAAGGGGACAATGCAGGGAAGGGTTTTCAGGAACTACTATAAAGGACACATGGACAAAACCAACGGGGAGGGTGGAAACAAGGGAGGGAGGTGGGGTTGGCTGGGGTGGGGAGAATGGTGGGGGAAATGCAGACAGCTGTAATTGAACAGCAATTAAAAAAAGAAAAAGGATGAAAGAAAATCAGGTCATGTATCAAAAACATTTCAAAATGACAATTAAAGTAAATTTTTAATAAATTAGGATACACAGAAATTTTGATTTATAGCTAGTTTCATAAGTCTGTCATTAACTCAGTGAATTGTATCTATTTATATCCCAAGGAGTATAGTTTTAAATGTTATCTCTAGTTTGAAAAAGGTGAGAAAGCTTTGAAGACTCCATCATACTACTTGGGAATGTTTCTTAATGGATAATACTGAATATTTTTCAAGTTTTCAAAACTAATAATCTTCTAACCTGTGAAGCTATAGATGATATCACATAGGAAAACATCTTGAAAATTTTATACATATGAAATACATTTATTAGTAAATCATTTTTAAAAGTCATTGGAAACAATGGCCAGATGGTGGGCTGGTCCAAAATATAAATTCCAGATATTATTCTGAGTTGTCTTCCTATTTATACTTTCATAGCTGGTTGTGCTTATGCAAAGAGAGAGAAAGAGAGAAAGGTCAATGAAAGGTCAACAAAGAGAAATCTAGATACTACAGTCCCATCAAAAGAAAGAAAACCAAGTGAAAATGGTATCATGAGAGCTGAGAGAAAACAAAGAAGCATAAATTGTCAGATATTGCATGAAGAATGAATGAGAGCAGGAATGGAGATCTTACTTTAGTAAACTTGGCACTTGAGTTCTTCAAAAACCCGATACAAATCTTAACTTCACTTGAAACTGAAGAGGTTGAAATAATCAGGTTGGGACTACAATCATTCTGCTTCTGGATTCATTATTCAAGCTTATTTTAAATTATTTATTTAATGATTTAGGGAATAAACATTCTTTAAATATTCTCTAGATACTCAAGTTCTTTATTTATCAATCCATTTGGGAGTTCACAAATATATAAAGTCATCAAAATATAGTTAGACAAAATATATAGTTTATCTAGTCTAACTTTTAAATATTACAGATTAGAATGCTAACCCTCACAGAGGTGTCAAACTCATTTTCACTGGGGGCCACATAAGCCTTGTGGTTGCCTTCAAAGGACCAGATGTAATGTTAGAACTGTATAAATCTAACTACTTAACTAGGGGCAAGGAGCTCGGCTCTGCTGCCGGGTAGAAACAAGGTGCCAGGCCGGATAAAACAAGGTAGGGTGGGTGGGCTGGGATGGGAGTAAAGGACAGAAGACTGTACTTGAACAACGATTAAAATAAAATTTAAAAAACAAACAAGGTAGAGGGCAGGCTTTTGCTCTTGGGCCCTGTGTTTGCCACCTGTGCTCTACCATTATTTAGACAAAAGACCTATTTCAATCACATCAATACATTATGGTTTTATTTGCAGGCTTATAAGTGATATTTTGAAACTCTTTTTTTAAAAAGATTTATGAAAATTACCTGGAGGTGATATCTAGTTTAATGAGCTTCAGATTATTCTTAATAGTATTCCAACAAACCAACAAAGTGTCAAGTAGTGCTGAAGTAGTAAAATATATTGGGAAAGTAAAAAACATCCCTCCCAAAGAGAAGTCATCTTTGCTTTTTTTTAAATCCCAAGCCACATAATATTTCACCAAAATTATTTAATGCTGCTTTCTTGATGATGTAGAAAATATCATTGGATTTTGATTTTCTCTTTTATTTACTTTGTACTCCATTGATTTCTTCTCTTATAATTATTATTCCCTTCCTTCTATTTACCATTGCTAAAATTGGGTCTTTTTCTACACATTCACAAAGAAGTCTATATAACATATTGTAGACTACCTTCTTTTCTGATAAAAGCCTTTGAAGCTATAGATTTCCCATTAAATACTATGTGAGCAGCATTCTACAAATGAGATTATTTTGTGGTTTAATTTTTACTTAGCCAAAATATTATCTGAACTTTCCTCTAATTTCTTCTTTGACCCATGGGTTCTTTAGAATGCTGTTGTTCAATTTGAAAATAGGAGCTTTGCACATATATGTTGTTAATTTACAATTTGATTCCATAGTATAGTTACAGAACTTATCTTTATTTTTTAGCATTTCAAAATTTATTTAGATTACTTTCATGGTCCAGACTATGGTCTATCGGTGAACATTTTATTCTCACATTCTCTGTTATTGCTGAAAATTTTCTATAAATAGCAACTAGGTCAAGTTCTTTCACAGTGTTGTTCAAGTGTTCTACATCCTTACTGATAGTCTATCTGTTCTATCAGCTGCTGAGAGAGGCGGGTAAAAATATCAGCTATCTTTGTAGACTCAACTATGTCTTTTTAACAAGTGTCAGTTTTTGCTTCAGGTATTTTGAAGCTCTATATTTAGATATATATACATTTAAGATTATGATGTTTTATGGATATGGGTTAACTGCTTTTTCACTATGAAACATCCTTTTATCTCTAGTAACATTCTCTGTTCTGAAGTACATTTTATCTGATATATTACAGATTCTCCAGATTTCTTAGAAGTTTGTCATGATATAGCTTATTCCATTAACTTTAAACCTGCTGTTTCTTTATATTTAAAATGGATGTTGTCTAGACAGAATATCTATCCTGACAATCTCATTTAATTAGAATTTAATTTAGTGTAACTATTAACATATGTGGATTAAATTTATCCTCTTGCCATTTGTCTCCTATTTGTCACATCTGGGTTTTTTTCTGACTTTTTTAGGGGGATTATTTATTTTTATTCCATTTTATCTCCATTATTGGCTTATTATCTATAACTTTGTTGTTTTTTCTATAGTGGCTGCAATATATTTTAGTTTGCCATAAAATTATATTTAACATATAACCAAAGAATCTTAAACTGTACTTCTATTTCCTCCCGGACTTTTTTGTACTTTTTGATCACATATTTTACTTCTATATTGCATATATTATATAAAGCTCCCAACACATTGTTATTTTTGTTTTTAATGATCATAACATTTTTTAGAGAACTAAAAACTGGAAAAAAAAAGAATCTCATGGTCATCAACATAACTTCTGAAACAGATTCCTTTGTGTAAATCCATATTTTCCTGTGATAACTTCTGCCTGATGTTTTCATTTAACAGTTCTTGTCATTCGGGTCTGAACGGTATGAATTCTCTCACTTTTGTTTACCTGGGAAAAAAAGTATTTTTTCTTCATATTTGGAAGCAAATATTAACTGCATATAAAATTCTAGATTGACAAGTTGGCTTTTATTGTTAAAGTATTTTTAAGATATTGCTTGCATATTGGGCTTGCACAATCTCTGACAAGAGGTCTGTTGTTATTCTTTGCATATGTTTTATTTTATGTGGCTATGTTTAAGTCTTTGTCTTTACTGCTTGTATACAATAATTAGTTATGATGCGCTTGGTGCAGAAATTTAAAAACGCATTTCTTCAAATGAGAGGAAAACTTGTTTCCTCTCATCAAATTTTTTTCTTTGAACCCCTCTCCTTTTGGGATATAAATAGTACATATGGTAGACAACTTGATGTCATCCCATAGTTCAGAAAAACATCTATTTTATTGTTTTATTTTTCTTCTATGTTTCATTTTAAGTCATTCCTATCACTATGTTTTCAAGTTTATCTCTTTTTTTGGAGTGCCTAATCTGCTGTTAATCTCATCCAATATATTTTTATTTCAGATATTATATTTCTCATCTCTAGTGTATATGGTTCTTGTAAAAACATCTTCCCTTTCTTACCTAATTATGTTCATGTTTTCTTTTAAGTCCCTGCTCACATAGAGTATAATTACTCTTTTAAAGCCCTTTTCTGACAATTCTATCATCGCTGTCATTTGGGGGCCCGTTTATCTTGGCTGATCTCTCTCTCAGGTATAGGTTGCATTTTTTGTTTCTTGTCATGTCTAATAACTTCTGATTGGATGCTTGGCATTGTGTTGTTACATAGTTGATTTCTGAATTCTATTGTCCTCCTTTGAAGGTGGTAGGCCTTGTTATGGTAGGCTTGATCACTTGTGGTAAGTTTGATCCCCCTAAGGCAACTTTTTAAGCTTTCTTAGGATGGATCTAGAGTGACCTTTACCCTAATTATTATTTAATAATAAAGTGGGAACACTCTGAAGTCTCTATTGAATTCTCCAGATGATTATAAAGAACTCTTCAAGCAAGCCAATCAAAGCTTGAATCTCTCTCTACCTTGTGTAAGCTTTGGAAATTATTTGGATACAATAATATGGTATTTATTCACCTAGCTTCCTGTACTTTCACTCCATATGCACATATCTTAGAATTAAACAGGGACTCTCATAGAATTTTCCAAAGATTCTTTTTTTTTGGTAATATCTATCCCTTGGAATTCTGCTCTAATACCTCCAGACTCTTCGGCTTTCCTAAACTCCCATCTCTCTCTTTTCTACCTAGGATCCTGTACCTACACTGTGAACTGATTTGTGCCTCTGAAAAAAATCTAGAACAATTCTAAGGCCCATTTCATTTTCTTCCTCCTTCTCAAAAAGTTCTACCCTGTCTCCTCTCTAATGTACAAAATTTGTGGTTACATAGCTTTTCTCCAGTTTTCTAATAGTTCACAGTAGCAGAGAAAATCTGCCCTTTGTCAAATCAAAGTGAAAACTCTAAATTATAATCCAACAACTGGCCTACTGTTCATATGATATATCAACACATAGATTTATCAATATTCATTAATACTATTATATTTAACAATTTTAATTTAACTTTCTATGTACATTTTATAATACATAACACATTTGATGATCAATATCGCTATTCAATATCTGAAATATGTTTATTTCCACTTTGCAGAAGTTGGGCTATAATTTGACATTTTTTCATTATAATGATTTTAATAATATTTACACTATAATTAACTGGAGTTCACACTTCATTTTTTTAGTGCACTGATATCTTATGAAATAGAATAAGATGTCTGTTAAAATCTAATGTTGGCAACTTGTTTCCATTTAAAAACATACATAATAATATGTGTGGGTATATGTGTACATTATTTAATGGGTTCTGAGCAATAGATTTGCCCCATGTTTTCTTTACACTTTTTGGTACTCTAATTGTTCTGTGCATTCCAGCAGGTGACTACACTGATCAATAAGTAAAATGATATGAACGGAAAAATAAAAATATTGTTTCTGAAAACATTAATGATATAGTATTATTTTAAAAGGCCATTATATATAATACAGTAATATTTAAATCAGTAAAACTGCTACTGCTGATGATATTCTTATAATGGTATTATATGTTTTTTTCTTACATGATTTATGCAGGCATACCTTAGAGATATTGTGGGTTCAGTTCCAGACCACTGCAACAAAGCAGATATCCCAAAAAGCAAATATTGTGATAAAGCCAGTCACAGAATTTTTTTTGTTTTTTTGTAGTCTATTAAGTGTGTAATAGCATTATGTCTAAATTAATGTACATACTTTATTTTGAAGTACTTTATTGCTCAAATACGATAGCCATCATCTGAACATTCAGTGAGTTGTGATCTTTTGGCTGCCAGAGGCTCTCACCTCGATGTGGATGGCTGCTGATGATCAGGGTGGTGGTTACGGGAAGGCTGGGATGGCTGTGGCAATTTTTAAAAAGGAAACAAGAATGAAGTTTGCCACACCGATTGACAATTTCTCTGTAGTAGGCAATATTTTTAATAGCATTTTACCCACAGTAGAACTTCTTTCAAAATTGATGTAAATCCTTTCAAATCCTCCTGCTGCTTTAACAACTAAGTTTGTGTAATATTTGAAATCCCTTGTTGTCATTTCAAAAATCTTCACAGAATTTTTACCAGGAGTAGATTAGCAGAGCAGTCAGCTCACACTCATTTATCAGTTAATTTTGCTATCTTACATGGGTATGCTTCATGGTTCCCCAAAAGCATTATAATAGTAACATCAGAGATCACTAATTAAAGATCACCAAAACAAACATAATAATAATGAAAACATTTAAAATACAGCAAAAATTACCAAAATGGTACACAGAGACACAGAGTGAGCAAATGAGGTTAGAGAAGTGGAACCTGGAAACTTATTCTATACAGGGTTGCCACAAACCTTCGATTTGTAAAAAAACGAAATATCTGCAAAGAGCAATATAGTGAATCTCAATAAAATGAGGTATTCCTCTGCAGTATTTGTCACAATTTTTTTAAAATCACTGATGAATTTGATGCTCATTCCCTACATCAGGAATAGAGCTTCTGATTTAATAAGATTCTAATGGAAAACATGTAATCTTTTTATAACAATTCAGTTTATGATACGGTCTTTTTGAAGTACACGCTGAAAGGTAGGAAATGTTATTATATTTTAATGGTTTACCCTTTTTTAATTGAACATAAGTTGAAAATTTATTACATTTAGGAAAAAAATGACTTGACATTTTTCATTTCTTCCTAATACAAATTTGACCCTGTGATGAAATATTTCAATTAGGAGAAATAATGCAAAGCCTATGGGTAATAAAGTACCACTATTAAAAAAGAAAAATGTGTGTTTGCTCTTGCTGAAAGCAGAGTTGAAGATGAAATGCAAATAACACATAAAAAAGAGAGAAACAGTCACACTTCTTCCCTTTCTACCTAAGATGTTGAGCTTACAAAAAAAAGAGGTATCAATCTGGGTAACCTTGGTCATTTTGCAGAAAAGGTTGACCTCAGAAAAGGAAAAAAAAGAAGAAAGATTTCCATTCACAATGGCTTGGTATAAAAAACTAGGAAATTCTTCAAGAGACTATAGTTAATCAGAAAAGGTATAAAATTATTAATGATTATTTTGGGCACATTATCTACTCCACACATTTCTGTTGCACATTTCTTGCTGAAAAGTTGTATGCCCTATTTTATTTTATATCGAGAGTTAGACATGTAGTAGGGCTTCAAATACCAGTTTAATTAATTTTCTCAGCCTGATTTTCTTTTCATTAAAATTATTTATTCTTGAATTTTGATCTTCTGAATGCCCTTGTCTTTTTCTCATCTATTACCTAATGAGGAAAATGACTAAGAGAATTCAAACAAGCCTTATGACACAGACCCTTAAGAGGAAACTTAGTGGAAATGTTGGAACTTTGAGCTCTAGCAGATAGAGATGTGGCTGTTGCTTTTCAGCTTTCATCAGCTGCATATGGGAGAGGTAATGATAACAACTAGATTGCTTTCCCTGACAACAGTGAATCAGGACTCACCCAAGTGGTGTTGTTCAGAGTAAGAGCTGGACCTTTATGATCCAGCCTTTTGAATGACCTTTAAGAGCAAGGATAGGGATGACTACATTTTCTGAGAAGATTAAAAATGAAATCTATTATCAGTAAGAGCAGTCAATGCCACATAGATTCCCTGTTTCATCAATGGTTAATAGTTGAGATTTATTAGAGATAGAATTAAAACCACCTGCTTCTCTACCTTCTACCATTTCACTATTACTAATAATAACAATGAATTTGGAAGTGGAAAATTTTAAAAGCTCTCTTTGGTTGAGAATGAACAGTTTCTGTCACACAGATCTTTAAAACCTAACTCTTAAGTATTTCCTTCTAAATCCTGCCTGATTAATATCAGCCTTCTCTGAAAATACCTTTTTTCACTTTTTTTTGTATTCCTTGGGACCTGTTATCAATTGACGCTTTTCAATACAATGTCTCCAATGTATTTAAGTCTCTTCTACAAAAGTGAATGGAATATACATTCATTTATTCATATAAATATATTTATCAAGCCTCTGTTATGTGTCAGACACTTTTCAGGGTGCTGGGGAGAGAGCATTGATCAAAAACAGATAAGATGCTTCTCATGGAGATTTCATGAATAAATTACTAAACAAATAAACAAAATGTATCATTTATATTATAATCAGTACCATGAAAATAATAAAAGATGACAGTATTATAGAAAGTAACTAGGAAGCCACTTTAGATCAAACAAGCAGAAAATAAATCTTATAATAAAGATCTTAATGAGAATTCACCATGAGCAGCTTTCAGGAAAAAGTACAATTATGCATAAATGCCCCAAATTGAAAATGGACCTGACTTAAGCCAGGAACAGAACTAAGCCTCATTTATACAGGGTGACACAGACTACCATGTAAAAATTAAAGGCAGTGACAGAGCTGCCTACATTTTCTGTGAAGTAGGTCTTGGTAAAGGTTTGGACTGAAGTAGTAACAGTAGAGATAGAGAAAGGACATGAAATTGAACATATTTTAAAGGTCAAGATGAAGTAGTTGATAATATGTTAGATATCGGGTGTGTGAGTAAAAGTGCAGAATAGATGATGACTCCCAAGGTTTGGCTTAAACGCCTAAGTGAATGGGGGTACCATTTGATTGAACAAAAACTTGGAATGGAAAGTTTGGGTAGAGAATATTGGCTCAGATGGATATATATATATGTGGAAGTTAAAGACACCCACATAGGATTTTAGCATCTATGTTGATTGAGTATATTGGCCTAAAATTTTCTTTTCTTTTTTTTGTAGTGTCTTTATATGGTTTTGGAATTATAATAATACTGGCCTTTTAAAATGAGCTTGGGAGGCTTCCTTCCTCCTGAATTTTTTCAAATAGTTTCAGAAAGAGAGGTGTTAGTCCTTCCCAGAATATTTGGTAAAATTTGCCTGTGAAGCCATTCAGCCCAGGGCTTTTGTTTGTTGGCAGTGTTTTGATAATTGCTTCAACTTCACTAAATGTAACCTGTCTATTCACATTCTCCCATTCTTCCTAATTTTGTTTTGGAAGATTCTGTGTTTCTAGGAATCTATCCATGTCATACAGGTTGTCTAGTTTGCTGGCATATAGTTGTTCATAATATTTTCTTACAATCCTTTGTATTTCTTTGGTGTTGGTTGTTATTTCTCCTCTTTCATTTCTGATTTTATTTATTTGAGTCCTTTCTCTTCTTTTTCTTGATGAGTCTGGTTAAAGGTTTCTCAATCTCATTTATCTTTTCAAAAACCAGCTCTTGGATTCATTGGCCTTTTGTATCATTTGTAGGCTCTATTTCATTTATTTCTGCTCTGATTTTTATCATTTCCTTCCTTCTATTCACTTTGGGCTTTGTTTATTTTCTTTTTCAAGTTCCTTTAAATGTAAAGTTAGATTGTTTATTTGAGCTTTTTCTTGTTTTTTTGAGATAGGCCTATAATGCTATGAATTTCCCTCTTATGATCACTTTCTCTGTGTCCCACTGCTTTTGCATCATTGCATTCTCTTTTTCATTTTTTCAAGGTATCTTTTGATTCCTTTTTGATCTCATTGTTGACCCCTTCACCATTTAATAACATGTGATTTAGCTTCCATGTCATTGTGTATTTTTCAGTGTTCTTGTTATTGATTTCTAGTTTCATAGCACTTGTGGTCAGAGAAGATGCTTGATATTTGGAAACTGAAGACAGCAATGCATCAGAAATGTCACACACCATGATCAAGTAGGATTTATTCCAGGAATGCAAGATTGGTACAACATTAACACATCAATAAATGAGATCACCACATAAACAAAATGAAGGATAAAAACCACATGATTATATTAATAAATGCAGAAAAAGCATTTGAAAAAATTCAGCATCTATGTATGATTAAAAAATCTCAGAAAAGTGGGAATAAAAGCAACATACCTAAACATAACAAAGGCCATATATGACAAACGCAGAGCCAGTATCATACTCAATAGGCAAAAACTACAAGCATCACAAACAAGACAGGGATGTCCGCTTTCACCTCTCTTATTCAACATAGTACTGGAAAACCTAGCCATAGTAATTGGACAAGAAAAAGAAATAAAAGACGTCCAAACTGGAAAGGAAATAAAACTGTCTTTATTTGCAAATGGCATGATACTGTACATAGAGAACCCCAAAGTTTCCACCAAGAAACTACTAGAACTGATAAATGAATTCAGCAATGTAGCAAGGTACAAAAATTAATATCTAGAAATCAGTTGCATTTTTATATGCCAATAACAAACAGAAAAGGAAATTAAGAAAATAATCCCATTCACAATTGCTTAAAAAAGAATAAAATACCTAGGGAAAAGCCTAACCAAGGTTGTAAGAGACCTGCACTCGGTAATTATAAGACACTAAAGACAGAAATTGAAGAAGATACAAGTAAGTGGAAGTACATACTGTGTTCATGGATAGGAAGAATGAACATATTAAAAAGTCCATACTAATCAAAGCAATCTATAGATTTAACACAATTTCTATCAAGATTCCAATGATGTAGTTCACAGAACTAAAAAAAATATTTCAAAATTTTATATGGAACCACAAAAGGTCCTGCATAGCAACAGCAATCCTGAGAAAGAACAAAGTCAGAGGAATCATGCTACCTAGTATCAACCTACACTATACGGCAATAGTAATCAAAACAGCATGGTAATGGCATAAAAACAGACACATAGATCAATGCAACAGAATAGAAAGACCAGAAATAAACCCACATATTTATAGTCAATTAATATTCACAGAAGAAGGAAGCACATATGATGGGCTAAAGATAGTTTATTCAATAAATGGTGTTGGGAAAATTGGACAGATAAATGCAGAAAAATGAAACTAGCCTTCCTTCTTATGCCACACACAAGAATAAATTCAAAATTTATTAATTCAAAATGTTATACCTGAAACCATAAAAATCATAGAAGAAAACATAGGCAGCAAAATCTTAAACTTAGCTTGTAGCAGTATTTTATCAGAAATATCTTCCCAGGCAAGGGGAAAAAAAGGAAAAATAGACAAATGGGACAACATCAAACTAAAAGTTTTTGCAGGAAAACATCAACAAAATAAAACACAACCCACAGAATGAGAGAACATATTCACTGATATATCTGATAAAGGACTCATATCCACAATTTATAAAGAACTTAACAAAGCTCATCACCAAAAAAACAAACAACCCAATTAAAAAATGGACAAAGGCCCTGGTTGGTGTGGCTCAGTGAGTTGAGTGCTGGTCTATGAACCAAAGGGTCGCAGTTTGATTCCCAATCAGGGCACATGCCTGGGTTGTGGCCCAGGTCCCCAGTGGGGGGTGTATGAGATGCAAACACACATTTATCCTTCTCCCTCTCTTTCCCCCTCCCTTCCCCTCTGTCTAAAAATAACTAAATAAAATCTTTTAAAAAATGGGCAAGGGACTTAACTAGACACTTTGCCAAAGAGGATATACAGATGGTCAATAGACATATGAACATATGCTCAATATCACTAATCATCAGAGAAATACAAATTAAAACCAAAATGAGAATCATCTCACACCTGTCAGAATGGCTGTCATCAATAATTCAACAAACAAGTACTAGTGAGGATGTGGAGAAAGGGGAACACTTCTGCACTATTATAACAGTGGAAATACAGACTGGTGTAGCCACTGTGGAAAGCAGTATGGAGATATCTCAAAAAATTAAAAATGGATCTGCCTTTAGACCCAGTGATCTCACTTCTGGGAATATATCCAAAGGAACCCAAAACACTAATTCAAAAGGACATAGCACCCATATGTACATTGAAGCATTAGATACAATCATCAAGATATGGAAGCAGCCTGAGTGTCCATCAGTAGATGAGTGGATGAAACAACTATGGGACAACTATGGGACAATGGAATAGTACTCGTCCATAATAAAGAAGAAAGTTTTGCCATTCTGACAGTATGGATGAACCTGGAGAACATTATGCTAAGTGAAATAAACTAGTCAGAGAAAGACAAATTCCATACAATCTCACTCACATGTGAAATCTAATGAACAAACTGAACTAACGAGGAAAATAAAGGCAGATTCATAGATGGGGAGCAGGATGACAGTTAAGGGGTGTGGAGAGTTTAGGGGGTGGAGGGCTTGAGTAAAAAGGAAAAAGAACACATAGACAATAGTGTGATAATTGTAGGAGTGAGGAGGATATAAGGGGACCAAATGGTAATGTCAAAAAAATAAACTTTCAGAAAAAAAGATATCCACATAGGTATATAATTAATCCTTAAAGATGGAATTCATGTAGTAATTTTATTATTAAGAGAAATACATGATAAAAGCTAAGAGAAAATCTGATAATAGACTTCAAAATTTTGTCATTAGCACCTTTGAAATAAAGTACCCATTTCCCTAAGTCTGTAAAGTGGAGGAAAATTCCATGTCACAGGACAGTAACTGTGTATTTTTACATTTTGATTCCAAGTGTCTTGCACAGTCCCAAAAACAAATTTTCATTACATAGTCATTGGATACATGATATGATTCAGCATGACAGTACCTGGAGATATCCCCACAATCCTCCTTTCTCACCTTCACAGACTTCTTCTCCCAACTCTTCTAAATAGGAACTAGGGCTCCTTTTCCTAGATCCTGGAGAGAAAACAGTGTCAGTGACTACACCACCACCCAACCAGCCTGCCCGACTTAAACCTGTGAACCCTGGCTCCTTCTGCCTTCAGAGAGCATTTAGAGGAGATCAGTGTTGCGCCTCTGACCCTAAGGATTGGGCAGCCTCACTGGTACATTCGTATTCTACTCAGGAGGCTCCCTAAGCCATCACGTAACCAATAGACCAACAGCCACGCAGAGAAGCCTGGGTAAGCAGGAATTAAGCTCTTCAGGCCTTTTCAGGGAAATCTCCTTCACAAATATCAGGTAGCTATAAGTGCAACTTAAAATGAGCTAGTATTTACCTTTAACCAAATGTCATCCACAGTTCAGACACTAAGAAAAAATCTTTAAAAATTATATCTTGCCAATCTCTGCAGGAGATACCAAGTCTGCCACATACTTCTAATGTTCAATATACAATTTAAGAATAAACTCTTAGAACTTTTAGCTGAAAATATCGTACTAAAAATCATATTGTGAAAATAAAACAAATGCTAGAAAACTATCCACTGTCAATATCTCTGTCTCCTGCTAGTGGTTATGGTATGTGTTTAGCGGCAACAAAGAGGGAAAGGAGGACAGTACAGGAAAGGATGGAGGTAACTCTGCTGTGTGTTATACACACTTCAGGCTACGCCCCCTGGAAGAGGGAGCACAGCAAAGCAGCATTTATCCTAAAAGTGCATTGACAATCCTTTAACCATGGCTTTTTTCTGTTTCTGATGTGGACAAAAAATAATTACAGATGTTTTGGAAGTTGAGGCACGAAACAATATACTCTGAGTTGGATTTCACCCTGCAAGTACCAGTCCCAAAGCCAGACAATTAAAATATTTTTAACAAAAGAACATTAGACTAGTCTTGGTTTTATTACAGAAATTACAAATATAGTTATAAGGCAAATAAGTAATTACAGAAATCACCTATTTGCTTTTTTTCTGTAATTATATTCAAGGTACAACAAATGATTTATAATTTAAACAAAACCAGAAAATGTCATGTATTTGAAAGTAATTATTTGTAGCTGTTCGATTTATGTTGGGTTCTGGAATAGTTCTAAAAATAGTAAACATAAAATAAGTAACTAAAACTTCAAATGCATTAGTAGATTCTTGAAAAATTAGGCAGGAGAGTGAAGCTGGCTGGGAGGAGGATGAGAAGGTGGCATGTGCTCTCTTAGAGACCCAAGGCTACCTCCTTATAGACTGATGCCTGGGTTGTAGAAATGGCCATGGGCAGAAACAAAGTTCAATGATATTTGTGATATTTTGTAAATAAAGGCAAATCTCCTTGTGTGTCTCCAAGCAGTCTTGCCTTGTTCACAAAATCTCCTTAGGAATAGTCAAACTGGACTAAAATAGTTATGGGGGGGGCAGGGTAAAGGAAGGAATCATTACTAGGAAGCAAGAGCAATGAGAGGAGTTTTGAGGCAATGTTGAAACTTTTTCATTTAGCTATTTGGAAGACCTCACTAAAGACACCCCCACACCAACTGGAGGATGAAAAATAGTAGCTGAGAGGAAAAGTATGAAAGCACTTTGGATAAACTATCTAGGATTTGCCAGAAACAGTTAACAGTGTTTAAGGTGTGGGATGGAGAAGCTACAAGGCACAATAGACCTAGCCAGAAAACACTGAATAAGTTGCCATTATATGGTGAGATGAGAATCCGTCAAAATAGTATCCTTAGGACTTTGCAGAGGGTTACTTTCAATTAAGTGATTAAAAATTTTAAACCTGGACCAGAAATTTAATCCCATCCTCAATACAAGAAAATACTGAATTCTTAATTAAATGATAAGCAGTTGTTTGCATTAATAATGATGAAATTATCAGCAATCTAGAGTTTGCCATAATATTTGTAATAATAATATCTGTTCCAGAGTGCTCATTGTGTACACAAAATTTGAAGCATTCTAAAAACAACCAGGAAACTCTCCTAAATCATTTTCAGTCAACTGTGATAATATCCTGAGAGAAAATGTAGGGAGTAAAGGAAAGTACTACAAAGTAACCATTTTTCTGTGAGGCTTTGAAAGGGGAGGGAGAGAAGTATTCGATAGAAAATAACCAACACACAAAAGTCTCAACTACATGAGGAGATGGACAAGAGGTGAGTCTCAGAATCATCCAGGAGGTTTTTCAAATGATACTATTTCCCACTCTCCTCTCGAAAGAGTCTAATATAGACTCTGATATGCTCCAATTCCAACATCCCAGTTATGCAGGTACAAATTACTATCCTTGACAGATCCATGTCTAAATGATATTATGAACTTCTGGATAGATTTGAGTAGCTTTAATATAACAACCCTTTGACCAAGAACATAAAAAAAAAACAAACTGGACTTCTGGCCAAGATGGAGGCATAGGTAGACGCACAGTGCCTCCTCGCAAAACCAAAAGAAGGACAACAGCAATTAAAAAAAAAAAACAACCAGAACTGACAGAAAATCAAACTGTATGGAAGTCCAACAACCAAGGAGTTAAAGAAGACATATTCATCCAGACCCGTAGGAGGGGCTGAGATGAGCAGCCCAGTGGAGAGGGCTCAAGGCAAGTCGGTGGCTGGTGGACCCAGTGAGGTGGCAGAAAGTGAAGCAGAGTGTGTCAGGCTGCAGCAGGTGGACCTGGCCAGGAGGTGGATTGCAGACTGGGTGGTCCCACATTCGTGTGCGGATAAACTGGGAGAAACAACTGGGGAGCAAAATAGATTGCCTAACCCAGGGCTCCTGCACAGGGAAATAAAGCCTCAAACCACTGATTGAAAACACCTATGGGAGTTGAGGCAGCAGGAGAAACTCAGCCTCACAGGAGAGTTCGTTGGAGAGACCTACAGGGTCCTAGAATGTACGCAAGCCCACCCGCCTGGGAGCCAGTACCAGAAGGGCCCAATTTGCTTGTGGGAAGTGGGGGTGGTGACTAAAATCTGGCAGAGAGTGGACCAAGCACCATTATTCCCTCTTGGGCCCCTTCCCCACATACAGTGTGTGTCACAAGGGTGAATACCTAAGGCTTCACCCCTTGCTACATAATGGGCATGTCAAGACAAAAAAAAAAATGGCCCACAAGAAAGAACAGATCAAAGCTCCAGAAAAAAATACAAGTGATGAAGAAATAGCCAACCTATCAGATGCACAGTTCAAAACACTGATAACAAGGATGCTCACAGAATTGGTTGAATTTGGTCACAAATTAGATGAAAAAATGAAGGCTAAACTGAGTGAAATAAAGGAAAATGTACAAGGAACCAATAGTGATGGGAAGGAAATTGGGACTCAAATCAATGATGTGGACTAGAAGGAAGAAAGAAACATCCAACTAGAAAAGAATGAAGAAATAAGAATTCAAAAAAATGAAGAGAGGCTTAAGAACCTCGGGGACAACTTTAAACATTCCAACATCCAAATCATGGGGTGGCAGAAAGAGAAAGAGGAAGAACAAGAAATTAAAAACTTATTTGAAAATATAATGAAAGGGAACCTCCCCAACCTGGTGAAGGAAATAGATGTCCAGCAAGTCCAGGAAGCTCAGGGAGAGTCCCAAAGAAGTTGGACCCAAGGAAGAACACACCAAGGCACATCAGAATTATATTACCTAAGATTAAAAATAAGGAGAGAATCCTAGAAGCAGCAAGAGATAAGGAGACAGTAACCTACAAAGGAGTGCCCATAAGACTGTCAGCTGATTTCTCAAAAGAGGCCTTGCAGGCAAGAAGGGGCTGGAAAGAAGTATTCCAAGTCATGAAAGGCAAGGACCTACATCCAAGATTGTTCTACCCAGCAAAGCTTTCATTTAGAATGGAAGGGCAGATAAAGTGCTTGTCAGATAAGGTCAAGTTAAAGGAGTTCATCATCACCAAGCCCTTATGATATGAAATGTTAAAGGGACTTATCTAAGAAAAAGAAGGTCAAAAATATGAACAGTAAAGTGACAACAAATTCACAGTTTTTAACAATCACACCTAAAACAAAAACAAAAGCAAATTAAGCAAACAACTAGAATAGGAACAGAAACACAAAAATGGAGATCACATGGAGGTTTAACAACAAGGGAGTGGGAGGGGGAGACAGGGGGAAAAGGTACAAAGAATAAGTAGCATAGATGATAGGTAGAAAATAAGATGGGAGAGAATAAGAATAGTATAGGAAATGGAAAAGGCAAAGAACTTATATGTATGACCCATGGACATGAACTAAAGGGGAGGAATGTGGGTGGGGGTGTATGCATGGCGGAGGGGAGTGAAGAGGGAAAATGGGACACCTGTAATAGCATAATTAATAAAATATATTTAATAAAACTGAATATGCTATAAAATAATGTGTTTAAAGGTGTCAGAGACCTATCCAAGCAAAGAGGATTAGTGAAATCAAGAACCAGAGAGGTGAATGGATGACCTGCACTTTCTTTTTCTTTGAAGGCCTTTGCTGATTCTGTGTTCAGGAGAGAAGGCTAATGATTTGGGCTTTGTCCCAGCAAGAGACCAACTCTGGGGAAAAAAGAAATATTAGTGCTTTTGGCAGTCTCATAAGGCTAGAGAGGGAAACTGGAGATTTGAGAGATATCAAATATATAACCATTTTTGCCTTCAAGACATTTTCAAAATTGTGAAGTGCAAATAGGAAATAAAACTGATTAATAGAATTCAAGACCCACAGGGAGATGTACTTTTAGACTGTAGCACTTAGCATTTGAAGACCCTGAAAAGGTAGGCCCTAGAATCATAGGATGAACCAGAAGTGGTTAAATCCATCCTTACCAAAACCTCAATCCTGGATTGGCTCACACAATCCTGATAGGATAATCATTTGAACAAAGAAAGAGATGTTCTATATTATCTGGAGCCTTTATCACTTTATGTGCCAAAGGGCAGAGCAAAATTAATCAATATAAATTAAAAAATGGCAATAGAAATACTATTAAAAGTGATCTAGGCACTAAAGTTAACAGTTAATATTTAAATAACCATACCTAATCTTGATATAGTAAATAAAATGTAGAAAACTGTGAATAAAAATAGAGAATTTTACCAAAAATTAGGAATGAAAGAAGCAAATGGTGATTAAAAAATTTAAATGTTCAGTATGTAAAGTGGCTTTTACAGTAGATTGAAGAAATAATGGCAAAATTATTCTTTCCAAATTGTTGAAGGATATCAACTCTGGATTCAAGAATCTCTGTAAACCTGAGCAAGACATACACAAAAAAATTCCACGTGACATATCATGATAAGATTGCTGATAGATTGTGGGGGAGGAGGAAGACAGAGACCTAGACATAATGACATGAGACAGACAGAAAAGAAGAGGTAAAGCAGCAAGAGAAAAATGTAAATTACTTTCAAAGAAGAACAATTAGACAGGGAGCTAAGTTTTCAATAGAAATAGGGAAATAAAGATGTTTTTGAATAAATAAGATATAAGACTTTGCTAAGAAAAAAAGGAAGACTATGCTAAAAGAAGGAAAATGATTCCTACTTTTAAAATTTAAATTAAGATACATTAAATTAAAATAAAAACAAGCGCTACTTAGAAACATCTTAAATATAAAAAAACAACATATTTAAAAGTAAAGAGATGGAAAATAGTAATATATGCAGTGACAACACTAACCAAAAGAAATCTATTTTCCATGTGTTTCTGGATCCTCTGCGTGTCCTCCTTGGAGAAATGCCTGTTCAAGTCCATTGCCCATTTTTTAATTGGGTTTCTTGTCTTCTTCGAGTGGAGTCGTGTAAGTTCTTTATATATTTTGGAGATTAAACCCTTGTCTGAGGTATCATTGGCAAATATGTTTTCCCATTAAGTTGGTTCTCTTTTTATTTTAATACTGTTTTCTTTAGCCATGCAGAAGCTGTTTATTT
>CM052544.1:83380829-83433420 GCA_028533065.1 Trachops cirrhosus | reverse complement strand
GGGCTGGAATGGGAATAAAGGATAGAAACTGTACTGAATAAACTAAAATAAAAAAAAAATTTTATAGAAATCTATTTTTATATTAACTTCACAGCACATTTTAACACAGAAAGCATCTCTGGCAAGCAAAAGAAGTATTTCGTAATGATAAGATGATCAATCCACCCAAAAGTTATATAATTTAAAATCAATATGCACTCTTTTATTGAAGACAACAAGATGAAAGAAACATTGTACAGAGGACAATGACATCTCAGTCCCCTCCGAAGTAGGCACCTTGGGACTTCAAACAGTTTCGTTCCCCAATCGCCATCAGCTGCCCCATCATATTTTCCTGAATCTCACTGATAGTCAGAAATCACTTCCCTTTGAAAAGTGATTTTAGTTTTGGGAAGAAAAGACAGAAGTTGCAGGTGCCAAATTTTGGCTGTAGAGCGGCTGAGTCACCTGGGTGATTTGATGTCTCACCAAAAAATTCTGCGCAAGACGTGATACTTGAGTGAATGTGTTGTCATGATGAAGCTGCCAATCACCAGTTGCCCAAAGCAGCAGTCTTCTGAATCATCCAAACAGTTTCTGTGAAAGAATGCTCAAGCTTAAAGTAAAACTTTACGCAGATTGATTGCTCAATTCCCTCAGTCATTTTGAGTGCAACTGTCATATAGTACACGTGCTCACTGTACAGCATCTACTGCTCCCACTGACTAGTACAGTGGAGTTGTCACTGCTCACGCATGTGCATTACAGTCCACTGCCTTGGCTGCCAGGTTACATCAATGTGATGCAAACTGTTCTCTGTATATTAACAATGGCTGGATTTTCCTGAACAGGCCTTGTATTTGCAACAAAATTGATAAATTAAAGAAGAGTAGATAAATCCACACTTATAGTGAGAGACAAAACATTCTCAATATCTGATAGAACAGAAAGATAAAAGGATAGAAATTGATAGAAAATTTAGTTAACAAATTTGAGTTAATTGAAATATGTACAATATTGCTTTCACCAACCACAAAATACATATTTTATCCATACATGAAATATTTACCAAGGTAACCATTATAGAAGAAGCCTTAAAAATTTCATTGGATTAACTTCACTCGAAGTAGGTACAATGCCAATAGAAATATTAAACTGGCAATTAATGAGAGAAAACTAGAAAATCACCACTGTTAGCAATTAAGCAGCCAATTTCTAAGTAACACACAAATCAAAAACAATCACAGGAAAATTAGAAAATATTTTCAAAGACTTTCATTTATTTATTTTTAAAGAGAGAGGAAGGTTGGGAGAAAGAGCGAGAGAGAAACATCAATGCGTGGTTGCCTTTCACACGCCCACTATTGGGGACCTGGCCTGCAACCAAATTCCCTGACTGGGAATTGAACTGGCAACCCTTTGGTTTGTAGGCCAGCACTCAACCCCCTGAGCCACACCAGCCAGGGCAAAATCAGAAAATATTTTTAACTAAATGATGAGAATATCATATTTCAACACTTGTAGAATATAGCTAGAATTTTTAGACTAAAATTATAGCCTTTGAAAAGTATATTAGAAAAAGTGTTGAAAATCAATAATCTATGATTTCACACCAATAAAAGAAAAGCAAAAGAAAGTAGAAAGAAGAAAATAATAAAATAATAGGAAAAATCAGTGTAATAGAAGTACTAAAATACAACATGAAAAATGAACAAAAGTTGGTGTTTGAAGGATTAATAAAGTTAGCAAGTATTATTATATCTTCACTTAAATCCACATAGTATCAGACTCATAATAATCTGGGTTAACAAAGAAAGAAAGTAATTAATAAAAATTTAGGACAGTTTGTCATGATACAATTTAAAAGATATTTATATGCAACATTGTACCAAAAAAAGTATTTTATCAGCTAGTTTTGCACTCAAAATGTTTTGAGGTGAAATGTATATGTCATACCACTATGTAAAGCAGTAAAAACTCTTTTTCCTACTTTTTGTTCCTGAGCAGCCAAAAACTAGTAGGAAAATTATCAATTATACTGATTTCATTTATTTTAAATCATACAATTTCAATTCACTTGCACACATATTATTGCTTAGAAATTCTGTCATTCACATTGAATAACTCCCAAGAGTACTGAGCTCACCAATCCCACATCCATCCATACACGTTCATGAAATGTCCTTGAATTCTAATTGCCTAATAAGATTGACATCATCTAACCATGATATCTGAAGTTAATTTTTTTTTAAATTTTTGGTCTTTGTTGCTCACATATAAATTTGTGATCAAAATCAGAGATTATTGTTTCTTTCAGGGTCACCTCTCCAGCATTTAAAACAGTGCTGGGAACAAAATAAATGGCCTAAATATTTACTAAGAGATATATTGTGGGTTAGTGTTTTATTACCATGGACCAGGTTATCAAGCCACATATCCCTCTGAAAATTAAAGCACGGTATAAAGTGCTAAAAGTATCTTCCCCGAAGCAATAAAATTTTCATAAAAGAGTAAAATACTACTGAGCTAACTATAAGGAGATTAAGAGACACAGAGATGCAGATAACCAAAACACTGAAACCACTTTTCTGAAGAATTTGCAGATCCCTGAAAACTGAAGCTTCCATTTGGCTACCTCATCAGGTGAGACAGATAGAAGAAAAAGCTCAGTGGGCATGCAAAATAAGAAGCTTATAGGAAAATCTCTTTTTGCTATGCATGATTTTCAAAGTGCTAAGTGCTTGAGGTAAAAGGATAAACAGAAGTATACACACAACTACACTCACATGATGGATTAAAGGAAAGACTATCTTGGCACCAAAGTTGGGTGAAGTTATTCTAGCTCCAATTTTTAAAACTATCCTTTCTCATTAAAATGCCTATGCTCCTTCGACAAAGACCATTTGGCTATGTTAATGTGGGTCAATTTCTGGGCTCTGTATTCTGTTCCATTGATCTATGTGTCTATTGCTTTGCCAGTATAACCTCACCTTGATTGTTGTAACTTAATAATATTAAAATTAGGTGATGTCCTCCAGTTTTTTTATTCTTCAGTACCGTGATGGCTATTCTTGGTCTTCTGCATTTCTATATGTATTTTTTAAGTCAGTTTTTCAATAACTACAAAATAACTTCTTAGGATTTTGATTGAGAGTGCATTGAATCTATAGAAGAATTTGGAAAGAACTGACATTTTAACAATATTAAATTTTCTTATTATAAGCATGAAATACTTTTTATCTAATATACTATGAACTGCAGTTTGACAAAGAGAAGACAGAGAGAGAGACAAACAGACAAACAGATAGAGGATGAAAGAAGGAAGAGGATGAGAAGAAGAAGAAGAAAGAAAGAAAAAAGGGGAGAAGGGGAGGGGAAAGTGTTAAGGTTATATTTTGAGAGGTATGGGATGAGAATTTTTCATAACTAATAAAAAATACCAATCCAGTCCTGACTGGTGTGGCTCAGTGGGTTGAGCATCATCATCCTGCAAACTGAAAGGTCATCAGTTCAATTCCTGGTCACGGCATATACCTGGGTTGTGGGCCAGGTCCCCAGTTGGTTAAGTGTGAGAGGTAACAGATCGATGTTTCTCTCACATATTGATGTTTCTCTCTTTCTCTCTCCCTTCCCTCTCTCCAAAAACAAAGTAATAAAATTTTCTTTAAAACAAAGAAAATAAAAAGAAAAACACCAATCTATAGATTTCTCTAAAAAACATTAGCAGGATTTTAAAAATATATATAATCTTAGATGCATTACAGTAAAACCACCAAACACCAAAGGCCATGCAAATATTTTTAAACAACCAGATAATTATTTTTAACAGCATTGAAAATAATGATAACTAAACTGAAGGATGATACTTCAAAGAGGTTCAGTAGTAACTAATAACTGCAAGGGAGTAAAACTGAATCTGCAGAAGAATCGAAGATTTCTTGACCCCCAGTTAAAATATTTTTAAAGAATATATGTGAAATTAATGCTTTTTCTGATAAACTGAGATTGTCACTTGAAGATTTCACTAAGGGAAATTCCAAAGAATATATTTTAGACAAAGGAAAATGATACCATATAGAAAAACTGAAATTCAAGAAAAACTAAAGGCCACAAAATTAGTGAATATGTGAGTAAATTTTTTAAACATACTTAGTTTCTCTCGTTTTTTATATTAGTTTCAATAAACTAGTAAGTACCAAATAAATGTCACAGAGACCTGCAAGATATACAGAGAAAAAAATTACAAAACCTCTTTGGGAATCATTAAGGAAAATCTATGTATTTGGAGAGATGCTCCATGTTTATGATTAGAAAACTCAATATTTTAAAAATATCAGTTTTCCCAAATTAATTATGAATGTCTTAAAACTTTATCACATTCCAAAAGGCATTTTATGAAATATAAATTTGCTTCTAATATGTATATTAAAATGAAGAAAGTCAAAAATTACCAAGAAATAATAAACAAATTAAATTAGACTTTTACCTTATTGTAATTACAAGGGAATTCTACATGCATTAAAGACATAAACCTTAAAATATCTGTAAGATTATAAAAATAAATGTGAAGCAATACATGAAATCAATGTATGGGCATAAACTGTAATGGGAAAAAATTAATAAACTCTAAAACATTGAACCTAAAAAATTTTTTTACCAAAATCACCAAATAGAGAGTAAAACAAAAGATACATGGGGAGAAGCTATTTACAATAAAAATAGCAAAAGGGGTGGATCTGGAATATAGAAACTTACAAATAAATAAGTGGCCAAAAGACTGGGAGAGGCACTTCACAAAAGATGATGTACAAGGCCACTACATGATAATGTGTTCAACTTTATTAGTAATTAGGTCAATACAAATTGAAATAAAAGTCTAAAAATTCTCAGACACTGATAATATATGGGTGCATCAGCATAACCACCAGAGAAGAAAATTCAGCATTATCCAGCAAAATTAAGATTCACATTCCATAGGTCTTATCACTTTTGTTTAATAATATTTTTAAAATATTTTATTTATTCCTATTACTTTGGTACATAAGAAGAGAACCTAAACGAATAGACACATAGGTGCCCAGAGACAGGTACAAGAATTGCCATGGCACATGCTTACAATATCAAATTTTACCAAAAACCCAAATAGCCACTGACATAAGAACTGGATAACGGGGGAAAGAAGGGGAGGGTTCCTCAGGAACATGTGTAAAGGACCCATGGACAAAGACAACAGGGGAGTGGAGCATTGAATGTGGGAGGTGGGGGTGGGGTGGGTAAGGCAGGGAAAGAGTAATCGGCGGAAATGGGGACAACTGTAATTGAACAACAGTAAAAAATAAATTATAAATAAATTGTACTATACTCAACAACGAAATATTGTGCATAAATGCAAATGAATGAGCTACAACTGCATTCAATAAAATAAATAAATCTCACAGGCATAATGATGAATGAAGAAAGAAATAAAAAACATGAATATATATATTTGGCTCCAATGTTATGTAGTTCAAAATCTCTCAAAGCTAAAGCATATTGTTTAAGAATGTTTAAATAGTTGTAAATAGTATTTTAAAAGGCAATAAAATGGGGTTCCAGTCTAGATGGCAGCATAGGTAAATGTGGCACTTGAATCTTCCCACAATCACATCTTAATCACAACTAAACTACAGAACAACCATCATTCAGAACCACCTAAAATCTAGCTGAATGGAAGTCCTACAACTAAGGATATAAAGAAGCCACATTGACACTGGCAGGAGGGGCAGAGATATATAACATGCTAGTCCCACACCCACGTGTGGCAGATAAAAATCTGGAGGGACGCCTTGAATGCAGAGGTTTCCCCCAAGGCGTGAAGGATGCCAGTCCCACACCAGGCGCTCCAGCCCAGGGCCCAGTGCTGGGAAGCGAAGTTCCCATAACATCTCACAGTAAAATACAAGGTTGAAGCTCAGGAAACGGGAAGGCCCTGGAGTCCAAGGCAGTTCCTCTTAAAGAGCCCCTGCACGTTGGACTTACTCCCTCTGAGCTCCAGTGCTGGGACAGCAGCTCAAAAGGCACCAGGGACATATAGGAAGTGAATTTTCTGGCAAGGGGATCAGGTAGAGCTGGGGGGCAGCTTTCTCCCAGACAGAAGTGCTGGCAGAGGCCCTTGTTCCTTCCCCACAGAGCAGCAGGCAGGCTCCACACCTGAGTCCCATCAACCTGACTAACAGAGTTTACTCAGCCATGGTGATCCCCCAAGACCCACCCCACCCAAATTTCCAGCCCAACCCAAGCCCTCTCCTGTGGCTTTTCCATACAAACTGCCTATCTTAGCTAATGCTCAGACTTTTCTAAAATCTCTCAAACAAGCAGCATCTGACTTCAGTGTGCTGTGTACCTCTGGCTAAGTGGCCTCAGGCCAGACACTGGTAGCAGCCAGCCGTGGTTCACAGCTGGGCATCTCCTGGGCACCTCCAAGCGCAGCACAAGTAGCAGCCATCTGCAGATCACTTTGTAGCTCATGCCGGGTGGCCCCAAGCAAGGCACTAACAGAATAGAAACATACTCAAAGACACAGTGAACATTCTGACAGTTGCCAGAAGGGTGTCAGGGATAGGGGACTGGGTGACAAAGATGAAGGGATTAAGAAGTACAAATTGGTAGTTACAGAATAGTCACAGGGATGTAAAGTACAGCATAGGGACTATGGTCAATAATACTGTAATGACTATGCATGGTGTCAGGTGGGTACTGGAGTTACTAGTGTGATCACTTTGTAAGTTATATAATGTCCAATAACTGGGTTGTGCACCTGAACCTGACACAATACTGTATTTCAACTGTAACTACAAAATAAAAAGTTATTTAAAGTAAAAAATATATTATTCTAAGCAAATTAAGCCAGACACTGAAGGGCAAATATTATATGATTCTACTTACATGAGATATCTAGAACAGGCACATTCATAAAGACAGAAAGAACAGTAGTCATTACCAGGGGCTGAGGGGAGTGGGGATAAGAAGTCATTATTTAATGGGCACAGAATTGTTGTTTGGATGACAAAAACGTTCTGGGAATGGATAGTGGTGTTAGTTGCAAAACTTTGTGGATGTACTAAATGTCACTGGATTGTACATTTAAAACACAGTTAAGATGGTAAATTTTATACATATTTTCCTACAATAAAAATACCAAAAAAGCAAAAAGATAGTAGTACTTAGCTACCTGCTTAGGACAAGGCCTAGCAGATAATAATCAATAAGGATAACTCTTATTATTTTACCATTATTTAGAGTGGAAAAGTAACTTGAATTTGTCATGTGAAATTAAATTATTAATATCTATGCTAAGGGATGAAGAAATGTTACACATTTTTACTTTGCATTCATAATTTATTTTCTTTAATTATATATTCAAATTAAATATTTCTTTTAATAACAAAAATAAATAAGACATGTGTAAAAATAAATAAAAATAAAACAAAACAAAAGGCAAGAAAATAATAATGACAAGAAAAACTGGAAATCTCTGGAGGAAGAGAGAGATTTTTAACTGGAAAAGAGAGCAGGAGGGCTCCTAGCATGGCAGTCAAAGATCCATCTTGAAGTAAATGGACCATTCATGAAATTATTCATATATATTTTATGTGTTTTTGATTTTACATAAATTTTACATTTAAAGAGAAAGTTTAGAATGAATGGACTGCTCTGTCCTTTAAAATTAAAACATTTTTCTACTTTTCTGCACATTTTGTAATAAAAAAAAAAGGACCTGAGGCAGGTGGGAGTTGATTCTACTTGTGTACTAGACTTTTCAATAAAAACTTCCAGAATGAATAATTAACTTTCTCTCTTCATACCTTACATAAAATGTCTTTCCCCTTGTTGCACTTCCTTCTCTCAAATAAACCTTGCCTGGTTTAACTTTCTTGGCTCATTTCCTTATATACTCTCATCTGTTAGGGACTTCTCATAACACCTTTATTTATTTATTTTTTCTGATAATCTTTAAAATATAATCCACACTGTCCACTTGCATTTCTTCACTTCTGGGTCACTTGTTGGGGCTCCACACTCTGGTTTCTGCTACTACCATTCACCTGAAAGTTTGCAACTCCTCTGCAGCCATATTCAATGACTTTTTTATTTATTATCCTACACTCTGAGTTTGCTGCTGCATTACGTTTGTTTTAGTGTATTTGAAAAGCGAAAAACAAACCCTGAAATGCAAACACAGACTGATACCATGATAAAGGATACGGGAAATGGAAGCAAACATTCTGTGACAGTGGGCAGAAGAGTAATAATGTGTGTGGATTAGATGAAAACAATGTTTAAAGTGAGACCAAAATATGGAAGGGACATAAAAACACTTAGCGAAATAAGAGGGCTTGAGGAAAGAATGAAGGGCAAAAGCAGAGGAAAACTTGATATTAAGGAGCATATGCTGAGGTCAGGGTTCTGGACATGGCCCTTCATATATTTTACTTCATATAATTCTCACAATAAAGTCTTCATTTTGTATAAAATGAAACTGAGGCTCAAAGAGGTTAAATATTTTGCCAAGATGAAAACAGAAAAGCATATGGATCCCCAAGCCCATAATCTTAGTGTCAGGTTTCTCTAACACAGACATATGAACAGATGTCAACATCATTAGTCATCAGAGATGCAAACTAAATCACAATGAAGTACCACCTCACACCCACCAAAATAGCTGTCATTAATACATCAACGAAAAACAAGTGCCGGCAAGGATGTGGAGAAACGGAAACCCTCATGCGCTGTTGGTGGGAATGCGTATTGGTGCAGCCATTGTAGAAAACAGTATGGAGTTTCCTCAAAAGTTAAAAACTGAATTGCCTTTTGACCCAGGAATTCCATTGCTGGGAACATATCCTAAAAATCCTGAAACACCAATTCAAAAGAATATGTGCTCCCCTATGTTCATAGCAGCACTATTTACAAGAGCCAAGATTTGGATACAGCCTATGTGGGTTAGTAGATGAGTGGGGAAAAACACTATAGTACTTTTACACAATGGAATACTACACAGCAGTAAAAAAAAAAAAGAAATTCTTACTTTGGGGGTCAGGGTGGATAGAACTGGAGATTCTTATGCTAAGTGACATAAGGCAGTCAATGAAAGGCAAATACTGTGTTATGTCATTTATAACTGTAATCTAATGAACAAAATAAACTAATGAGCAAAATAAAATCAGAGGCACAGAAACATGGAACAGACTGACAGCTGTAGAAGAGGAGGGGGGAGGGGAAGACTGGTTGAAAGAAGATGAAAGGAAAATAAAACATATGCATGAACAATGGTATGGGACTGACTGTGTGAATGGGGGGAGAGAAAGGGGAGGGGGCAAAGGGTATAAAATTGGGATGACTGTATAACATCATAAAAAATGAAAACATGTTTAACTTTCAGGAAAAAAAGAGAGAAAAGGTGAGGAAGGACAGACAGATCACAAAAAAACCCAAAGAAAGCACAAGCAGCTACATTGTTTCAAATGTTTTCATCTTTGCTTCACTTAATCCACCTATCACAGTGTTTTTCACAAAGTAAGAATCAATATCCAGTCAGCTTCATACCTGATACACAAAAGCAGTTATTTTGTATGTCAACAGCAGGCTAGCTAGAGAGATGGGTGTGATTTAAACCTATGCTGTAACTGGGAGGCAGCTCCCCCTGGTTACAGCACCTTCGTGAGAGCTTGGAGATGGTTTGCTCTTATAGGGCCACACCTGCCTGGAGTAACTATGGCAACCAAGAAAGGCTGAAACTACAGAAGTGTTTGCAGGAGTAGTTGATTGTGGGAGGAGTCAGAAATGGGTTTTCAAAGGAAGATTCTTGCCAGGATTTAAGCCCAGGTGTGGCAGCCATGCTGGGCCTTAACTGCAGGGTTCTGGGGACGGAGAGGGGGTCTCCTTGACCATGCAATGTAGGAAGCAGGACAGCAGGATATAGCAGCCATGCAGAGCTCTCTCTCTCTCTCTCAGCAGTTTGAAAGAATACAGGAGACTATAAGGAGGACAATGCGAGACCATGTGGGAAAAAAGGGGTGAATGAAAAGGCTCTTGCTGGTGGGCCACAAGAAGGTGTCACACGGCACTGGATTAAGAACTGGAGATCGCAGTGGCAACATAGTTGGTGGTGCTGGAGGCCATGGGGGCCTGCCCAGCCAAGCATGGATTACTGGGAGGAGCCAGAAGCCTAGTCGAGCTAGGGACTTCTATTTCTTTTTCCTGAGATACATACCCGTGACTGGCCTGGTTGGGCAAAGCAGGGAAGGAAGGACTGTATGTGGAGCTTGTGGGTGTTTTAAAGGAACTTTGGGATTCTTAACGGTGACAGTACACCATTACTCTGACCCTGTGTAACTTTTGAATGAATAGTTCCTTTCCTTTTTATCAAAAATAAAGAATCCAATGATCTATGAATAAAATTTGCCCAAGGACACATGAATCAATAACATATTATTCAGCATTTATTCAATTAGTTATTACTTAGTAAACACTTATTAAATGCCCATTATGTGCTGAATAGTTGGCTATTTGAAGGATTTTATTTCATAAGGAATGTGACTGTTAGAAAAATACTACATCCTGTGAAAGGAGAAAATGATAACATTATTTGGAAATGGAATTTTGCTAAATATAAGAAGTGCCACCGACTAGAGATACTTCTGACCATGTGATGAAAAGTTAAAATACTGTTCATTTTTCTATTTTATTTTATAATTTTAGGTAACCCTGATTTGTATAGCATTAAGCTCCTCTTCCCTATGTCTTAAACTAGTTTGCAGCAGAGTGCGTGAAGTAGGGCCATTAAATCTATAATAAAGACAGTAAGACATAATGCCCAAGGTGGACAGAGTACTTGGTCATTCTCACTCTTAGAAGGAGCTTGTGATAATTCAGCCATTTCAGAGGTCCAGGGACCCACATGCCCACACGCCACTGTGGGCTCTTGGCTTGAGCAGGAAGGAATTCAAATGTGAGCTAGCACAGAGTCTGAGTTGACAGAGAGCTTATTTGTGAAGCAGTGGGACAGAGAGTGGGCTATGCCGCAGACAGAGCAGCCCCTCTCTAGTGGGATTTACTTCTTTACTGAGATTCATTTCATCAAGGGGTAGAGTCATCAATAAAGGAAAGGAATATTCAAGATTTTTCTGGGAAAGGGGTGCAGACTTCTCAGAAGAGCCCCAGTGGCCATGGTGTATCCTTATACGTGTTTTCTGTTTCCAATCTTAGCTGCATGGGGTGAGTCGGTTAACATGCTAATGTACTACCATAGGTATATAATGGGGCTAGGGGTTACCACAAAAATGAAATCAGTTGCCATGTTGAGTTAAGCTGGTCTTCTGCCAGTTCTAAGCCATAAATCCGGTTCTAAGCCATAAATCCATGGGGGTTGGTCTTACTATCTCCTTGATAGTCCTCGTAGCCCTTATCAGTTACAGCTGTTTTGCCACATACCCTATCTCAGTAATACATGCAGAAGTTCACTCTCAAGGAAGAGAAACCATCCCCTTACACGCAAACCTATGAGCAATATAATTCTCCTGAAGACCCTGCTTGTACACAGCAAAGATTTGTGAAAGCTTTAAGGAATAATCAGAAGTAAATGAGAATAGAAAAAGGAGATTATTCATGAAGAAAAAATCAGCCAAATTCCAGTCAAAGGCATGCTACAAAACCTAGCCAGTATGCTTCAAAACTGTCAAGGTTATCAAAATAAGGAAAGTCTAAGAAACTCTTAGCCAAGAAGAGCTCAAGGAACTGTGATGACTAAATGGAATGTGGAATCCTGAATGGGATACTGAAGGAGAACAAGAACTAAGGAAATCTGAATAAACAATAGACTTTAAGTAATAATAATGTCTCAATATGGGTTCACTAATGGTAACAAATGTGCCATATCAATACATTAATAACAAGGGAAGCTAGGTGCCAGGGATGTGGAAACTCTCTGATTTCTCTGAAATTTTTCTGTAAATCTAAACCTGTTCTAAACTTTAAAGTCATTATTTTTTCCTTTTAAAAAAGATTATTTGTACTGAACTTACCTTAGGTGACATTAAGAGCATGGAGACCGTTTATAAATCTAAAAGTTAACATTAATGGTTAAGATGAACTTGTTTAGGGATATTAAAAATAGGAAGGATAAATACACCTAGCGGTAACAGAGAAAGGTGATTTAATTTACTGGAAATCCTGAAGATGAAAATTTGATTGAGAGTGTCTTTTGCAAATCATGACCCATTGAAAAGTAAAATAGTTTTGAGGAGCAATAGAGCTCCGTATGTTTAGGGTTATATTTGCACCAGCACACTATTCCATTTACAGGAAAATCAAGGGTGTTGAAAACAGAGCCCTTTCCCACCCAGTCAATTGCTTTCTAACTTATATGAGTTATTATGTAAAATGGACTTAATCTTTTATCATCCATTTAAGATATTATCCTTCATTTGAGACCACAGGAGTTATTACATATCAAAAGTGACATTTTTCTCTTCAGTAAATTCTCATTCAGTTCCTATATTAACTGGAGCAACAGTTTTAGTGTGCTTAATCAAAATTCTTTATGGATTTTTTTATTTCATACCAGTTATAGTATAGTATAGTCTTTAACAAAAATAATAATTAAAATATTCATTTGAAGAACCATAATGACACTTTTCTCTTCAGTCCTTTTAAGGGAATCTGTCAAAGGAACCAAGATTGTTTGTCAATCCGTACTCCCCAAAGGTGTCATCATAAGTTGATGGTTTAACTATTTTCTTAGTTTTCCAGTTACTTATAATTTCTCTATAGGTGTCATTTCGCAATTTGAATTTAAATAACTCATAAATAACTTAGATTTATTGTCACGCCTATAAAACATAAATTTTTGTGGCCCAACATTCATTCAGTTTTAACATACCTGACAAACATGTAAGTGATTACAATTAGTCTGTTATTTTATACCACACACTTTTGAAAAGGAGAGGTACACCTTTCCACCTTTCCACCTTTCCATAGTTATAATGCCATTTGCAAAATGGCAAATTGTGAATTTTTGTGAAGTAAAATGCCATATTTGGTTTATTTATATAAGCCTTTATATGCAGTGTTGGTACATAAGATTTATTTCCATCTTATGTCATATTTTTGGCTTAAATTCAGATTTTTCATAGTTTCATTTACCCCTTTTGTAATAAATTTCTCATTTAGGATTTATATCCTCCCAACATCATTGAATGTGTGTTTAATGAATTTATATAACTGTATATATTTTTAAATCTGTCTCACTTTTTAATATCTTCACCTCTATGATCATATCAACACTAACTACCAAGCTCCTTTGAACAAAGATTTATTTGAAGGCAAAATTTTAGCTATAGTTCTGTGCTTATAATACTCTTTAAATCCTACACACACACATACACACACACAGTTTATCTAAATCTCTTCAAAAGTTTTTTTTTACTATTTCTACATTTTTTCCTTGAAAACAATTTTTACTCTGTAAGTGGAAAACACATATTTGACTCACATTCTCATCCCATTGAGAAGGTGACACATTCTGTCTCCTTCAACAATCCACATCCTTTAAGTCAACTTTGAGCCATTTATTAACCAGAATAAATGATTGTGGTTATTAAACTTAGGGAAAAAATCTTTAACTTCTCTCATATCTTTTTGTTTTTTTAATCAACCAAATAATGTTCACATTAGTACACAAACATACTACTAGATTTTTTTTTAAAACATAGAAATAGCATACACTAATTTTCAACTCTTTATCTCTTGACTATTAATATCATTTAGGGATACAAATGAAACTTCAAAAGAAACAAGCCTTAAATAATTTAGTCACACTTTAAAACAATCCTTTCTAGAGAGTTCACAGAGGACTTTGGATTTCACTGCTGGCATATTTACTTTTAAAACAAGTTTTGAATGCCCCTGTCCAGAGCTATCAGCTTGATTTTGGCAAATACTAGTGCTTAAGTAATTTCAGGTTTCATGTCTAGCCACTTTACTTAAAATTCCTAATACTGTTAGGATGCCTAAGTCCAATTATCTTTTAAACTTTAAATATAGGTGTTATCTATTCTCCATTGCATTAATCCTTCACTTGAAATATTTTAATACATAAGGAAATGAATCAGCATGAAGTGGGATAAGTTAAAATCTTGCTACAGAGTTTATAGAAACCTGGATGCAATTTGGGAAAAATCTGCACAGACTTAAAGTTGTTAATTATGAGGAAATTGGAACATGAAAAAAATTGGTAACAGAGAGGAAAAAATATGAAAGCAAAGTATTTGTTAATCATTTTTACTGTTATTCTATTACAGTTGTCCCAATTTCCCCCCTTTCCCTCCTCTGCCCATCCCACCCACCACTCCCAGAGCCAATTTCCCACACTGCTGTTCATGTCCCTGGGTCATGCATATGTGTTCTTTAAGCAAAGCATTGTTTAATTTTTTCTTATAATATTTTATGAAACTAATTG
This sequence comes from Trachops cirrhosus, assembly GCA_028533065.1. Classification (NCBI taxonomy): domain Eukaryota; kingdom Metazoa; phylum Chordata; class Mammalia; order Chiroptera; family Phyllostomidae; genus Trachops; species Trachops cirrhosus. The sequence goes on along the minus strand of CM052544.1, from coordinate 83,418,944 downwards.
GCCTAAAATGTGAGACTTTAATGCAGAAAATACTATACCCCATCAAAGTTATACAGAAAAGTTATTACGAATAGTGTGCATTTACCTCCAAGAATGCAAGCCATCGACCCATTACAAGCTTGACCACAGTCACTGAGAGTACTCTTCCCCAAAGCAGCACATTCATTGTTCCAAGACCTTGAGAGGGACCCAAAAAAATATTTATAAAACAATTTAAATCTTGAAGAGTAGTTTTTAGGATTAAGAACCTTTACTTCCTTATGTAACAATGCTATCATTAATTCTGTTTTTACATTATAAACTAAAGAGATTTGGAGATGGAATTCAGATTTTTGTATTAGTGAGAAATCATAGTAGAATGTTAACTGAATTATCTCCAAATCTGCATCTGATTTGAAGTGATGGTTTATAAGTGCAATATATTTTTCTGGGTCAATTACTTCTGTGCTCAGTAAAAATAAAATTCTAACCAATAACAGAGGTTGAAATTAAAGAATGAGAAAAAGCATGAAACTTTCTCTATGATTAGTTACCTACTTGGGGATTTCTGAAAGAACAAATTTATTGAGTTAATGTAATGAGCTAGTCTGAGATTTCTTCCAAGAACATCAGCTTGTCTAATTAGGTTTTTGGACAATTTGCCAAACATAAATAAGTTACAGGAAAAGTTTCTAGTTTCTATGAGTAATATATTTTTCATATCATTCCACTTCATGAAATTTGGCCTTTTTTCAAATCCCTCATTTATTCTTAAGTATTAGTAACTGGTGGTTACTCTTTTATTGATTATAGCAACATCCTTGCATTTCTAGGTAAATCACTGTAGACTGACACCTTCCAACAAACTACTTCCTTTACAATAGTTCTGGGTTCAGCATTTATTTTCCCTTCTGGCTTTCCAGAATCTAATAGAATCTGATAGAATCTAACCATGTGGGTCATTTTCATGACTTAAATTTTCATAACTCTAAGAACCGGTGTTTGCATGAATGGTTAAAAATAAAAAATGTAGCAGAACATTAGTAAATATTATGAAAGGCACCTTATTTACCTCAGCTTATAGCATTCTCACAGTTTAATTATGTATGTTTCCAATATGTTTCCCAAATGGCCAAGAAGCAATAAATATGTGCTGAACTACAAGCCGAAATTTTTTGCTTGATTTTGACATTAAGGATATAAAATATAAGCTAGGACACAAATGAGTATTTGTTTGTATTCATACTGAATAGCAATGGGGGAGATTTGGATTTTATGGCCCTACTTCTGTTGCATAGGGTCATTTTTGTCTCCATACATTTGAAAGAAGTCTGTCGACTACCCTTAATTATAATTGATAGGTGGCATTCAGCTGAACCCTGCTCAGAAGTTCTCCTGGTCCTTTATTTTCAAATAATAAACAAAACCTTGTGAGGAAATCTTTTTCAATCTTCTGACCAAGGAAGCTGATAGTGATTAAATATAATTTAGCATCTGTTCTGACCAAATTCACTATACCTAATATATGGCCTGAGGTCTTTTTTCCCCTTTATTCATTTTTCCCAGTTTTATTAAGATTCAATGGAAAACACTGTATTATAAGTTGTTCAACATAATGATTTGATATATGAATATAATGTGAAATTATTACAATTAGTTTAATTAACATCTATTACCTCATATAATCACAAATTTTTTTCCTGTGATCAGAATATGTAAGTTCTACTCTCTAAGAATTTTCAAATATATGATACACTATTGCTAACTATACTCACCATCTGTACAACACAGCCCCAAGTATTTATTCATCTCACAACTGCAAATTTGTCCATTTTTGTGTGCTCCTCACCTCACATCGCTGGCAACTACCAACTCATTTTCTGTTTGTAATTCATTTTTTAATTCTTCATATAACTATTATGTAGTATTTGTCATTTTCTGTCTGACTTATTTCACTTTTGACATAATACCCTTGAGGTTCATTTACATTGTTGCAAATGGAAGGATTTCCTTCTTTTTCATGTCTGAGTATGGCTCCTTTATATATATACATATCACACATCTTTATCTATTTATCTATTGTTGAGCATTTAGGTTGTTTCTATGTCTTGGGTATTGTAATAATGCTGCATTAAACATGAGGTGCAGACATCTCTTTGAAATAATGACTTTGTTTCCATCAAATATACGAGGTCTGTCCAGAAAAAGTCCAGCCATTATTAATATAACAAGAATGGTTTGCAAGACAGAAATGTAATGAAGGAGAGTGGCAGCCAAAGAGAGTGAACTGGAATGCACATGCGTGAACAATGATGACTTCACTGTACTAGTCAGTGGGAGCAGTAGATACCATTGAGTGCACATGTACTGTGTAGTTGTCATGTTCAAAATGACTGAGTGAGTAGAGAAAAGAATCGGCATCAAATTTTGTGTTAAGCTTGAACATTCCTCCACAGAAACTATTCCAGTGATTCAGAGGGCTGCAGCTATGGGCCACTGGTGATTGGCAGCTTCATCATGACAACACACTCATTCAAGTATCACGTCTTATGCAGAATTTTTTGGTGAGACATCAAATCACCCAGGTGACCCAGCACCTCTACAGCATGGATTTGGCACCCTGCAACATCTGCCTTTTCCCAAAACTAAAATCACCTTTCAAAGGGAAGAGATTTCAGAGTGTTGATGAAATTGAGGAAAATATGACAGGGGAGCTGATGGTGATTGGGAGACCTGTGTGAGGTCCCAAGGTGCCTACTTTGAAGGGGACTGAGGTGTTGTTGTCCTATGTACAATACATCTTGTACCTTGTATCTTCTTCAATAAATGTCTCTATTTTTCATATTACATGCCTGGATCGTATACCCAGAAATGGAATTGCTGGATCATTGGCAGTTCTATTTTTAATTTTTAAGGCTCTTTCATGCTGTTTTCCATAGTGGCTGCACTAATTTATATTCCCACCAACAGTGCACAGGGTTTCCCTTTCTCCACACCCTTTTCTGAGGTAATTTTAATTTAACATCATGAAGTAATAAATACATGGTGTCATAAATCTTTTTTAAGTAGCAGTTAAACCACACCATAGGCCTTTTTCACCTGCCATCCCACACAGCAGACATGGGTGAAAGAAAAGAAAAGAAAGAAAGTGGGTGATAGAAAGGAAAAGGCAGGCTTCTCAGACTGTTCTTGCTCATGAGGAAGGCCAGAGCACCGGCCTAGAGCAGGCTGCAGGTATCCAGCTGAGCTCCTGTGGGCTCCAAAGAAAACTTGAAAATCCTAATTAATATTTGAATGCACTGTATTTAGAAATAAGCTTAATATCCATGCTGTGCAGATGTAACAGGTAAGTGGCACTCTGAAAGACAGATTACAATGGTCATCACTTGACCATTGGTCACCATCACGTGAGAAAAGGAAACTTCCAGTGCTGAAGCGTAGATGGTAATAAGGTGTTGATTTGTTTTGGTCTTTGTTTCAGTTTGTGGAAGACAAAGGTAAAGGGTGATTCGTAGTTCTCTCTCTTACATTTTCCTCTGTCACCTATTTATCTGTTTTCCTTGAATTAGGCTTCTTATAATAAATATAGGAGGACAATGTGACTATTTGTGGGAAGGTAAAAGTGACAAAACAGGCTGATTTTCTGGAATCTAAAACCGTGTTTTCTGAGTATCTCCTCTGACAACCCCTTTCATGTAAGGCTTCATTGTCTTCTCTGTGTTGTTAAACGGTACGAGTCAAAGCTGTTCATCAATTTACCCACTCTCCCATCCTGGTTGCTCCCGCACTCTCTTGCCATATTAATAGTTCCCCTGAAATCCTATCACTTTGCTGGAGGATTGATGTAAGTCTCCAACAATTAACATAATTACAAGCCTGATTATCTTCTAATTGCATTATGAGTATTTGGTTATTCACTACACAAATTAGAGAAAATTAAAGAGGAGCAAGATCCTGCCGTGTGGGCGTCAAGCTTTCTAAAACAGTTATGAGCATTTGAATGCAAAGCAGTAAGCCAAAGGCAAAGACTGTTTTATATTTCTGTTGGCTAACAGTTGATACATTTCACTTTGGAGAATGGTACAATCCTTTATTTATTTATTTTGACTAATGGCACACAAAATTCTCTCTGAATGGTTTATAAATTTTATCTAAAATACCAGAAGCATAAATAAGCTGGTTCATGTAATAAGATCTGTGATCAAAAATAAATAAATAAATGACAGTTCAAAGTACTCTAAGTCAGACATGGAAGCTGTAACTAAAAACATCAATAATTTTTTTTCTCATCGTCATCACCATCATCATCCTGGGAACGTTCTTCATAGTGAAAAAAATTATGCATTAAATTCTGAAGTAACTCTGAAGTATGTGGTCTTTATAGATCATGCTGCAATATCAGACTCAGATTAAATTTCTCATTAAGTAGAGGGAAGAAGTATCTAAGATTGAATAACCTTTGGTGGAACAGGTAGAGTTGGCCCTCCCCTTACTATGCTACTATGTAATATTCTCTCACTCCATCCTTGCTGCCACCCTTATGCTTGACCCTCCATGGAGAACACACTCCTTTTAATATTATGACCAGACCTGTTAACACACATCAAAACAAACAGAAGAAAACACTGTTAAGGTAATTAAACAAGGAGGCCATTACTCTGAAGTGGCTCTAATGCCTCGGTAGCCTAAGTAAACAAACTGAAACCTAAGCCAGAGTCAAGTCCTGCAAATGCCTGCAAGTTGAGAAATCGAAAGCTAAGAATCAACATCATCAACAACCAATGAGGCTTTCCCAAATAAAACAAGCAAGCTACAGCCAATCAAATAATTGTCTTGCTTTGCTTCTACATCGGCTTTATAAAAGCCTTTCCCAAACTCCTGTTGGCAGAGTACCCCTAACCACTTTCAGTATGGCACTACCATACTCAAATCGCCTCTTCAAAGATGTAATGCACCTCAGTTAATCTCTTAACAACACAAAACATACAGTTTTCCTTGGGTCCTCATGATACTTTTGGGACCAGCTGAATATTTCAAAGAGAACCTCACTGAATGCTAAGGGAGAAAAAATAAAAATAATTGGAGAAAAAACAAACAAAAACAATCAAGTTTTCAAACTATCTGTCCCTCCCTCCATAAGAATTCCCCGAGCACCACTCAGGCTCTCTTTTGCCTTTGGCTCCTTGTCGACATCCACGAGGCACGTGTTACATTACTTCCTGTCCCATTAATGCAATATTTTGGATGCTGTGATTTTTTGAAAGTCAAGAATTGCGCTCAGGTTTCCCACACCCTCTCAAGCTCAATCAGTGAGAAAAGATGAGCTATTTCCATGACTATTTGGCTGGGCTAAGTGATTCTAACAAAGACCTCATTCAATGCATCCAGGAAAACTGTGTCCCCTACCTTAACAGATCCTGGTGGGACATGATGTAACCCTATGTGGTCAGGAGTAGGAGCACCAAAATACTTGCCTCAATGTAGCTCTTACTCAGAAATCTCTAAACTTTAAAAAAAAAAATACCCGGCATTGGATAGGCGATGGTAGGAGTGTGCTAGAAAAGACCCTGATAGCATCATCCTTGCTGACAGCTGAAATCTCCTTGCCAACTCACAGTCATGGCCTGAGGGGGAAAAACCAAACATCAGTAATTCTAAATGTGCTTTTGAGAAAGCTGGAGCCCAAGTAAAACGTTCTTTGGGTTTTTTTCCTGGTTAAATAGACACCTCAACTGTTGCATAAATCACTATTTGTAACATAGTAACAACCCTCTACTCTGAACTCCCATAATACTTGTCTGATCTAGTTACTTGACACTCATCCATTTACTGAGTCAAGAGTTATTTAATGAGCACGTATTATGTGTTTGACACAGGAGCAAGGCAGATGCAAGCCTGCCATCCTGGAGCATGTAGTCAAGTAAGACACACTCTCAGAACTGCATGTTTGAAGGTAGTGGAAGCACAGCGTGCTCATATAAAGGGACAATAATGAAGAGAATTTAACTTTAGTAAGAGCAAGCCAAGCCAAGCCAAGCTGAGTGTGGCGGAAGTAGTGGAAGGTCAGTAGAGGAAACACAAATGTGCCAATATGAGAAAGATAAGGAAACAACATGTGCAAAACCCTCAAGGTATGTGACTGCGGTGCCTTTAGGAAGTAGTATAACTTGTGATGGCTGGCTGGCACATGACGTGTGAAGCAGGGAGTGCTTTTATAACTTATGTAACATCTGGTTCATCAAAATTTCCATTGATCATTTAGTGTCTGTCTTGAAGTGTAATCTCCACAAGTGCAAGCACAGTATCTGTCCAGTTCTTCACTGAGTGTTCTGTGCTAATACCACCTGGTGCAGACTAGGGGCTTGGGAAACACTGGTGTAGTGAGAATGACTCGAGATGAGGTTGGGAAACGACCAGGAAGCAGAGCATCAGGGGAATTACAAGCCATGTTAGGGGGTTTGAACATTATCCTGACCACAGTGGAAGGTTATCTAAGGGATTTAAACATGAGAAGAACATGATCCCATTTGAATTTTGGAAATGTAGTTTATTTATTCATTTAATAAATAGTGTTGAGTTTCAGGTAATGTGATAGTGTCTGGAAATATAATGGTAAGCAACACCAGATATGGCCTTGGCTTTTATAAGGCTTAGAGTCTATTGAGAGTATAAATGAGATAAATGCTGTGCAGAAAGAAACAGTGTCTGCTCAGATCAAGTAGCAATGGAACCTGAACTAGACTGCTGGGTTAAGAGAGTTTTTCCTGGGGACATGACAGTTGGGCTGAGCTGTGTAGCAGGAAATTAAAATAAAAGCAATATTGTTGAAGCTTGTTCACTTATGCCTTACATTAGAATTTATTTCCAACTCCACTTTTAATGCAATAGTACAGAATAAAGATGTTCACACCATCAATATACATAATATAAATTGTAAAATGTTCATGCTATTAATATGTATAATAAAAATTATGAAATATAAACTCATTCAGAAAAAAATAAAATGCAGAACATCTAAAATATGATATAATAATTTGAAATAATTATCATAAAATTAGTCAACTTTGAATCTAGTTGTCCTCTAAAGTGCAAAACATAAAAGCAAAAAATAAAGGACTTTTATTTTACTGTTACAGAAATTATTATAATGCACCTGACTGAGTACCGTATTTGTTCTACTTTGTACAAAGACTTTGTAGCCTAACTTTCCCAGCTACTAGTAAGGACCAAGAAGACCCACCTAATAAACAATCTTCTACAGTTTCTCCAAAACCAGTAACCAACATTTACCATCCAAACTTCCTCCCAGACAGCCAGGCTGATTGACTAGGAGAGAGAGCATGGATGGGCAATCCACGCTTTATAATCAACAGTGATGTCCATGAAAATCAGTGGGTTAAACAACTGTTGTCCTCAGAAGCTTCCTTATGCCCTTACCTCAAAGATTATTCTTCATGAGCTCATCCGTCCATGCCTCCCCAGGCTTCCTCCAAGGCAGAACTAACTAAACAAGAGTTATTCCTCCTCTCTTTCCTGTTCGCTTCTTTGTAAGGTGGAGGTTTGTAACAGCAAATGTTAACCAGGGGAAAGGCTCTCTCTCCAGGGCCATCAACGTGAGGTATCCAAAGTTCAACCTTTCAAAAGACCTACACTATCCAGTCATTTTTAGCAACTGTGTCCTTTACTCCCCTCATTCTTGCCTCAAAATACATATTTACAAAAACCTTTCAACTGTGCCAGTTCTGATCCTTTGCTGTGTCACTTGACAAGGTCTTGTAGAGCACTAGAGCTTTCTCCAAGGATGCTATTAACACATTTTGTTTCTAGAGCCTAACTTTGATAACTTTTTCTACTTTCATAAAAAGTATCTCTGAATACCACCTTTGGCCCAGTAGTGATGACTCTTCAGATAACATTCCAATTACTCCAAAAATTAACATTCTAAAAATTAAAGCTATTTTATTAAAATAGCCAAAAGGTTATTTTCCTTTTTAACTTCATTATTGTGCAAAAATATACATTTTTAAAATTAATTTCAAATTTTTTAATTTGTATAAACATTTGTAATTAATAGAAATATCTCAGGTGGGATTTCGAGACTTTCCTTGTTGGACGCTCCATGTTGTGAAAAACAAATGAAAAATGTGTAAGTGATCAGAAAACAGTAAGCCGCCTCACAGAGGAAACGGATTATTATTGAAAAATTTTTACATTTCTTAGAACACTTGGTGTGGCACTTTGGGAAATCTCAATTCTAAATTAATTATGAAACAAAGTAATTAATATATAGTTGGACTTATACAGTCCAAAAGTACCATAGTACTTTCATACACCATTTTATGCATTTATTATAAAATGAAACAATTTCTGGGAAAATAAAAGTAAAAAAAAATTTCCATTGTAGGTGAAATGATTAAGCCATGATACCAAAGATGGAAAGCCAAAGAGACCTCATTATTATTTTTCCAGGGGAAGTGGTTTTATTTTATAATGCTTGGTGGAAGATTTACCATGAGGTTACCATTAGCCTAACTTTGTTTTTTAAAAAGACTCTATTTTTCAGAGAAGTTTTAGGTTTGCAGCAAGAGTGGAAGATACAAAGATTCCCATATGCCCCCTACCACCACCACAAGCCCCCCTCCCCTCCAGCAACGCCCCTGCTAGAGCAGCACATTAGTTACAAGAGAGGAGCCTGTGTTGACACATCATTTCCATCCAAAGTCCACAGCGTACAATAGGTTCACTCTTGGTGCTGTTCATACAATGGGTTTTGACAAGTGTGTGATGGCAGGTGTCCACCATCGTATTATCATATAGAGTAGTTCACTTCCCAAAAACTCCTCTGTGCTTTCTGCCTATTCATCCCTCCTGCCTCTCACCCAGGCACCCACTGCCATTTAGACAAACTTTTATAAGAGTAACACAAGTTCTACAAGATGTTTTAAAATGACATTTTATCCTTGATCTATTGGTAACAAAATCTTCTTTGTGGGTGCCTCTCTCCTACCACACCAACTCCTACCTTTAAAAAAGTCCCTTTGCTCTATCATAGAACATTGAATAAAAGCCTGTAAGCATTAGTGCAGAGGAATTCATCAAATATTTAAATTTAAATACCAGTGATGCAATCATTGAAAAAATATGAATTGAAAACTTCCAAGGTAAGCTCTGGGGAAAGAGCAATGAACACAAGAGGTTCAAGTCCATAATCTTGTCTCACTTACTATATTCTGACGATAACATCAGATGCACCACGGTTCTGGGTGCTGAGATGGTTGGTACCCTTTTCCAGCTTGCAATCCTGCTTATTGTGCTTACCTGTCCAGAAAGCAACAAGATAAGGTGGTAAACACAAGATTCTTAGGCCCCAAATTGTACCTCATGGTCATCTTTGTCATGGCTCCTTACAGTATGAAAATTTTTATTATTATAGGTTTGGTTCAGAAATGTCAGAATTAGAACAAAGGGGTTAGAGTTAATGTAATTTTGTTTTCCTTAAATCATTTATCTAAACATTCCAAGCAGAAATTTCTAAGCTAGGTGACTGTAAAAGCAGGGACAGTCGGGGTTTCTTCTCATTGCAATCTCCATGGCAGTCCTAATAAAAATAACTGTTATCATACTTGGGTTGTAAATTAAATGCTTCATATATGTGTGTATGTGTGTATGTATGTATATACACATATAATTAACCTTATCATATCCCTATAAAATATTATTGCCCACATTTGCCTCCCAAAATACTATGCAAAATCAAAGCATATCTAGTTAGTATAAACATTAGCCAAAAGGGTGATACATTCTTAAATAAAATGTTTTAAAAAATTATTAGCTGCTAATATTTTAAAAACTAACAATAATCAAAACAATAGCAGTAGATACCACAAACACAAGTAAAAGTAAATTTAGTAGTCCCTCTTTCACTTCTTCATTCCATTCTTTTAGCAAAGAAATATCAAACACACACTCTGTGCCTAGTTCAATGCTAATTTTAGGAGATGCCATGGTTCATAAGACATACCCCCTGCCTTCCCAGATGGCAACAAAAGCAACAAGTACCTGGGCAATTAAAATAATGTTTATTATGAATCATTATGCTATGGGTATTTATAGGGTGGCCAGAAAACCAACATGCATACTAAATAGATATTTGCTGTATACTCCTCTCTAACCTCCACAAAAATGGTTAAATTTCCCTGGGTCCTTCTGAATATGATATTGGAAGTCATCATGAATCTCTCTGATAGAAACGTTTGATTTTTCTGCTCTTGCTAACTGAGTCTTGAGTAGACCGAAGTTACCCAAGCTTTTTTTCAGTAACTTCAAACAGTGACATGACAGAAGATATCTAGAAGAACAGAGGAGAAATAAAGCTTTGGTACAGAATGAGATAGAACACAGGTTTCTTTTTTGCTTTATGATTTTATTTATTTATTTGTAGAGAGAGGAGAATGAAGAAAGAGAGAGAGGGAAAGAAACATCGATAGGTTTCCTCTTCCACGCCCCATCAAGGGTACCTGGCCTGCAACCCAGGAATGCACCCTGACAGGGAATTGAACTGGTGACATTTCAGTTTGTGGGACGACACCCTAACCTACTGAACCACACCAGTCAGGACACACAGGCCTCTTTTAATTAATGTGCACAGACACTTTGTGGCCGCTGTGATCATTTTCAAGACAATACCTACCAATACCCTAGGCTGAAAAGGTAGATTTTCTGTAAGTTGTCATATCAACTAAAAAAAAAGGTGTTCCATGAAAAAAATGGTTCATTCTGTCTGCAACCAGAAAAATCACAAACGTGCTTTTCCCTGGAGACAACCTCAACATGTCAGTATGCAGCATACATGCCGTATTTATACTGAGCCGTTTCATCACACAGAATATATAAAAATGGTATGTACTCAAGGACTGATATTTAATGAAGATAAGTATCTTTACTGCTTAAGCAAGGATATTCTTAAGTGAAACTATCTCTTTTCTTTTGCAACTGCATGGAGGTAAAGAACATAATGACTTCTAGTACACTTGGTGTCACTAACTTGATTCATGCTAAAGTCCCAGCAGTTTTAGCCACATGGCTCTGCACCAACCATTGCTTTAGTACCATCAGTGCAAATGTTAACAAAGTGCAAAAAGCAAATGACATCTTGGACATCTCAGAAATCATTGGCAGACTTCACTCTGAGGAAGGCTGCACTTGAGCGTTTCACCCTATTCTCCCCCTACTCATCCTTATTCCCTCACATCCTCCACTCTTTTCTAGTGACTTTTTATTTTTGAGTTCTTGGACCCATAAAACACAGTGAATATTCCTCCTATGTTCTCCTATAATACATTGTACAATGTGAGAGAAATGAAAATAAAGTTTGAGATGCTACTGTTTTTAAATCTAACAATGATAAAGATATCAGAAGTTGATAAAAACAAAAACAAATTAAAAGTGAATTTACTAGTTCCTCTCTCACTTCTTCATTCCATCTTTTTGAGCAAAAAATCATTACATATTATGTGCCCAGTCTACTTCTAATTTTGAATGTTATTCTAGTGGGATCTCATCAAGTAAAATACTTTACTCTATGAAAGACTCTGTTAAGAAGATGAAAAATACAAGGTACCCCTGGCCGGATTATTCAGTTGGTTGGAGCATCATCCCATGCATTAGAAGGCTGTGGCTTCAGTTCCCAGTCAGGGCACAAACCTAGGCTGTGGGCTCCATCTCTGGCTGGGGCGCATACAGAAGGCAACTGATCAATTATTTCTCTGTCATATCAATGTTTTTCTCCCTTCCTCTCTCTCTAAAATCAATAAAACATATCCTCAGGTGAGAATTTTAAAAAAGACAAGTTAAAGAATAAGAGAAAACATTTGCAAATCATATTTCTAACAAAAGACTAGAATCTAAAATATATATGAGGGGGGAACCACAAAAAACCATAATTATCTTATGAAGGGTGGGGCTCTTGTAGCACAGGCTTCCCTGGCTAGGGGAGTGTTCTAGGAACCCAGCTGGCATTGTTGTGAGAGGCTGCTTTTGGCTTCAGTGAATTTTTCTGAAGACTCTTTCAACTCCTTTACCCATTTCTTGATGAATGATTTATTGAGGACACCTGCCCACACCGTGCTGCGTGTTCAGCAGTTTTTGACCAAAAACAGCATGGCCCCTGTGCCCCACCCTCCCTATTCACCCAATCTCTCCGCAGAGGGACTTTTTGTTGTCTTCCTGGATGAAAAAAGCCCTCAAAGGGAAACGTTTTGCTGATGTGTAAAAGGTGAAACAAAAAACGGCAGAAGCACTAAAAGGCTTCAAAATACATAAGTTCAAACCTGTTTTGAGCAGTGGAAAAAATGTCTCAATAGGTGTATTGCATCAAGTGGAGAGTAGTTTGAAGGTGACTGATGTTCAAACATGTAAGAATAAATACACAAATTTTTACAAATAAATGTTGGATTTGTTTTGGTCCCACCTTGTAAATAACTTTCAAAATTCAATGATTGTTTTAAAAAAGGAATACAAATCAAAATAAACCACAAACATGAACAGACAGTTCACCAAAGAGCACATTCAACTGGCAAATAAGCTCATAAAAATATGTTTAACTTTATTAGCCTTAAGAATACACAAATTAAAACCAAGTTATCACTACACATTTACCATAATAAAATGCAATGGCAACACAAAATGACAGTGAGGATGCAAAGAAACTGAGTTATTCATACACTATTTATGGGAATGTAAAATGGTACAAATAATTCTGGAGAAAGTTTGACAGTTTCTTATAAATCTAAATATGCAACTGTCCAAAGTCTAACAATTTCACTTATGGGCATTTATCCCAGAGAAACAAAATATTATGTTCACAGAACCTACACACAAATATTCATAGAAGCTCTATTTATAATAGTCCCAAACTGTAAATAACTTAAATGCCTTCCAAAGGGTGAATGGCTTAATAAACTTTAGTATATCCACATCAAGGAATATTATTCAGCAATGAAAAGAAACTATTAATGTATACCAGAACTTGGATGAATCTCCAGGAAATTAGGCTGAGTGAAAAAAAAGCCCATCCTAACAGATTATATACTGTATTATTAACGTAATGCAATATTCTTGAAGTTAGAAAATTACTAATATAGATAACATATTAATGGTTGCCCAAGGTTAGAAAGAGAGAAGAGAATTCTTCTCCTTTATTCTGGAATAGAAAGTTCCAGAGTACACAACTCACAGTTTTATAGTGTGCCCTTTCTGAGCAACATGATGAAATCTCATTTCTGCCTGATCCATCTTGCCTGGGATATGAATCATCTCTTTGTCCAGAGTATCCATGCTGTATATGCTTCCTGCTCATTGGTCACCTAGTAACAGTCTCGATTATTAGGTCGACTTTCATAGTCTCTCCGTGCTTGTGCTCAAGTAACCCCTTAGTGTAAGCTATGTCACACTGCCTACATCACTCACTTCACTTCACCTCATCATGTGGACATTGTGTCGTCTCACATTATCACCAAAAGAAAGGTGAGTACAGTACAATGAGCTATTTTGAAAAAGACCACATGCACACAACTTTTATTATAGTATACTGTGATGATTGTTCTATTTCTATTAGCTATTGTTGTTAATCTCTTACTGTGTTTAATTTATAAGTTAAACTTTATCACAGGTATGTAAATGGAGGAAAAAAGAGTCTATATAGGGTTCAATACTATCTGTAGTTTCAGGCATCCATTTCAGGGGGGTTGGGATATTTCCTCCCTCAAATAAGGGGGGACTATAGGAGTTAGTAATACTGTACTATATACTTACAACTTGCTAAGAGAGTAGATCTTAAGTGTCCTCATCACAAAAAGAAATGATAAGGATGTGATGTGATGAGGGTGTTAAGTAATGCTATGGTGGTAATAACATTGTGATAATTAAATGAATCAAATCAACACACTGTACACCTTAAACTTACACAATGTTATATGTCAACTATATATCAAGCTGTAAAAAATTAAACATAAAATTATATTATCTTGCAATCTCACTTCTGAGAATACACACACAAAAAATGAGAGACATTCAAAAAGATATCCGTACACCCGTGTTTATATGAGCATTATTCATAATCGCCAAAAGGTGGAAGCAACACAGTGTCATCGGCGGACGACTGAGTGCACATACACATAACGGAATGTTACTTAGCCTGGAAAAGGAAGTCTGAGACGTATTGCAACTTGAATGAGGCTTGACATTCATCCATCATGCTAAGTTGTCAATCATAAATGAGAAAATGTTTTATAATTTCACTATCTGAGGTACCTAGATTAGTTAAATTCATAGAGACAAAGAGCGTAGAATGGTGGTTGTCAGAGACTGGGAAGGAGGAGAAAATGAGGAGTTATTATTTAGTGAATGTGACGTTTCAGTTTCAGTTTCAGAGAGAAAGAAGTTTTGATGAATGGTGATATGGTCGCACAACAATATGAATGTACTTAATGCCACTAAATGGCACATAGGTTTAAATGGTAAATTTTGTTACATATATTTCATCACAATAAAAAATATTTTAAGGACACATTAAAAAATAGCAACGAAAAAACCATGGACAGGTACAACAATGTGAAAATAATAACAAATGAAGAAAATATATCTTTTTTAAATCATGTTTTTTGAAAAAAATTTTAAAATAAACAAAATCTGCTAGTCTTGCATAGATATGTATAATAACAATGTGCTGTGGCTTTAACATAACATATCTCCAGCTATTTATAATTTGATCATAAAGTCTTATAATTTGGTCCTAAATATTTTGAAGACATTATATTTAAGTAGGAACTACACAAATAACTGTGGAGTGAATATATGGATTGAAACACAAAGCAATGACATGATGTTTATTATAAATCTAGAGTCGAACGCTAACTTCCTGGAGATGTGATTCTGCCATAGTGAAGGTGAAACACAAAGTCCTGCTCTGTTGCTTCATCACCTTATTAAAGAAGGTTGACTCTGTACTTAGGTGGCAGGACAATAATTTATTTCTGTCACTTTGTTTATTCACCTCCAGCAAGGTAAATATAAGGTGTTACTTTTTATTTATTTAGCTTTTAGAAGATACCCACTCCATCACAGGATACATATTCTATTAGGAATGTAATTCTCTTCTCTTCTTTTGGTAGAAAGTATATCAGATTTATAATAAAAGCTTTCTACACATAAAATGTTAACACTTCTAAGGAAATATGTGAGAACTCTAAAGAAAATTAATCAATGGTAATATTACATTGTTTCATTCATGTGAATTATTACACTAAATCAAAAACAAAATTACTCTTGTTATTGATAACATATGAGTAAATATCTCAATTTCACATGGTTTTAAAAGAGGAATTGATTATGGTGAGTCAAATAGATTCTTACATGGATAAAAATGCATTCAATTTTGTAAAATCTTTGAAAGTGATAATTTTAAGACTTAAGGTATATTTATAACTGACACAAAATGAAATGTATGGCAGAAAAAAATGAATATTTTGACAACTTATATGGCCTTTATAAGCAGGGAGGCCTGGTAACTAATAGGTACCTAATCTTAAAAACTCTATGGAGGAATCTTTCAAATCTTAATCAATTTTTTTGTACCATTGGAAGGCTTCAGAAGTGACCATTATAGGTGTGTCTCAATAGACAGAAAAATTTTTAGTCCTATTTATTATAAGATCAGATCAAAGTGAAAGGGGTTCCAGAAATTGGAAATTACAATTGCCACTAAGTGCCACCAAGAGAAAATGAAAATGTTACAATGAAAGACCCTTACAGAGCAAGGCACCTCCCACCAGCTTCTTTCTCATTTCTTTCAGTCTTTTTGGTTTTACTGTAGTCATCTACAGAGACTAAGAAGCAAGAATTTCAGATCATGTATTTACTCCTAAAGAGACTGGATGTTCCATGTATTAAAAGAACACTTTCATCAGTCAAACTGAAATGGGCTTGCTATGATCTTGTAGAGTGGAGGGAAAATTTTTCTTTGTGGTTTTTGCTTGATGGGCCTATGAATCTTTACTTGATGGTTGTTTTTAAAATATTTAAATTTATCTAAAAATATGCAAGACCACAAAGAATTCTGGTGTGTAAAGAAAAAGAAAGAAAAGACCAAGTCTAGGGTGATTTATTCAGTTGTTAGCTGGCTCTCCCCAAAATAGCCAGTAACAAAATCACAGTGGTTAGAGAAGCATGGCTATAGTTAGGTGTATTTAGTTAAAAGGATATGATCTATAAGGGGTCAAACCTGTTTATGATGATACTGCAGTCTGAAGGGTGATGATATTATTGCTTTGGGAGACCTTTCCAACTTTAGAATAGGGAGGGACAAAGACAGCCTGTAGAGCCAAAGAGAATAAGTTAACATGAACAAAGCAGGTGATCAGGGCCATAGCCAAGGCCAGGTCTAGATATGAAATATATATATATTTCAATAACTGGAGTGGAAATTAAGTTATAGACACAGAACACACAGGAGATTATTGAAGATAAAGCTAAATTTCAAGAGATGCATAGTTTTCTGAGCCCAGCGAAAGGTATAGATACAATCAATTCTATACAACCACTAGGAATAGAGTTCTTAATGTATTTCCCAGGCCAAAATATAGATGGCTGGGCTAAAATAATAGGAACTTAAACTACCCTTGAAAAACAACCATGTAACTCTCTTGATTAGAAATGGATTATTCTTCCATTAGGCTGTTTATGGATGATCTTCATTTAAACCATATGTAGATGTAGAGTTAATAGCTAATTAATATATATATTTTTCAAATCAGGAAATATAACACCTGTAAAAAGTCATATGATTCTATGGTTACCTTTATAGGCCTTTGACTAAATACAACACTGATTTTAACAAACTAGAAAGAGAATGTAATTCTAACCTCTCAAAGAATTATCTAAAACCAAACAAACCAAAAACTTACTGCTAACAATAAATTTAATGATGAAATCTTAAAAACTTGCTTTGAGATTGGAAAGAGGTCAATGTCTACCACTGTAATTACTTCTACTCAACAATTTACTGGAAATCTTAGCTGATGTACCAAAACAAAAATAATATATAAAAAACATGATGAAACCATCATTATTTAAGACAACAGGGTGTGTATGTAAAAAGAATCACATGAATCTACACACAGGTTATTCAAATTAATGGAAAAATTTAGATAAGTTTTAGATTGCAAAATCAATAGAAAGATCTATTGTATTCCTATACATCATAAAAATAAAACAAAAGTAGTTGTGAAAAGAAAAGAAAAATAGAACAAATTTGTAATCTTGGAGTAATCAAAGATGACTTTAAAAGACACAAGAAGGCCAATAAGCATATGAAAAGATGCTCAATATTATTAATCATGAGAGAAATATAAATTAAAACCATGATGAGATATCAACTCACACTACTTAGAATGGATACTGCAAAAAAAAAAAAAAAAGCAAGTGTTGGAAGGAATTTGGAAAAGTTGAAACCCCTGTGCTCTGTTGCTAAGATTTTAAAATCATGCACCTTATGGAGGATCTGAAAAAGCTTGAAAATAGAACTATCATATGATTCAGCAATTCCACTTCTGGGTATGTATCTGAAAAAATTGAAAGAAGGGTCTCAAAAACATACATGCACACCTGTGTTAATGGCAGTACTATCCATAATAACCAAGAGGTAGAAACAACCCAAATATCTAATGACAAATGAATAGATAAACAAAATGTGGTATATACGCACAATGGAATATTATTCAACCTCAAAAAGGAAGAACATCTTGTCACATGTCACAACATGGATGAACCTGGAACATATTAAGTAAAATAAATCTATCATGGACAAAGCAAAGACTATATGATTTCACTTCAATGAGGTATCTAATGTAGTCAAAGTTGTAGAAACAGAAAGTGGAATGGTGGTTGCAGAGGTTGGTAAAGAAGAGAGGAAAGAGAATTTGTTGTTTAATGAATATAGAATTTCAGATTTGCAAGATAAAAAGTTCTGGGAGGTGGTCAAAGATGACAGAAAGATCCAGATCCTAAACTTACCTCCCTCTACAAACACAAAAAATCAATACCTACATGTCGTATAATTTGCTCTGAAAAGAACTTGAGAACTATTGAATAGCTACCTCACAACAGAGAATAAAAAGACCATATCAAGACTAGTCGAAGAGGCAGAGACACAGTTTTGAAGAAAAATACTTTGGGTGCACTAACCCCTATACAGTGGGACCTCAGAAAAAAAAAGTTTCTCTCTGAGGAGCAAAGGGTTGGTGTCCCACATCAGGCACCACAACCCTTGACCTTCTCTTAGAGACAAGCCCCCAAAACATTAGGCTTTGAAAACCGATGGGGCTTATTGGACTGTAGAGAATGGAGTTTCCACAATTAAAGGGCATCCTCAGGCCCAATGCACAAGCAACAGTTTGAAAAGAGCCTACACCATATGTGAATGAGGTTTGTATGCTAACCTTAAAGTACCTGCCAGAGGGGCATAAGCCTGTTAAGACACTTTCCAGGGACAAAAGTGCTGCTTTCGCATTTTTCTCCACCTTGCTAGTGCCAGTGTTGCAAGTGCCACTGTTGCAAGTGCACTCTTACTATAAACTGCTAGGGCAGCAAGTGAATGTCTGTCCCCGGCCCCAACGTTGCTCCTAAGGTCTCTGCACAACTGGCAGTGATGAACAGTCCATGTAGGGAAAACACTTGAGTGCCAGAATCTGGAGGCTGGGAGGGATTGCATTTCTAGGTCCCATTGCTCTGAAACAATCAGAGAGACAGTTCAAGTAACAACACAGCAGGAGAGCAAGGTTAAATGATAAGGTTCATTCTTACACAGGCCCTCCTGTGATTTTTATTTGTTTATCTAGCACCATGTGTGAAAACATACATAGTATGTGTCTGGCACTCTCTTTGAACTGATGATATATGATGAAGAAAAATGGTACACATGCTCTTTGATACTTTTATCCACTATTAGAAGAGTAGGAAGGATAGCTGTTTCTTCTAATACATAGAACCAAAAACAAAGAATCAAGGTAAATATAGAAAACAAGGGAATATGTCACAAATAAAAAAAAGCAAGGTAAAATCCCAGAGAAAAAAGCCCTAATAAAACAAAGATAAGTAATTTACCTAATAAAATGTCCAATGTAATGGTCATAAAGATGGTCATCAAGCCATGGCTGGTGTGGCTCGGTTGGTTGGAACATCACCTGTACATCAAAAGATTGGGGATTTGATTCCCAGTCAAGGCACACACATAGGCTCTGAGTTCGATGCCTGGTCAGGGAGCATATTGGAGGCAACAACCAATATTTCTCTCTCACATCAATGTTTCTCTCTCTGTGTGTGTCTTTGTCTTTCTCTAAAATCAATAATTTTTTTAACTTTAGAAGATGCTCATCAGTCTCAGGAGAAGAATGGATGAACTCAGAGAGAACTTCAACAAAGAAAGTATCTAAGAAAGTACCGAAGTCACAAAACTGAAGAATGCAATAACTGATCTGAAAAAAATATACTAAAGCGGCTCAACAACAGACTAGATGAAAGAAGAATCAGTGACCTGACAGGCAGGGTACTGGAACTCACTCAAACAGAGCAGCAAAGGGAAAAAAATAGTTTTAAGTGAAGAGAGCTTATGGAACCTATGGGACAACTATAAGCAGAATAGTATTCACACTCTAAACATGTTTGAAGAGGAAAGGGGAGGAAAACTTATTTGAAAAAATAATTTTTGAAAATTTTCCTAACCTGAAGAAGGAAAGAGACATCCAGATCCAGGAAGCTTAGACAGTTTCAACTAAGTTAAACCCAAAGAGACCCACATGAAGACACATTGTAATTAAACTGTCAAAACTTAAAGATACAAATATGGAGGACACATGGACAAAACTACAGGGGTTGGAAATGGCAGGGAGGAGGGGAGGGATGGGTGGGTGGGCTGGAATGGGAATAAAGGATAGAAACTGTACTGAATAAACTAAAATTAAAAAAAAACTTAAAGATAAAGAGAATCTTGAAGCAACAAGAGAAAATTAACATGTTTATGAACAAGGGGGCCACCATATGATAACCAGCAGATTTCTCAGCAGAAACTTTGCAGGCCAGAAGTGATTGACAAGATATATATATATACAAAGAGTTTAAAGAAAAAAACACTTCCAAGAAAAGTAGTTATTATTCAGCAAAGTTATTATTCAGAATTTAGGGGGAGAAAATGAATTTTCCAAACAAAAGCTAAAGGAGTTCATTACCACTAAATCAGCCATAGAAGAAATGTTAAAGGGATTTTTTAAAGCTGAAAATAAGGACACTAATTAGCAATAAGAAAACATAAAAATAAAAGTGTCACTGGTGAAGGTAATTATATAGTAAAAGAAGTGGATTAATCATTTATAAAACTAGTGTGAAGGTTAAAACACATGAATAGTAAAAATAAATACAACTACAAATATTAGTTAAGGGATGCACAAAATAAAAAGATACAAAATGTGATATTAAAAGCATAAACTTCTGAGGAATGGAATAAAAATGCAGAGTTTTAGAATTCATTAAAACATAATGTGCTATCAACTTAAAATAGACTATTATATAGAGAGGCTGTTCTATGTGAGCCTCATGGTAACCACAAACCAAAAAACTCATAATAGATATATAAAAGGTAATAAGAAAGGACACTAAGCATAACATTACAGAAAGTCATCAAACCATAAGGGATGAAAGAAAGAAAAAAAGAAAGGAGCAGAGCACAAATAAGAACAGTTAAAAAAAATTAACAAAATAGCAGTAAGTACATACCTATCAATAATTACTTAAATGTAAATGGACTACATTCTCCAAACAAAAGACATACACTAGGTAAATGGATTTAAAAAAACCAACATATGTTGCATACTGGAGACTCACTTCAGATATAAGGACATGAACAGACTGAAAGTGAAGGATTGGAAAAAGGTTTTTGTTTTATGCAAATAAAAAAACAAAGGAAATTTGAGTAGCAGTAGTTTTATCACACAAAATGCAATAGATTTCAAAACAGAAACTGTAATAAAAGACAAAGATGGGCATTGCTTAAAGATAAAGTAATCAATCTAACAACAAGATATAACATTTGTAAATATATATGTACCAAACATTCGAACCCCAAATATATAAATCAAATATAAACAGACATAAAGGGAAAAACTGATAGCAATACCATAATAGTGGGAAACTTTGATACAGCACTTATCAAAGAATAAAACATTCAGGCAGAAAATCAATGAGATCATTTTGCAATGCATACAATAATCTGATCATTAGGTTGCACACCTGAAACTAAGATAATGCTGCATGTCAATTAAAATTCAATAAAATAAAAGTTTTGGAGTGCTATTTCACAATATTATGAATGTACTTCACATCTTAAAGAGTAGATTTAAAATGGTTATGATGGTAACCAAAAATACATGAGAATCATTAAATTAAACCACAATAAAGATATTTTAAAATCAAGCTTTACCATTAATAGCCTAAAAAGGTAATTGATAAATGAGAGAATATATTCACAATGCATATATTAGTAAAGGAATTTCTATATAGATTATATTTTTAAAATCGTAGAAATCAATAAGAAAAGACATGAAACTTAGTAGAAAAATGGTAAAATTTCAACAGACACTTGAAAAAAAGATAGTCAAGTGGCAAATAATCATATAAACACTAAACTAAAACTTGAAATAACAAAGTAAAATATTATAATACATCTACAATAATGGTTGGATGAAAAAGGCCAAAAACACCAAGTATTAACAAAGGTATGTGTTTACTGGGGAACTCTCCTACACTCCAAACGGAAGGGTAAATTGGCACAAGTTCCTTGCGAAAATCTTTATCAGTATCTACTTAACTTAAATACACGAATACCTTAGGGCCTAGAAATTCAATTCCAAGGTATATACCCAAAAGAAATGTCTGCATTTTTTCACCAAGAGACAATTACTAGAAATTCATAGCAGACATACTAGACAACAATTAGCAGTACTATTTGAAATAATCAAATGGCCAGCAACAGTAGAATGATAGAAGCATTGTGGTGTGTATTCATACCACCTAAAAGACTATTCAACATTGGAATCAATGAATACAACTGCTCCATAAAGACATTCCATTTATATTGATTCCATTCATATGGTTAAATCTACTTTAGAAGTCAATGGGTTAGAAGTCACGGGTTACTTACCTGAATGCTGGTTACATAAATATCTTCAGTTTGTAAAAATCCACCTTGAAGAATAAATACATGCTCTTTCTATGAGTAGCTCAAGAATTAATTTTAAAAGTTAAATACATACATACTTAACTCATAAGAAAGATGTTCAGAATTTTCTTCTGTTCTTCCCTTTCCCATCCAGCTGGTCAGAAAGTTCCATGAATAAGGCCTTTAAACATTTTCAAAATTTTCCCAATATTTCTGTCTTCAATGCCACTTTGTGGTTTCTCTGCCTTCTAACCTACTAATCTTTAGTTGTTTATCTAGCAACATGTGTGAAAACATACATAGTACATGTCTGGCACTCTCTTTGAACTGATGATACATGAGGAACAAAAATGGTATGCATGTTCTTTGATACTTTTATTCACTATTAGAAAAGCTATTCTATAAGGAAACTCAATATGTACATATGATTATTGAAGCATTTTTATCATGGCAAAACTTTATGTATAAGTATATAAAACCTGAAACATCCCCAAAAGTCCATCAATTCAGTAATTATTTTATGTTATATTATTGTTCTGTTTCCAGTCTTTTTGCATTTTTCCTTCTTTGATAACTCTTTCTCAGAATCCCCGCTACTGTGCCCAATCCTGACATTATGCTTGATTGGCTTATACTCATCCCTTGGAGTGCAGCTGACACATTCATATATCTAGAAAGTTCCTAATATCACAAGTATTATGGAATGTGCTGCTTCTTTGGCTTCAATTATATTCAATAATGCTTATTTTATATTATCAATAAATACTATAAAGGATTAATTATGACCTGCCTGATTCAATTCCAAAAAAGTATAGCAATTAAAAGAATACATGTATTCAAAAGTAATATTTTAAAAAAATCAACACTTTTTCCCCAGATGCCTTTAGGCAATGCATAATATCCCAGCAACACATATAAATCTCCTTTCTTCCTAACCCTAGTGTATTGACCTATAAACTGCAGCTTTTCCTCAAAGTATTTTCCTCCAAAAATAACTCTTCTGCGTTTTGTCACTATAACCCTGTTCTTGTCCTCCTCCCCTGCCTCCTTTTCTCACATTGTTTTGTCTCAAAAACCCAAGAGCTCATTGGACAAGCAGACTCCCCATAGAGAAGAAAGAAAGAAACAGGTGGACTGAGCCAGAACTGTCTTTGTTATAAACAGGTAAGGGAAGCCTGGGACTGTTCTTTACTAACAATTGTTAGCCTGTCACACATGTGTTCTAACAATTGTGACTCCACTGTACAATTGATATTTATTTGACTGGTTCTCACTAGAATGTAAGTTTCTTGAGCTCAGGGGTTTTATCTTCACCATTCTTTAGAACACTTAGTGCACTTAAATAAATATGTGTTGAATGACTCATAGATTGAACTCTTTGTACTGTGAATCTCATGTCATACATTTAAAAGATGTTATAAGTGCTATAGCATTTTCACTGGGATTTTTGAAATTGAATTATGTGTAATTTGACCAAAATAATACTATTTTATACAATGTGTATGTGTAACGAAAATTTCAGTAAGGCTTTTTATTAAAAAATTTACAGAAAGTGTAATATATTGAAGTATACTTATTTTCTTGAACATTCAAGAATATTATAAGATTCACTTTTATCAGGAAAGCATAGGCCATGACTCAACAAATCAGATAGCTTATGTATAAGAAAATATACCGCTTTCATCATAGTACCCAGCACAATGCACTTCGATCTTAACTGCATTCCAAACTAATAATTCTGAGCAAAAAAAAAAAAAGATTCTCTATCTATGTCAGTGAGTTTGGTAGGCACTAGGACAATTTCTCTAGGATGTAACAAAGATCCTGGATAAGGATGTTCTCCTGAATAATCTTGAATCTCTGTGGTACATAGCAGCTCTCAATGAGATACCAACAGAGATATCTCAATGTAGGGACATGAACTGAAAATGTCAGTATGAAATCATATTTCTTTGGCTGAAGCAATCTCTAATGAAATACTTGTGAAGAGGTAATTTCTGAAAGTGCCGAACTTGAATGATTTATTGTCTTTGCTCCCATCAGTTTGGGTTGATTTGATTTCTGGTAAAAATTTAAACATCAAGTGCTAATATTGCTATCTTGTCTTACCAGCTTTAAATGCTTTCCTAGAATTGTGCTTAATTAGCTTTTTGAGTTTGTTTATTATGATATTAAACCATCATGGACTTTAAGCCAAAAAATATGTTGCTTAGTTTGATGGTGTTTGTACTGTGTCCACCTACTAGTTTAATTCTTAAAAATACATATTTTTTAGAAAAACTATTCACTAGTCTTTTGTCACACTATTCTTCCTCATAATTCTAGCATGCCCACTTTAAACTAGCATACAGTGTGGTCAAAAGATTGTGATCATTTCTGAGTTTACACAAGCAGGTCAAGACTGAAACCGAAGTCACCAAATACCTAACAAAATCATAGAACTATATTACTGGGAGGAATCTGGAAAACATATAATCCACTCACATTGCAGGTAAGAAAAGGTCTTGTTAGGTTAATTGCTTGATTACTCTACTTTACAAGTAGAGTACAGATTCTCTAATCTACCCCACCCAAATATTTTATCATCATTATTATCATATCAAACCAGTGGAGCAGATCCAAATGGAAGCAGTGGAGTTTATTTTATGTCACACAATAGCAATTGCCTTGTGTAACAATTTTTAATTTCAGTCATTCAGAATTTTATTGAAATGAGAAGATGCCTCTCCTTCATAGAACAATGAAAAAATTTCCTTAGAAAAATACTAAAAAACAACAAATTCTAGTAATTTGTCATTCTTCCCTACTTAACATTTAGCCCTAACACTGATATAAAAATATTAGATATTACATGGAGAGTTTAGCTTTACATATTTTTTCCCTGCAGGGTCAGCTAACATCTTTTTTCATTTTTGGACGTAAAAATGACAATCAGTTACTTGGGTCTGACTACAGTAACACAGTCTTTCTAAAAGAAATTGGAGTCTAAGGGCAAGAATCCAATCACCAAGAGACAAAACAAATCATGACCCAAACATAGCCAGCAACAAAATCATTGCTAGAGAGAGAAGTCCAGAAACTCCGTTTGTTATTTGACTGCAGCTCAGTGTCACGATGGCTTCCAGACTGAAGTACAGGACTGACTATGAGAAATGTTAAACATTTCTATTAAATATGTATATAGGCAATTTTAAAAAATGTGTTATGCATCTGCCAGTGCTAGAGACATACTAGGTAGTTAGTTGAACAATTAAATCATGAAATATAGATACTTTTATTAGTATCCTTGTTCATAATAGAACAAGTGAAATAATGATAACTGGCAATACTACCAACTTCAAGGCACAATGTTAAGCACTGTAAAAATATATATTATTTTATCATCAAAAAAGGAATGATTATTATCTTTACTTAAAAATAAAAGTTTAGAAAAGTTAATTTTTCCAGCGCCATAAAGCCCATTGAAATTCAGCCCATAATTGAGGCTCAAACCACTATTTAGTAGTGGCTCAAACCAAGAAAAATAAAAATCAATTTAACCAACAAGTAAAAAAGACTCATTTAGCCAGTTTTGAGGAGGAAAAGAACCATGATGGAAAGGCAGCTTAACCTGCAGCTGATGATTGAACAAAGCAGGGACTAGGGCCCTAAGCCCTGCACCGTCAAAAATCCACATAGAGCTTTGATTCCCCAAAACTTAAGTTGTCTGTCAGTATCCACAGGGGGTTGGTTCCAGGACCCCACTCTCTGCAAATATTGATTTCATGGATGCTCTAGTCCCTTATACAAAATGGCCTAGAACACTGCACACACTCCATCCTTTCCATCCACGGATTCCCAACCATGGATGGAAAATTCTGTTTTCAATCTACACTTGACTGAATCCATGGATGTGAAACACAGGGAGAGGGAAAACAGACTGTATATTTATTGAAAAAAAATCCATGTATAAGTGAACCAGTTCAGTTTCAATCCATGTTTTCCAAGGGTTAACTGTAGTAGCTAGAAAGGATTAAAGGAACTGTGAGTGGATTCCCAGTGGTCTGAGTTTCCTTGTCATCATGTGGCAGAAGTTGGTGGTCCATGGCTTAACTATCTATGACAAACCTGTCTTTTCCCTCAGTTCTTGGTAGCTCAGTTTTCTTGTGACTCTTTATTAATACTCAGTGTTTTAAAATTTATTTTGTATGTCATTCCTCACATGGAACATGTGAAAAAAGTTGGCAAAAATAATATCACTTTATAGATTAGGATGGCAGGTGCAAAGAGCTTAGGTGATCGGGTTTACATTTCAGCAAATTGGAGAGTCCAGAATGAAACCTAATTGTTATTGAACTGTTAGTTCTCAATTTTTCTCTCAACCATAGTGTTCCCACTCAATAGAAGAAAATATTCTTGCAAAAATAAGCCTCTAAAATGTAAAGGAGCTAAAAAGACTAAGAAGTAGAAAGGAAGATCTGATAGAAATCTAAGAAGTAGAAAGGAAAATCTGATAGAAATAAGTGCCTCAAAGAAAACCTACCCACTGGTTCTTATATCAAAGGAAGTGGATTGAAACTTGAATAAAATAAAGTATGTGAGGTCTGTCCAGAAAAAAGACCAGGCTTTGTTAACATAAGAACAGTTTGTGCAACATCGATGTAACCTGGCAGCCAAGGAGAGTAGGCTGAAATGTGCATTCATGAACAATGATGACTTCACTGTACTAGTCAGTGGGGGCAGTGGATACTGTCGAGTGAGTATGCGTATCA
Source organism: Trachops cirrhosus (assembly GCA_028533065.1). NCBI lineage: Eukaryota > Metazoa > Chordata > Mammalia > Chiroptera > Phyllostomidae > Trachops > Trachops cirrhosus. Next base: position 83,391,950 of record CM052544.1, on the reverse strand, counting down.
TGTAGCTGTCATATTCAAAATAACTGAGTAGAGCAACAAATCTGCATCACATTTTGCATTGTTTGAACATTCCTCCACAGAAACTATTCAGATAATTCAGAAGGCCACAGCTATGGGTGACTGGTAATTGGCAGCTTCATCACAATGCTCTCCGCTCATGTATCGCATCTCGTGCAGGGTTTTTTTGTGAGACATCAAATCACCCAGGTGACTCAGCTCCCTACAGACCAGATGGTGGCCTGAGACTTCCTGATTTTCCTAAAAATAAAATCGCCTTCAAAAGGGAAGAGATTTCAGACCATTGATAAGACTCAGGAAAATACAATAGGGTAGCTGATGGTGATTGGGAGAACTGTGTGAGGTCCCAAGGTGCTGACTTTGAAGGGGACTGAGGCATCATTGTCTCTGAGGAAACACTGTACAATGTTTCTTGTATCTTGTATCTTTTACCTTCTTAAATAAATGTCTCTATTTTTCATATTACATGGCTGGATACCTTCTGGACAGACCTCATATTTCTCAGGAAGAGTGCTTAACAAATAAGGCAACTATAAAATGTTATTGGAGATGATTCAACACAAAGAGCACAGTAGGGGAGCAGCCTAATCATGAACCAGGCACCGAAACAGTGCCTTAGCCCTGGTGTCTACAACTTAGAGCATAACCGTGGATGAGGCACATGGTTTCTCAGTACCTCAGTACATTTGCATGTCCCCACATGCAAATACACATTCTAACAAATGAATCAAAACATTGTTTATAGGTATATCTTTTGTTTTAGATGATATAGGTTTAGAAGAGCCCACAGGGAAAAAGATTAAAGAATCAAATATTGGCTTCCTGAAACTTTAAGCCTACCAAAAAAAATTATAAAAACATTAGAAATTCAGAGGAAAGTATACTATCCCACAGAGACTCTCCAAAACATAGATTTGAGGAAATCTAGAATCAGAGGGAAAATACACACACGGTATAGTAGAAAGTGATTTGACATTACCTACTCAATAGATGAGAAAAATGTGGAAGTTAAACAAATGAGACAAGACTATTAATAGTCCTTCTGAAACACTGAATTTATAATGAAGAATTGCATTATCTGCATCATTTACAATCCTCTAATTATATATATATTTTATATTTTTATTTATATATTTTATATATTTTTATGTACACACACACACTAAAATCTCTTTTGGAATAATCTCTAAGAAGACAGTCTTTTGTGAAATGCCTCCATTGCCAGGAATTGTGTTTTGGCAATTCACTGAATTTTTGCAGTCTGTAAATATGACAGGTATTAAGTGTAAGTAGCCTAGTACATGAAATGAATTTTTATTACTTTGTTTTCATGTTGTCCACACTGTGTTCCCAGCAATAAAGATGTTTTGTACAAATTCAGCTGCCATTTAAAAGGTGCATATCACCCACCAACAATTTTAAGTAACTTGATCGCATATTACTAAATAGTAAAATTGCAGTCAAACAAAAAAAGGCTTTATTCTTTACATTTTTTTCAGAATTTATTGACTTTAATGACATTCAGAAATGCAGATTGACTGCAGGATTGGGCCATTAATTCTTCTGAAACATGAATTTTCAAAATTAACATTTGAGGAGGAAATAATATCACAGAGAAACCCTTATTTTGAGCTGTTGGATTGCTGAAGCAGAATCTGACTTATTTTTAATGTATTATGAAGAGATGTAGGAAAATTACTGCTAGAGGATTCATGGCTAATTAAAATTTTCAAATTGTATAATCTGAAAATTAGTGTTTGCAAGAAAATCTGCCACTCAGCCTTAAACGTGGCTCCCTATGTGTGCAGCTCTAATGAGCTGTTTTTCTGGGCTGTGCAGTCCTTGACATTTGTCATAATCCTCAGGCCACTCAAATATAGCAATGCACTCTTTGGAAAAGGCACCCACCGTACAAGTTCCTTTCTCTTCTTAAGGTTATATTTTTAAGAGCCATCAGTTATCTGTAGACTATGCTCATCATGCTAATAGCTTCTATAAATACTCGGACAGATCATTCCTCTCGTAATTGTCTAGCAATGAAAGAATAGGCATGTGTCCACAGAGGCTAAGAAGAAGGCTGTGAGATGAGTTTCCACCTCTAGGTGAGCGTGATATGGAAGCCATTGAAGGTGCTTTCCACTAGAATATTTTGTGTGCAACAAAGCATAAGGAATCACATGTAAAAATATAGAACATACACTTAGAATATAGGCCACAATAATTCTCCTAATTTTTTAAACAAATATTTCATATCATAATGTTTAAATGGTGGATTACACTTTATTTATTTTAAGATTTCTTCAAGAGATCTATAGGGACACAAGGTATGTTGTGTCATACTCCTGAATAAAGCCAACTCCTGAATAAAATCATTAATTTGCATTTTCATCATCAGACAGATTTCAACACCTACACTCTTTTTCACTTACCATAATATTAGGAGTTGCAATTACCAGCTAAAACCTGAGTATAGAGGTAGCCCTGGTTTTAAGTAATGATGATCTTTTCAACCATAAGCAATAAAAAAAAGTGGCAAATTCCAGCGAACATTTGACAATGATTGGAGTGAACGTAAAATTTTTCATACTAACTTCTGGAGTTAAAAGGAGTGGTATTAGTAATTATAGTAATTACTATAGTTGTAAGTACTAATTAGTATCATTATAAATAATTATTCCAAGACAACAAGCACAAACCAGGATGGCCCCTCCTGATGACCAACTGGGCACTGTGCTGAGTCTATGACGTACTTGGCCTTATTTCATTATTTCACACTCACACCATAGATAGCAGTATCATTATCCCTTCTTGACAGATGAGAAAACTAAGTCTCAGAAAATTAATTTAGTAAAGCAAGGAACTGGAATTTGAACACAGCTGCCCATCTGGCTCAAAAGCCTAGGATTTTCCTGCCATGTAGCTGCTACCATGAATTACAGAAATGATGTTGCCCTTCATCTTAAAAACTAATAAGAAAAGAGTGTGCTCACTTCCATATTCTTCTCTCTGCCCCTCGTAAGCATAAATATGCAAGTATAAGTATAGTTGTAGAAAACAAACATATTGATCTGAGGTCAAAGAGATTGAAGACAATTTTGCATACAGGAAAGTGAATAAATTTAGAATTTCACAAATCTTTCTAAGCCACTTCTAGTTTGTTCTTGGATCCCTATGGATCATGACTCCCTTTGGAACCAGGACCTCAGGACAGCACGGATAGGAAGCAAAACTTTTGCTTGTGGGCACCATAGTGTGTAGTGAGAGAAACAACTCTCATTCCCATCCCTTGATTCCTGGAAATGTGAATTCACACTATGGGAAGAAGAGGACAATGTATGTATTTGATGCTGATTTAAATAATATACTGCCTCCTGGGGGACGCTGCCCTGCCCCAGTGCTGGAAGGGCATTGCCACCCAATGGATGCCATGATTGAGTCTTCTTCAAAAGGCTCCTACACCATTTTATCAAGTCAGCTGCTTCAGGATGAGGGGGAAGGTAAGACCTATGAACTTCATGAGCAGGGGCCCATTGTTGCATTTCTTTTGCTGTGAATAAAGTCCTTTATGGGAAGAGATAATCTGTGAATTACTATGACAATGAACAAGACATTCCAAAACTTTGTAAATGGTGTTTTTTGCAGAAGCATTGGGGAAAGCAAATCTATATCAAGAGTTAGATTCTATTCCATCAAGAACGAAAACACTGCTCCTTCTATGATGGAAGTGGTACAATGCTATCAAAATAGCTGGTTGACCACCATAGAGAACAGTGTCATACTGGAGACTCTGTGTTGGTTTTGCTGTTGACAAATTAGGTACTCAACAGGGGCTGTAGCCAGGTTAGCCTTGGTGAGTGATTGTTCATGTTGTTGTGCCTGTGTATACATGCCATCCCTGCTACCAAAATGTGACTTACATAAACAAAACAAGTCATCTTATCTACTTCTGCTGAAGTCACCTATGGTGAGCACTCACATGGAACACAGCTATCTTCACATTCTGCTACCATTTGGAGAAACCTATCCATATGCCTTTCCCGTATCTCCTTGTCACTGATTTTCCCATTGCATTTCTTCCAAGTCTTTAGTTCTGAATTAGAGCAAGTCAGGTCCTTATACACCACCATTAATCAGTCACTGAAAGGAGATATGTTCTCCAGTGAGGCAATCATCTTAAGCCATGGTAACCTAGTTGAGGAGCTACAGCAGAGAACCATCTCCCCATAGTACTCCCAGAAGGGAAAAGTTCTTCACTGATGAAGAGGTTTGGCAGCACATATCAGCCCATCATAGCATCCACTACACTTCTCCACTTGCTGAGCAATTTGACATGAAAATATGAGTTACAATAAAGTTTTTTAAAAATGAAAATTAGGTTACTACTCACATTAGCAGTGTTGACATATGTGATTAGAATTACAATAAGTATTTAAAAGTTCCAATATTAACTGACTTCTGAGTCCTTAGTATTCTATCCTTTCCAGTTTCAGAGAGACCATTTGCCATGCAGATCATTGTTGGAAAGCTGGCCAGAGCTTATTCCTCAGCCTGCTGGCCTGTTTCTGTAAAATGAAAAGACCTACATGCACCACTTTTTGTAACCTGGGCTTTCTCCAAATAGTGATAAATAGTGATTTGTAGAATATTTAAGGAACTGAGGGATGGTTTTCACTATGAAAACCATCCCTCAGTTCCTTAAATACTCTACAAATTCCCCAACCCTCTTGATAGTTTAAAAATATCACATATAACAAATTGTTCTGCAGTTTCTCTGCAGCATGTACTAAATCTGTATGGTAGAATGATTTGTAATGCTATTCTCTTCTTGAAATGATATACTCATCTCAAATGTGCCTTTATCAACTAGATTAAATCTTAGGATGAAATTAAAGGTTTCCTGAGATTCTCTGCCAGATCACCTGTGCTCTCCCAGGCTGTATGTCCAAGAGCAATGCACTTTCTCCTCTTGACTCTTCATTGGAAAGGAGGGAGAGCTGTCCACAGACAAAAATCCAATGGGGTATCCACCTGTCTCTCTGTGACTCTTTTCTGATGTCCACTTAACACAAGTGACCTGATATTTCTTCACTAAGTAAACCCAGAACAACTCATTTAAGTGCTTTGAAAGAGATTATTTTGAAAATAATTTGGCCTTCAATATTTATTAGTCTACAAAATGATTTCCAAATGATTGGTCATTCAGAAAAGAATCAGTTACTTAAAAGTCATTACTTTTTACAGGATGTACCTTATAAAATCAGCTGAAACATGTCACTGTGACTATATTCTCTTATACTCAAATTTAATTATTGACTACATTTCTACAAATTATGAAGCTGAAAATGTCCTGGGCATTTATAGAGTTGTACCTGCAATTATTTAGTTTACAGCAACAGTAGGTAATAGAGAAAACCTGGGTCACATCAACGGACCCCCGCGTTTTCTCAGACAGAAGCACATTTTCCTCAGGGCCACTGGGTCTCTACAAACAACATTCTTTCTGCCAGGCACTTTGTAATGTGCAATGAACAGTGTCATTTATTTTCATTTCCTCATACTTAATTGCATGCTTCTTGCTTCCAACATTAAGCCAGAAGGCAGGTGGCAGAAGCAATGAACTAAGATGGGAGTAGCTATTGTAGTTACAGTCTCCCTCCCTTAAAAGCAAGCCTACTATTTCCAGCCCAGCAGCAGTCACTGGGCTGGAAATCTTTCCCCTTCCACGGAAAGTTCTGACTCTGCAGAAGCTACTGTTAAGGCTAGTGCCCAATGAAGAAAAGGCACCCAGCTGACTATATTTCTCAGTGGCATCTGCACAAAAGTTCTGAAAATATTAATCCAATAATAGATATCAAAACTAAGTATCCGGATAAATTACCTAAATTAACTACCAAATGATGTGATAAGAGAAATGATTGTCAGAATATAGCTTTTACTTAAATAATATGACTCATTCCCAAATACTCTTTTTTTATAAATTTAGAGCAAACCTGCTTAAAACTGGTTATCCTAAGAAGCAGGGTAAGCTAGTTGAACAGATTAAATATCAAATGTATGTAATTGTTTATATACATTTAACAACATTTTCAAAACTAAGAGACATCTCAATATGGTGCCATTCTGTAGCCCAAAAATAAACTTGTTCAATATTGAGCTAAAGTAGATTTTTTCCTTTTTCACCAATAAATACAACTAATGACTGACTGAGATTTATTGCTCTTTCCCCAAATAAAAAACCCTCTTTGTCCTATTACCATCTTTAAGCAATATGTCATGACATGAGTTATGCTTTTTCAATGATGTCACATGTTGCTAATCAGGTGTCCTTTAGAATCTGAGAACAAACACTGTATTTCAGCGGTAAAGAGTAATAAATGTCACAAGAATCTGATTTCCTGAGGTTATTTGCTCTTTTTTTAGAAAAAAAAAAACAATCATGTTGTATGAAATGTGTTTTTGCTTACTCTTGATCATTTTAATACCAATGTAAGGGATATGAAATGAAGAATAGAGCAGGGTCCCCACTCTTGTTTACTTTCAGCACAACACAAGCTCACAGGCCTCCACAGGTCTTTCTCTTTGGCCCTGAATCTGGATTCTGGGTGTGTATTATGAATTAAACATATTAATTATGGTTCTTTTATTCTGAACTGTCTCTCTAATCTTCCCTCAGCCTCTATTCCTTCTCTGCTTACTGTTCCATTCAAGTTCATGACACCCGGGGCCCTCTGCCTTAGTGTTCTGTCAATGTTCACCTTTCCACCCAGATTTTGTATGTCTTCTCTCCAGACGCTGGCGAACCTTTCTTACTCATAGCTGATATTGTACAAGGATGTTATCACTAAGTAATTATTTGTGAACAAGTGAATGACACAATCACGAACATGACCATCAATCTGATACTTGATCATATTTTCACTTGTGCATTGCTTCATTATCCAAAATATAAGATGGTTCTTAACTAACAAGTTCTGAATTTTAGACATGCTGCCCTCCAAATTTGGAAATTCAAATCCACAATATAGTCCCACAGCAAAGAAACCTTTCTAACATGGTGTCTTCCAAAATTACCTGGATTTGGACCCCACATTTTAATAAAGCATCTGTCAACATTTCTTGGAACATACTGTGAGAAACATTAGCTTAGAAGCTACAAGTTTAAGCAATTTTCAGATAGTAATTTAAAAGCAATCAACAGTTATATTTATGCAAACATAGGGCTAATAAAGCACATCAAAAATACATTCCTAGTATGATTTGCAATATTAATTTGAATAATGTATTTTAATAAGTATTGAAAATAGTCATAAATACTTGATTTGTTTATATTCTGTATTGCAAAATCTAATTTAGCTGGAGCATTAGCTTCATTTATGCCTCAGTATCAAGGACCTTTTGTTGTTGGTAAAGTTCCTCTGATGCAGATTAGAAAAATAATGCTGGCTGTTTAAAAGCTCACTGTTAGTCTACATCTTGTGCTATTTATGAATCTTTCCATGATTTGTTGGATGGTAGTTTTTTTTATATAAATAAAATCAAAGTCACTAATTTGTAAAAATTAGGAATGATCATTTTCAGTATATTTGATGATTTTGACTTTCTCAGATAAAAGATTCCTTTATTCACTTATTTAATAAATACATATTAAGTATATATTCTATGCCAGGCATTGTCCTGGGTTCTTGAATCCATTAGTGAACAAAACAGACCAAGATTTCTGCTTATAGACTTTATATTCTAATTGTAGTGGGAAACTGTGGACCATGACTGTCAATAAACAGTAAGCATAATAAATAGGCAAAGTGTAGAGTTTATTACAAGATTATAAGTACAGGGCAAACAATAGAGCAAGATAAGTGATTGGGAGAGCTAGAACAGGGGAAGAAGTGGCTGCAATTTTAAATAAGGTAGTCAGCATGGGTCATTTTGGAAAGTTGACGTTTGAGTTAAAATTTGAGGTTGAAGGAGTTTGATAACTAAGTGAAAAGCACTATTATCAGAGGGAACAGAGAGTATGCAGACTAAGACAATACCTGGCATGTTTAAGAGAAGCAAGGAAGACAAAATGAAAAGAACAAATTCAACAAGAAGAAAAAAAGTAGAAAATAAGGCCAAATAAGAAACAGGGAGATAAAAATTATGATTTTATATGCCATTATAAAAATGTTGGCTTTAAATCTAATGAAGTGAGGAGCCACTGGCAGGATTTTAAGCTTCAATTTTAGGATTCAATTTTATAAGAATTAATCTGTCTACTGAGAACAGAGTGTAGAGACACAAGAATAAAAGCAGAGAGGCTGGCAAGGAAGTATTGTAAGAGTGGAGGCAGTAAAAAAGTATCTGGACTCTCAGTATATTGTGAAGATAGAGCCAAGGGGGTTTCCAGAAAACTTGTTGGTAAAGTGTTAAAGAAAGAGAAGTTTCAAGAACTCCAAGGTCTTTTTCCTGCATAATCAGTAATGTAGAGTTCCTTTCAAATGAGATAAGAAAACCTCTCAATAGAGAAAATTAATGGAAAATCAGGAACTTAGTTGTAAATATTATGAGTGTGAAACGTCTTATCTATCATTTGCCCACATGGAGACATCACAGAGTGTTGGATGTATAAATCTGCAATCCAGAAATAGTTCTACCCTGGACACATCAATTTGAGAACTATTAGCATGTAGGTGGTTTTAAAGATAAGAGACTAGATAAGATCACCAAATATGTAAGTGCAAATGGAGAAGAAAAGATCAAGAACAAAAACTAAGGAACTATAATGTTAAGGTATTGTGAAGGAAAAAATAAACAAACAGCAGGAAACTGAGAAGGAGTAGCCAGTGACATAACAACACCTAAAGAGAGCAATGTCCTCAAAGCCACTTGAGAGAGTTTGCCCAGATGGAGCATGTAATCCAAGGACAGAGACCCAACAAACAAATTTAGCAACATGAAGGATTTTGTTGATGTTGGCAAGAGTCACTCAGTCGTTGGGTAGGAGTAAAAGTTTGACATGGATGGGATTAAGTGAAAATGTTAACAGGAAATTAAAGGAAATCCAATATAAACCACTATTTGGGAAGTTCTCTTTCAAAAAAAAAAAGCCAAGAAATGATTATATAAATTAAGCAAATATAATGTTCAGAATTTTTATATTAGAGAAAAAGAACAGCATATTAGTATATTAATGAAATGATCCATCAGAATGCAAAAATATTAATGATACAGAAGGAGAAAATTGCTGGAAAAGTGTCCTTGAGTTGGTGAAAGGAAATGGGGCTTTTGCCTAAGACTTTCTTTAAAAATATTTTACAAACCGCCATGTGACTTTGGTTTCTAGACATCCTGTGGCATTTTCAGAGAAGTTTGGGTGAAATCGATGAATGAGAGCATATTTTTATAACATTTTGTTACTCTTTAGAAGGCAAGAACTCCTTAGGGAATGCATTCTTCCTACTTGGAATTTGGTAATTACATGTAATATTGAGAACTAATAAATATGTATAGCTTTGTGTAGAATTTATAAAAAGTATGAGAAAATTGCTAGTTATTCATCATTTTTCAAAACCACAGGTTATATCCCCAGAGAGACAGTAATCAAGACAGTATTTGGATAAATACTAAAACATGGATTAGCTTCTGTTAATGGCTAAAAATAACAACCTCAGTGCATTTCAGCATAGTTCTGTGAAGAATGGGGGACAGGCGGTCCAATCGACTCTAGTTTGTTACATGTAGTATCTCTACCATCTTGACCACATGGCTTAAAGGTGGCAGTGGTAAGGGAGAAGGGAGGATATCGTATGTGGGGAAGGCATAATTTCTTTCATCTGCCTGAATCTCGAAGTGACATGTCACTTTTTCTCAAACTCCATTGGTTAGAACTATTCACATGGCTCTACCTAAATTCCAGGAGGGTAGGAAATGCAATTGTGTGCTCAAAAGAAGCAGTGGGTTTGGTTGGTGTATATCTAGTCTGCCACAAAACATATATAATTTTATGCCTTTGTCTGAATTGTTAGACCTGAATATTTGGCTCATACATTAACATGCAGATGATTGAATGATGTGCCAATATTTTATAGTCTGTTGTAACCATTATTCAAAGATGACTCTACATCATTGTGTGATATGCCAGTATCCATTAAATCATTGATTTAGATTCTAAAACTCATCTAAGAAAGAAGCTCCACTGAAAACATTCTAAATTCTGATAGTAATGTACTGGTTAGTAAGAAAGTTAAACAAAATATATACAAAATTACATAGATCTTTTGGAGACTGAATAATGATGTGTGGATAGATATTTCTGGGAAATGGAATAAGATATAAAAATGATTCAGTATAAAGAAGAGAGTGGGGAATACAAATAGTCTCTGAAAATAGTATGCAAAGCAAATAGTATACACAGGAAGTATATAGTCTGGAGAGATAAGCTTGGGTGGTATTACAAAAGTCTTTGTACACCATTCTAAAAAAATAAATGTTTAATTTTGCACTGGGACATACCTTTTCAAAACAAAGCATAAGACCAGTGTAGCATAATATTTCTACTTTGAAAACCATGCTCATCTGCAAATAATACAAAACAAAGATAATGTGTTTAGATGTATAACACTCCTGTCTCATTCTTTACAGTTTAATATACATTCAAAGAATATTTACCACGAGTATCTCTGCATTCCAATTAAGGAAACCATAGCCTAGCAAATACTAAATTCTCTGACTAGCCCCCTTTCTGTGAATCAATACACTGACTGGCCATGTGGGATTCCAGCAATTGCAGTGGAAATATCTGAGAAGAGCCACAGCAGTTGGTAAAACTTAACCCTCACTCCAGCATGAACAAGACTTTTTTCCTTTCCCACTTTCCTGACAAAGTGATCATTGATGGTCCTTTCTTCTACAAAAGGAATTTGACTGGAATGGACGTTGGAGATGAGAGACTCCCTGATAACCCATCACAAACCTTATTCATAGAAGTGGTGAAAGTGGACAGCCTTGTCTTGTTCCTGATCTTAGTGGAAAAGATTTTAGTTTTTGCCCGTTGAGTATGATGTTGGCTGTAGGTCTGTCATATATGGCCTTTATTATGTTGAGGAATGCTCCCTCTATTCCCAT
>CM052544.1:83358729-83380329 GCA_028533065.1 Trachops cirrhosus | reverse complement strand
CACATGGATAAAACTAGGGGTGTTGGAAAGGGGAGGGAGGAGGGGAGGAATGGGTGGGTGGGCTGGAAAGGGAATAAAGGATAGAAACTGTACTGAATAAACTAAAATAAAAATTAAATATTAAAAAAAAAAAAAAAAAAAAAACCTTATTCATGACCTGAGATAAAGTCCATTAAGCAGAAGATAATTGGATGGATCAAACTCCAAATGCTGCTAAGACACAGACTCAATGGGAATGACTCAGCACAGGCTTCTCAGGTAGGTAGACCTAACAATCGAACAAGCTTTATTAGATCATTTTAAAAGTTCTTATTAGGTTAAAGAAATTTTCCCTGATTCTCCCTGCTAAGCACAAGTATAAACCCTGGAAGTGATGCAAGAGAGGACCAAAGAACTCTAAAATGTGGTAAGAAAAAGGTGAGATAAATCCATGGTCCCTAAGACTTACCTGTGTATTTTTCTAATAGTTTTACTTCTTACATTAGGTCTTTGACCATTTCGGGTTAAATTTTGGGTATAGCATGAGGTAGCATGTCCAAATTCATTTTCTTGCATGTAAATATCCAGTTGTCCCAGCACTAAAATATAGACAAAAAAATGGATATTTTTTTTTATCAAAAGCAAAAATGTTGTGCTTCCAAAGACACTATCAATAAACTAAAAAAATAAGCCACTGAATGGGACAAAATATTCGTAAATTATATGTATAATATAAAATATAAAAATACATTTATTACAACAGACTTATACTTAGAATATATAAAGAACTCTTACAACTCAATGGAAAAAGGCAAATAAGCCAATATAAAAATAAGAAAAGGGTTGGAATAGATTTTTCCAAAGATATACAATGGCCAATAAAAACATAAAAATATGCTCAAAATTATTAGTTAATAAGGAAATGGAAATCAAAATCACAATTAGATATCATTTCATACTCAGTAGAATGGCTAGAATTAAAAAGTCAGACAAATAGCAGTGGTGGTAAGGGAGTGGAGAAACTGGAACCCCCAAACACGGTTGGTGAGATGCAAAATGTCACAGCCATTTTGAATGACATTCTGATAGTTCTAAAAAAATGGAACATAGTATTACCCTTTAATGCAGGAATTCTATTTCTAGGTGTATATTCAAGAGAAATTAGAACATTTGCTCACACAAAAACTTGCACATGACCGTTCATAGCTGCATCATTCATAATAGCCAAATAGTGGCAACACTATGTGTCTACCAACTGATGAATGGATAAACAAAACATGGTATATTCATGCAATGATATTATTCAGCCACAAACTGAATGAAGGACTGATAACATGCTGTAGCATGGAAAACCCTTAAACACATTCCTCCAAGTGAAAGAAATATATCACAAAAGACCACATATTATATTATTCTATTTATGTAAAATGTCCAAAAGGCAAATCTATACAGACAGAAAGTAGATAAGTGGGTGGTTTGCTGGAACCGAGATGCAGGTTGAAGGGAATAAAGGAATTGAAGGGTGATGGCTAAATGGTATGGGATTTTCTTCTAAAGCAATGAGAATGCTCTACAATTGATTATGGTGATGGCTGCACAATATTATAAATATAATAAAAACTATTGAATTGTATACTTTAAGTGAGTAAATTGTGGATTATGACATATGGATTATATCTCAGTAAAGCTGTTACCAAAGAAAGCAGGAGTTGTTATATTAATATAGTTGATTTCAGAAAAAAAAACATTACTAGTACAGAGGAACATTATATTATAATGAGAAGAAAAAAATCAGTCCACCAGGAAAACATAATTATCCTCAATGTGCACATATCAAACAAAAGAGCCTCCAAATACATGAAGCAGAAATAGAGCTGAAAGTAAAAATGGACAGGTCCACAATTATGCTTGGAACTTCCCATCCTACCCTTAGTTCCTGACAGAACTAGACAGAAAATCAGCATGGAAGTGGGAGATCTGAACAATACAAACAACCAGTAACATCTAATTGAAATACACAGAACACTTCACCAAATAGCAAAATATATTTTTTGAAGAGTCCATGAATCATTTGCCAAGATAGAACATATCCTGGGACACAAAATGAACTTCAAATTTAAATAAATTGAGATCATACAGAGTATGTTCTCCATCATAGTAGAATAAAAATAGAAATAAGTAAATAGAAGGAAAACAAGAAACTTTCTGAACACATGGAAAGAGACATACTTCTAATCATTCTATGGTCATAGAGGAAGTCTCAAAAAATTTAAAAATACATAGAATAGAATGAAAATGAAAACTAAATGTATCAAAATATATAGGATGCAATTTAAGAAGTGCTGAGAGGTCAATTTATAGCACTGAATGCTTACATTTAAAAGAGGAAAGGGCTCATATCAATAATCTAAGTTCCTATTGAGAAACCAGAAAGAGTAGAGCAAAAGCAACCCAAAGAAAGTAGGCAGAAAGAATACAGATAAGAACAGGAATGAATGAAATTGGAAATAGGAATACAATAGATAAAATCAATGAAACAAGAAGCTGATTCTGTAAAAAAAAAAAATCAGTAAAAATCAGTCTTTATTTAGTAAGATTGACAAGACTAAAAGTAGAGAAGGCATAAATCCCCAGTGTCAAGAATTAAATAGGGGATATCACTACAGATCTTGCAGCTTTTAAAAGTTTAACAAATGAATACTGTGTTCCTATACTTATGGAGTTCTACTAAATATCTAGTCTGTGTGATGCACAGTAAATAAATAAACAGTTTAAAAACCAAGAAATAATGCAAGGAGCAATATAGCTATGATAAAAATACCTTAGGTTGATATGCCCAGGTAGTCTCTTCAGATGGTGAGGCCAGGGTTGATATTTAAGCTGAGAGCTAAATGAAGAGAAAGACGGAGCCTGGTGAAGCTCTAGGGAGAAGGAGAACCTTGCAGACAGAGATGACAGCTAATACAAAAGCCCTGAGGCATGGAAGAATCTGGTGTGTTTGAGGATGAGAAAAAGGTAAGTGTGACTGGAGTCTGGTGAGCAGGACAGACACTGGTAGGGCGTAAGAAATGTTACCAGGGGCCAGTTCAGATGAGACCTTCTAGGCCAAGAGAAGTCATCTGAGTTGGGTTGTTGTGTGAAGGGGACATGGGGGCCAGCTTAAGCAGCGAAGGGACTTGTTCTAAACTGCATTTTAAAAGGATGACTATAGTTGCTTTTGTAGAATGGACGGTAAAGAGATAAGACTGGAACCTGAGACAAGTTAAAAGGCTATTGCTGTAGAGGTGATAGTGGCTTGGACCAGGCTTTTTATGTGGAAGTAGAGAGAACTAGACAGATTCAAATATATTTTGACAGGTGATAACGTTTTCCTCCAACATCAAATTTAGAATGAGAAATTCCACTACTGTTTTTTTCCTCAGTACAGACTTGCTAACAATGCAGTGAGTGCTTTTGTGTTTCCCCGTCTGCAGTTATGTGTTTTCTTGACTTCACGATTCATAGTGATGCAGCGCCAAAAGAGAAGTACTGTAATAAGAATTACATTTATCACCACAAAAGAAAAGGTTCTAAATGCTTGAAAGAACATTTCACTTCTGTACCAATTTCAGCACTCAGTTTAAGTTGACAATTTTGGTTTTTATTGTGCAAAATTTATAAGTTTTGGAAACATCTGCTTTTGCACAATTGGATTATCTGGTTTGTGTCCTAATTCTAGAATAGCACTTTGTATAGTAAGACTGGCATTACAATAATTAAAATGTTACTCCTATCTAAATATTTTTTGTTTTTATCATTACTCTTATCAACTAAGACTTATTTCACGTTCACATGTATGGCATGATCATTTTCATAAGTAAAAAGAGTTAATAGAGATTACTTCAGAAGTATCAAAACTGTATTGTTTTAAGCAGACCCAGTTAATACTATTTGTGCAGAAAAATAATGTTATCAACCCTTTAGATGACAGTCATTCGTAGAATAATTTTGGTTTTCATAGCATATGACTTTGTAAGTGATTTAGCTGTTAAAAATCTACACGTGTAATCTGACTGAACAATAATATGGTGTTTCTGAAATGGTTCAGACATGTAACTCTTCTGAAATCCAGAGTGGAGATGTTCTTTACTTCCTTTTATGTCGCAGGCAGGCATACGCTAAAACAACAGAGCTGACCTGAGCATTTACAGCTACTCTGAAAATGATCATCTCCTACCTTCTAGTAGTTAGTACTAGAAATTGGACGGAGTAACTGGCCTTCCGCAAAGCCTGACAGACATTTTCATGCTCATGAATTCTGTCAGTTCTAGTCCTTTCATCCATGAAGACAGGGAATGACTGCTCTGGGCCGCGTATCAGAGCCAAAAGCTTAATAAACTAGCAAGTGACATTCTTATTATGTTTTAAATGCTTCCCTTACATTTCCCAATTCAATCATGCTTAACAGGGGAAAAATTACTTCCTTGGTTGGAAGTTTTAATTAATAATTATACTGAAACCAAACATAGACTTTGATACATTTTAACAAAGAAAGGTCTTGAAGTTGACAGAATTCTCGTTTTCAGATTGCATCCTCACTAAAGGGAAATTCTCTTGAAAAACATCTCAACAACGAGACTTTGTGTTCAGCGGACAATGATAAGATATGACTAGATAGAAAGGAGCATTCAGCTGTGTTTTATATACGTATTGGCAATCTGGAACCGTGTGGCTAAATTAAAGAAGATCTGTGTTTCAAAAATGATATTTACTCTTATATACCCATTCCACATTAGTAATAAGAA
This sequence comes from Trachops cirrhosus, assembly GCA_028533065.1. Lineage (NCBI taxonomy): Eukaryota > Metazoa > Chordata > Mammalia > Chiroptera > Phyllostomidae > Trachops > Trachops cirrhosus. The sequence goes on along the minus strand of CM052544.1, from coordinate 83,375,566 downwards.
AAATCAGGGATTGTAGCTACTACTATCATTCTTTTATTTGCTAATTTGATACATATTTATTGATATATATTTGTGAAATATATCAGGCACTGTTCTGGGTCCTGCGCATACACCTATGAGTGAAACAAAGTCCTACCTTCCTAGAGTTTATATTCTAGGGTCCACCAATATAGGCAGGGAAAGGTCACATTCTCTATTAGGTGATGAAGCTCACAAAGGTCCTTGACATTAATCAGCCCCCAGCTGAGCTCCCATGAGCCCCTGCTTGGAACTCTTCTCTCCTGGCAGGCATGCACGATCAGGAGGATGGGAGCTACTGGTTTCTGCAAGAGAACCTGATGACTGACTGCTGTCACCCCTTGGTCTCAGCTGCCCTAAGACTTGTCTGCAAGAGCCCCTGCATGCTTCTGCTCCAATCTCAGCAGCTGCTGCTGGAGCAGGCCCACCACCACAGCCACACTTGGTCCTCACCCGGGAATGCAGTATTCTAGGAATTCTAGCCCTGCCCACCTAACCAACCTCACTTCCCAATATTCTCCTACCCACACAGCCAGCTCCAATGCATAGATTCCTTGGGTTTCTTTAAAGCTTCTTAGCTTTCTCCAAAATCATGGTCTCTGCTTTGACTTTTCTCTCAGATCCTCACATACCTAGCTTCTCGGTAACCCAAATCTCACCTCAAATATCATCTCTTCACAAAGGCCTTTCTCGGTGACATTATTAAAATGTGAGTCCACTTCCACATTCTGTTTTCCTTACTTACCACTATTGGAAGTTATTGTATGTCCTTGTTATTTGATGACTGTATGTTTCCCAGACTAGACACAAGCTCCATTACAGAAGGGACCTTGTTTGTCTGTCTTCATCCCCATAGCATCGTTGGCACTTGGAGCAGTTTCTGGGACATGGTAGACACTCAGTGTATAGTTGTTAAATGAGTGAAATAAATATCACTGCTACTGCACATTTTGTTTTTGTAGACTGGCTCCTTGAATTGCCAATTCTCATTCATAATGTGTGAATCTTGTATTATTCCAGAAAAAATAGTTGGAAAGAATCACACAAATAAAAAAGAAAAGACATTCATTTCTTGGATCAAGTCTGCACTCAAATAAGATGAAGATCTTCTCCATATTTTTATCCAAATTTTGTCCACATTGTCATTTACTTTGTCCTTAAAAACTTAATTCATCTCTTATGATGCATGGAAGTCTTCATTCTCATAGGCAGAATAATGCATTTTCTGTTTGATTTTTTAAGCATATTGTGTTTATCTGCAGAGCAACACCTATATAATAGTGCCAATGAAGTAAGAAAATTATAATATCTAACTTGTTGCTTCAAGGGGCATGCATAATGTGTTGACTGGAAGGAATCATTAAACCATACAGTGGCACATGTGTTTTCAGGTTTGTCATTGAAAGTAAGTGACTGTTTTCATCCAAGGGAATCACAGCTTACATAGGCCACCATGAAATTAGAGCCGCCTCAGTCTAATGGCCTCCTTGTTTGATTACTGTCACAGTAGTAAGTACTTTTAGGTATATTTTTAAATGAAGAAACCAAGGAGCGGAAAGCTTTAATAACTTGGACAAGACTGCACAGAGAACAAGGCGGATCAAGAAGTAAATTTACTTCTGCAGAGATTAAACAAAATTATAAAGTGAAAAAAGCTTGACAGATGTAAGACATAAATTCTACGTAAATCTGATTCTTGGGAATGATTGAGTGTTTTTAGAAAGCCACATTATTCAAAACTGCTCAAGATGGCAGAATCAGTAGAAGCTTACTTGCCTCATCCCATGACCTCAGCAAAATGACAGCTAAATTGTAGAACAGTCAACCTGGGTAACCATCTGAATACTAGCTGAGCAGAAGTTCTATGATTGTGAATATACAGAAGAAGCTATGCTGAGACAGGTAGGAGGGGTGAGGACACAAAATGGGCTGGCCCTGAATCCATGTGTGGCAGCTGAAAATCCAGAGGGATATCACAGTTGCAGTGGTCCAGTCTAAGGAATAAGGGGTCTCAGCCCCTCACTGAGCTCCCCAGCATGGAACAACAATGGCAGGAAGAGAAGCCCACATAAATCTGGATGTGAAAATCAGTGGGGATTCTGTTCATTTGGGTGAAATAAAAAGCTGCTGGAAACCCAGGTGCCTCTTAAAGGGACAACACACAAATTCTCACTTACGACACTCCACCTGGAAAAGAGACAGCCGCTCAAGGAGTGTCAGAGACGGATGGGGAGAGACTGCGTCATCGTGTATCTTTAGGGAGAGGGCTGGAGGGAGAGTTGCCAATGTCCTTGTGTTAAGTCCACCCCCACACAGCATTATCCAGCTAATGCATGGCCCAAGGAACTGTCAGAGGCAACCATCCTGGGGGCCCATTGCAGTTTTTCTTAAAAAAAACAAAAAAACCCCAAAAAACCTCTTGAGGAATTTCAGTCAGGTTGGAGAGGTGTCAAAGACACACAGGGAAAAACTGAATTGTGCATCTTCGAGCAAGGTCTCTCTCGTGACATGCAGCACCTTTCCTGTGTTGAGCCCTTTCTTCACACCATCAAATCTTAATCTGTATTAGCCAGGTGAACTCCCCTCCCCACTGCAAAAGTCTGCAGGCCCCAGGTGCATGGTGGCTGGCCTTGGTGTACCTTGAGACTTTTGCTGAGTGGTCTCAGACCCAGCACTGACACTGAGTTTAAATCTGTATTAACTTGATGAGCACCACTCTCCTCTTCTTGGTAACTCCCTGAGACCCTGCCTCATGTAAGCAACTCTTATACTGCCTGAGGCTCTTTCAAAGGCTGAACCTTATGGGCAACCAGCAGATGGTGGTGGGTCTTGGGGCACCTAGGGCTTTTATATGACCTGCCCTTGGCTTGGCACTGGTAAAAGCCAGCCTCAATTCATACCTTGGCCACATTCACATGCACATTCATATGCACACAGCCCCTGCACAGACAGCAACCAACCATGAATCACTTTGTAGCTCCTAACAAGCAGCCTCAGAAAGTGTCTGTCACTGACTCTCACCAGAGTCTTTCCCAAGAGGACCCAGAACCAACACACCAGGTGACTGGCTTCAGACTACAACAAAGCACCACCTCATTTTCTGTACAAATGACATACCCAAAGGGAGGTCTCCACAAGCATCAGATTCTGCTGGGACAAATTCTGCTTCATGGGGTCAGCCCTCACACAACAGCTCATACACTGTGGTTGTAGCCAATCCTCATGGCCAGCCAGCCTGCCTGAGAATTAACCCCACCCACCTATGTGCCAACAGCAATCAAGGCTGATCTACAGCAGGAGAGCACATATAACCCCTACAAGGTTCACTATTGGACCAATTAGCTCAGGTAATCCAGGAGACTGCACAACTGGGCCCCTCAAGACAGCTACTACATAAGGCCACCTTACCAAGACTGAGAGACATAGCAATTCCATCTAATACACAAACACAAATACAGAGAGACAGGTAAAATGATGACACAAAGAGACATGTTCCGAAAGAAAAAAACAGGAAAACTCTGCAGAAAAAGAACTAAAGGAAATGGAGGCAAGCATTCTACCAGATATAGAGTTCAAAACAATGGTTAAAAGAATGCTCAAGGAACTTAGAGAGAACTTCAGCAGAGAGACTGCCATCATAAAATGGATGTAGAAACTGTAAAAAAGAACCAGTCAGAAATGAAGACTACAATAACCAAAATGAAGAATATACTAGAAGGAATCAACAGTGGTTAGATGAAGCAGAAAATCTCGTCAGCAATTTGGAAGAAAAGGTAGAAGAAAAGAACCAGTAAGGGCAGCAAGAGAACAAAGAATTTTTTTTAAACGAGGATGGTTTAAGGAACCTCTTGGACAACATCAAGTAAAACAACATTTGCATCATAGGAGTACCAGAAAGAGAAGAGAGAGAGCAAGTGATTGAAAACTACTTGAAGATATATTTAGTGTAAACTTCCTTACCCTGGTGAAGGAAAATGACACACAGTTCCAAGAAATGCAGAAGAGTCCCAAACAAGATAAACCTGAAGAAGTCCATACTAAGATATATCATAATTAAAGTGGGAAAGGTTAAAGACAAAGAAAAAAATTTTAAAGTAACAAGAAAAAGACATACCTACAAGGGAGCTCCCATAAGACTGTCAGCTGATTTCTCCACAGAAACTTTGCAGGCCAGAGAATATTGGCATAAAATATTCAAAGTAATGAAAAGCAAGCATCTACAACCAAAACTTCTTTACCCAGCAAGTTTATAATTTAAAATTGAAGAAGAGAAAAAGAACTTCTCAGACAAGAAAAAGCTAAAGAAGTTCATTATCACCAAACCAGTTTCAGAAGAAATGTTAAAGGTACTTCATTAAGAAAAAGAAACAAAAAGAGGAATATAATTATAAAAAAAAGGCAATAAATTCATACCTAAGTGTTCCAATCAAAATACATTGGGTAGCTGAATAGATATGAAAACAAGACCTGTTGGGAAACACTTTGTGTTGTGTCAGAGACTGTAGTCCCACTCAAGCAAGGCCTTGAAAGAGGCATGTAAGACTTGACAAGAAAACTGGGAGTGCAGGAGGCAGGCATGACCCAATTATCTTCACCTAAATAAACTAAAGAAACAAATAAAACCCAAAAGTGAGTGGAAAGGAGGAAATAATAAATATCAGAGTAAAAAATTTTTAAATCAAGTTTGAAAAACAATTAAAAAATATCAATGAAACCAAGAGCTGGTTCTTTGAAGAGAAAAATAAGATTGATACACCTTTAACTAGACTCATTAAGGAAAAAGGAGAGAGGGCCTACATAAATAAAATCAGAAATAAAAGAGAAGTGACAACTAAAGCCACAGAAATACAAAGATTACAAGGACATACTATGAAGAATTATATGCCAATAAATTGGACGGTGTGAAAAAATGAGTACATTTTTAGAAATATACAATCCTCTAAGACCAGCTCAAAAGAGAATAAAATTCTTTAAATATATAGATTACTATCAGTGAAAACAAGTGGGTAAAAACTCCCAATAAGCAAATGTCCAGGAATAGACAGATTCACAAGTGAATTTTACCAAATATTCACAGAAAAAATAACACATATTCTCCTCAAATTATTACAAAAAACTCAACAGTAGAGAAGGCTCCAAAACTCATTTAACAAGGCCAGCATTATCCTGAGTCCAAAACCAGACAAAAACATTACACAGAAAAACTTATAGGCCAATGTCGTTGGTGAATATAGATGCAAATATGCTCAACAAAGTACTAGAATATCAAATTCAGCAATACATTAAAAAGACATACACCATGATCAAATCTGATTTATTCTCGGGATGCAATATTGGTTCTATATCTGCAAATCAATTCCCATGATATACCACATAAACAAAATGAAGAGTAAAAATCATATGATAACATCAATAGACACATACAAAACATCTGACAAAACCCAGCATCCATTTATGATAAAAAAACTCTCAGCAAGGTGGAAATAGAGGGAACAAACCTCAACATAATAAAGACCATATATAACAAGCCCAAAACTAACATCTACTCAATGGAGAAAACTAAAAGCATTTCCATTAAGATAAAGAAAATATAGGAATGTCCACTTTCACTACTCTCATTCAACATAATGCTGGAAGTCTTAGCCACAAAAATCAGATGAGAAAGAATAAAAGGCATCCAAATTGTAAAGGAAGAAGACTATTATTATTTGCACATGACATTAAACTGGATATAGAGAACCCTAAATATTCCACCAAAAAACTATTGGGACTCATAAATAAATTCAGTAAATTAGTAGGATACAAAATAAATATTTAAAGATCAGTTGCATTTTTAAACATCAACAATGAAGTATCAGAAAGAAAAACTAAGAAAACTATCCCATTTATAATTGCATCAAAACTACCCAAGAATAAATTTAACCAAGGAGTTAAAAGACTTATTTTCAGAAATTTATAAGACATTTAAGAAAGAAATTAGGATGATATACTAAGTAGAAGCTTATATTGTGTTCACGGTTAGGAAGAATTAACATCATTAACACATTGTTAGAGGGGAGGTGGGTTGGGGATTTATGTGAAAAAGATGAAGAGATTAAGCAGAAAAATATAAAAGAAACTCATACACATGCAATATGGTGATTACAAGAGGGAAAAGGGGTAGGGGAGATAAAAGAGGATAAATGGGAGATAAATGGTGACAGGAGACTTGATTTTGAGTGGTAGACACATGATATAATACAGAGATGATATATTTATACATTGGCATACCTGAAACCTATATGATTTTATTAACCAATGTCACCCCAATAGAGTCAATAAAAATTATTTAAAAATAGAGAAAAATAGTCCATACTACCTAAAGCAATCTATAGATTCAATGCTATCTCTATCAAAAGTCCAGTGGTGGTTTTCACAGAACTGGAATGAGTAATCCAAACGTGTGTGTGGAATCACAAAACACCCTGATGAGCCATTACAGTCATGAAAAAGAACAAAGTTAGAAGTATCACCCTCCTGATATGAAACTTTACTACAGGGTCACAGTAATCAAAACAGCATGGTATTTGCATAAAAATAAACACATAGTTCAATGGAACAGAGAGGGCAGAAATAAACATATGCCTATATGGTCAATTAATATATGACAAATTAGGCAAAAATATACAATGGAGGTAAATACAGTCTATTCAATAAATGGGGTTGGTAAAATTGAACAAATACATGCAAAAAATAAACTAGACCACCTTCTTATACCATACAGAAGAATAAACTCAAAATGGATTAGAGACTTAAATGTAAGATTAGATACCATAAAAATCTTAGAAAAAAACATAGGCGGTAAACTCTCTTACATCTCTCTTAGCTTTATCTTCTGATGTATCTCCTCTTGGGAAACAAAAGAAAAAATAAACAAAAGAAAAAATAAACTACATGAATCTAAAATGTTTTGCACAGCAAAGGAAACTATCAACAAAATAAAAAGACAATCTATGGAATAGAAGAAGATATTTGTCAATGATACATCTGATAATGTGTTAATACACAAAATTTATAAAGAAGTCATACAACTCAATACCAAAATAACAAACAATCCAATTAAAAAATGGGCAGGGGACCTGAATAGACACTTCTCCAAAGAGGATGTATAGATGGCAAATACACATATGAAAAGATGCTCAATGTCACTAATCACCAGATAAATGCAAATTAAAACCACAAGATATCTCCTCACATGTATCATAATGGTTATCATCAAGAAATCAAAAAACAAGTGTTGGTGAGAATGTGGAGAAAAGGAAACCCTCAAACACTGTTAGTGGGAATGCAGATTGGTGCAGCCACATAGAAAAAGTATATGGAGTTTTCTCAAAAATTAAAAATAGAACTACCTTATGACCTAGCAATTCCATTTATGGGTAATTATCTGAAGAAAACCCAAACACTAATTCAAAAAGATGTATGCAACCCTGTGTTCATTGCAACATTATTTACTGTAGCCAAGATATGGAAGCACCCCAAATAGTGCCCATCAATAGATGAGTGGATAAAGTTGTTGTACATACATGCCATGAAATATAACTTGGCCATAGAAAAGAACAAAACCTTACCATTTGCAACAACATGGATGGACCTAGAGGGTATTATGCTAGGTGATATAAGTTAGACAGAGAAAGACAAATACCATATGATTTCACTAATATGTGGAAAATAAAGAATGAAATAAGTGAATGAACAAAACAGGAACAAAACTCATAAAAAGAACAAACTGCTGGTTGCCACATGGTGGGGGGTTGAAGGGGATGGGTGGGAAGTTACAAAATAGTCATGATGATATAAAGTACAGCATAGGAGATTTAGTCATTAATATTATAATAACTGTATATGGTGCCACGTGGGCACTTGAATTATTGAGAAAGGAGAATTGCAGTATAAATTCTATAGTTATCTAACCATTATGCTATACATCTGAAGCTAATATAAAATAATATTTAATGTCAATTGTAATTGAAAAATAAAGATTTTTTTTAAAAGGGATACTCCATGTGATAATAAAAAAGAAAATCTCAAGACAGAGGTCTTTGGTGTAATAGGACTAGCATTGAATATACAGAAAATTGTTCTATAAAGGGTTATAAAATTGAAAGTAAATATCAAAACCATTTTCCAAAGAAACTACATATGTTATAAAACAATCTAATTGAAATATGAATATCTGGTCCCAAATAATGCTGAGAAGTAACAAAGTGGGTTAGAAAGGTACACAAACTTCGCTGAGTTCTACAGAGAAGTCAAAATGTCTTCACCCCTAAGTGAACTTTTGAACAAAATAAAATTTATGAAATACATTTTTAAAAACATAAAGGTAACCACAAGTAGAATTAAAAATAGGGCATAAACGTTCTAAATCACAAAGATGATCAAAGTTAGGCAGAGTTTACTCTATAAATAAAACAGATGACAAAGAGAATAATGTTTAAGTATAAAATCAGAAAATTAAGGCAGCAGGAGCTTATACCCAACATCAGTTGTATTGTCTTCATTGAAAGATAAAAATTAATGGATCGTAACAAAAAATAAAAGGCATATGTAAACAAAAAAGGAAGCCAAAGGCATGATTAATTCTGGTGGATTATAATTCATGGCAAAAGTGTTAAAACAAAGAGGGGTATATAAACACCAAAGAAAGTTTATGCACAAGACATTTATGTACTACATAAATAGTGTCATGGTATGTAAGACTCATCTTAAAAGAAAAACCTGAAAAACAAATTTTCTGGGAGAGTTTAACATGCTTATCTTGGTCTTTGTCATATCAAAATAAAAACAGTGAAGATACAGAATTAAGCCTTGTGGTTAATGTCTATATTAACTTTTATACTCTGAAAATATTATATTTTGTTTTCAAAAGTCCACAAACTAGTTACAAATACTTAGACCACAAACAAAATTTCAATTAATTCCAAAATTATTGGAATGGGCATTAAAACTGTAAAATGAGGAGAACTGTATATTGAGAGAAAAAGAAAGTGCTTAAAATTTGTAAACATTCTATTACTATTTTCTATTACTTTGGAGCCTCTATGTAGACAATTATACCATGAGTGAATGAGAGTTTTAGTTCTTTCTTAGCAACTTGTATCTATTATATTTCATGTCTTATGGCATTTTTTAAGACTTCTTTTTTTAAAATTATTTTATTGTTTTTCAATTACAGTTGCCTGCATTTATTCCCCACCTCTCCCCCCAACCCCAGCCATCCCCACCTCCCTCCCCGGATTCCACCCCCCCACCCCCGGTTTTGTCCACGTGTCCTTCATAGTTGTTCCTGAAAACCCTGCCCACTTCCTCCTCTCCATCCCCTCACACCTCCTCTCTGATACTGTCAGATTGTTCCTAATTTCTGTGTCTCTGGTTATATTTTGCTTACTTGATGGTTTTGTTGATTATGTTCCAGTTAAATGTGAGATCCCATGGTATTTGTCCCTCACCACCTGGCTTATTTCACTTAGCATAATGCTCTCCAGTTTTATCCATGCTGTTGAAAAGGGTAAGCACTGTTTAAGACTTCTTATAAAATGCTGAATATAAATGATGATAGAATCTGTGTCCTGTTCTCATTGTAAAAAACATAATTATGATTTCCTCATTGAATATGTTGTTTACTGCTAGTTTTCTTTTAAAAAAATGTTTTGTTTATTTATTTATTTATTTTTAAAAGTGAGGGGAAGGGAAGGAGAAAAAGAGAGGGAGAAAAACATCAAGGCGTGGTTGCCTCTTGTATGCTCCTTACTAGGGACCTGGCCTGCAATCCAGGCATGTGCCCTGACTTAGAAGTGAACCAGAGACCCTTTGGTTCGCAGGCCACTGAGCCACACCAGCCAGGGCATACTGCTGGTTTTCTAATCAGGTTAGGAAATTTCTTTTGATCCAAATTTATTCAAGATTATGCAACCTTGTGGCACAATGGCAGCATATCTGACTCCAAATCAAATTTATTAAAGATGTTTATTATGAATGGGTGGAATTTGATCACATGCTTTTGTGCATTTATTACATCTGTGCAGGTATATAATGATATAGTCATTATCATTTAATCTGGAGGTTGGTAAACTACAGCCTGTGGGACAAATCTGACCTATGTTTATGAATAACATACTATTGGAACACAGCCATGTCTGTTCATTTACGTGTTGTCTATGGATGTTTTTCTACTCCAAAACAGAAGTGAGAAGCCAGGCAGAAACCATACTGCCCACAAATCCTATTATTTACTACCTGGCCCTTTACAAAGTTTATTAATCCCTGTTTTAATCATTTAATATAGTGTTGACATAACTGGATTTTCTTTGTTAAGCTTCATATATCAGAAATATACTTAGTATAAACCCTACTTGATCATTACATATGATCGTTCTTCACATTTCTAAATTCAATTTGGTTTTGTTGGGGTTTGTTTTCATACTGGAAAGGAAGATTTTTACACAGGGTGGGCAAAAGTACATTTACAGTTGTTTGTACAGAAAATAACATAATAATAAATAATAATATGAGAATAAACTCTGTTTTGTGTAATCTAGTTTAGCTCCACCTTGTATTGTCCTTTTATACTTGGAAATTCAGGTTATGTAATTACACTTCTTTAGCAAATGTTTCATGGTGTTTAACGCATAACAGACATAAGCCACAGCACCATGCAGATATTAACTCACACTAATCTCATTAAACGATTTAGGAAGCGTTCCTTTCTTTTTTTAATTCTCTGAAAGAATTTGTGTAAGCTTTAGTTTTTTGATTTGTGAATATCTGGTTGAACTTATTTATCTATTTAAAAAAATCTGGGTTTAGTTTGGAGGAAATATTTTAAAATGCTGGTTCAATTTTTAAAATTATTACAAGTTTTTTATTTATTTTTAAATGATTTTTGGAAATTTATATTTTAAAATGTATTAATTTTAGCTTAATTTTTGCAAATTAATACTGTTTTTATTGGTCTCACAATATCTTGTTATTATCTAATATATTTATAGTTACTTCACATTTTCATTCCTAACATTTTTTACTTTTCCCCCCATCAGTCTTTCTGGAAACTAAGGTCTTTTAAAATAACATTTGTTTTTTTCTGTTGTGCTCTATGTTTACTTTTGTTGTCTCTGTCACTAATTTTCTGTTTTTATCAATATTTTCATCCTTTCTCTTTTTTGGGTTTCTCTATTTTTAACTTGTAACTGCTTGACTCATTACATTTTAACTCTCTACTTTACTAATATAAGCAATTAGACTATAAATTCTCATTTAAGCACTGCTTTAATTATATCCCACAAGTTTCAAAATATACTATTTTTATTATGATTTATATTTATTTTCTAATTTGCAATGTAATTTTTCTTTGAACCATAGCTTAAAGTATATTTTCTTACTTTTCAAATGTATGTAATAGTGAGTAAAAAAATAGAAAACTAATGAAATTTACAAAAACATGATTTATAGCATAATATATGCTCAAATTTTATAATCATTCTCTATGGTTCAGTTTCTAAATGTTCATTCAAGCCTGTTAATTGTGTTTTTTAAATCCTCAATATCCCAATTGCTTGTTTTGGCCAATTATGAAAGAAGAGTATTAACAATACCCACTATATAGTTGATTTGCAAATCCTCCCTTGATGTTCTATTGATTTTTATCTTATATTATTATGCTACTTTATTAGATGCATACAAATATAATTTTATTATATTTCTAGTCAATTTATTTTTATCAAATGTAGTTACTAGTAACCATTTCTGGCCTTAAAGTTTTTTCCCTGCTATTAATATAGCTTCTCCTACTTGTTTTTGTCCAAGCAAAAAAAACACTCTGGCTATTTTGACTGAAAGAGATTTAATATTAAGAATTGTTTGCACAGGTAATTGAAGAACTAAGAGGCAAAGAGGGGCCAGAAAGGCACCGAGAGGTTAGCAGCAGTAAGAAGATGCTACCATCCCTATAACTGGAAAAATAGTGAAGGGAGGTGGTGTTCCAGAGTCCAGAAGAAGATTCTGTCCGGCAAGAGCTGCCCATCAGGAGCTAAAAACACAGAGGAAGGGGCTTTCCAAAGGAAGTAGAGCTGCAGAGAAAAGAAACTTCTAGAACCCCTATTCAAAATAACTGTCTTCCCCCTTCCTTCTGTCCTCCTGTCTTCTGCAAGAGCTTCCCATTGGCCCAAATCACTAAGTTAGAGGGCAAAGTAACCTGGGGATTGTGGTCTATGTGGAAGGCAGTAGAGCAAGAGGAAGCATGAGGAATGGATCTGAGAACAGACAAACACCTTCCTGGCACTCACAGATTTGCCTGGTGTATATTTTTCCAACTATTTCCAGTCTTTTTGTGTCCTTCTGTTTTGGACGTTATTGACATTTATGACAGTTTACTTTATTGACTATTATTTTGTTTTTGTTGACAATTTAGGTGAATATTTGTATCCTTTAGATTTTTTATGTGTTTAGTTTAGATTTATTGAACTTTTTGTGCCCTCACCCCATGTTTCCCTCTGCTAGTTTAGAAATATGCTTTGGTTCATCTCAGGACCATTGATCCTTCTACTTGAAATACATGCTTTTTGTTTTCTGGGGGATGTTTGATGTGTGCTTGATAATAATAAGTGTTCTACATTTTTATTGGTGTGAAGTGTTCTTATGTTACCTTCACTCTTACAATATAATTCAGAATTGAAGGTTATTTTTTAAGCACTTTTATTTTGGTTTCTATTATGATTGCTAAGCTAGCTACCTGCTTAATTATCTTTCCTTTGCAGGTTATCTGCTTTTTGTTCTGCCATTTAATTACGATGTACCTACTTAAGCCTAACTTCAAGAGGCAGAAACATATAGTGGTTAAAAGCATGAATTCAGGAGCCAGCCTGTAACTATAATTTGCTGGCCATAAAACCTTGGGCATGTTGTTTAAATTTTCTGTGATTCAATTACTTCACACATGATCATAAAGGAGTTAATATATGTCAACTTCTCAGAACTTGGCCTGGCTTGTGTTAAACACTTTTTCACTTCTTTTGAACCCCATTTTTGTTCTTTCTTATGATTCACTGGACTTCCTAAATTTAAAGTTTGTTTTCTTTTCATATTTATAGATTTAAATATTTCTTCTCTCTTATTTTTTTCTGTTGTATGCTGAAATGCTCACTGTACCCTTACTGGAGCATTTCTCTGTATTATACAAGTCTCCTAACTCTCATTTTTTTAGACAGCTCTTCCAGTTTGCTGAGTCTTTCTACAACTACTTCTACTTTATGGTTTAATCATTTTGTTTAGTTTCTAATTTCATTTCTAGAATCTCTATTTTATTTATCAAATCTCACTTGTCAATTTTAGTAGCTCTTTTTATGTTTTCATGTCTTCTTTTTAAAGACCTGTTAAACATACTATTTTGTATTTTCATCAGTTAATTCTAACATTTAGTAATTAAAGATCTGATTCTATAACTTTTTGTTTGTTTGTTTGTTTGTTTGTTTAATGCGACTCTCACTGAAATAGCTTGGTTTCTCTTGTATCTAGAAATACTTTCTGGAATGCCTGTTGTGGAAATTAGCTGAGCTTGGTTTTTAAGTGCATTTCTCCAAGGAAGTACTTGTTTTTGCTTCTTCTGAATGGGGTTAAGGCCTTAAATTAAAATTCAGTATTATGTGCTGTCTTGACATCTGAAGCATACAGGGCTTCAAATGGCCTAACTGCAACTCTCCTTCCCCACTCTAACCCTTTGGATAATGTCCCCCAGCCAAACCACCTTACTTACCGCGAAGACCAAGCAAAATACTCGATTACTGCTGAATAGTGGGCATCAGCTCCCTGCCAGCTGCAGAATTATTCAAACAAGCCAGTTACATCTTCACACAGGAAATAGGGTCATCCCAGCCTCTTAAGACTGCTGCTCACAGCTCTGTTTGCTCACTCTGTTTTCACGTGCAACCCCTGGACGACATAGTGTCCTCTTCCCCCAGACTGTGAGTATGTATGATTAATAAATTGCTGTCTTTCTGTCCAGTGTTGAGTGCCCTATGTTCTGCCATCCTCATTTCCCTAGGAAGGGAAACTCTCCCTCACCAACAGGATGAAGAAGAGGCAAATAGAACACTGGGTTCTGAGGTCGGTATTAACATGCAACACTTCAAATAATTTAGGAATTTGGAGAGTCATCTTGCCATGTAAATTCAGGCCTCAACCCAGGTAAATGTAAGCCATAGTTTCTCCCTTTCTTGCCATTTCTGTAGAATTCAATCATTGAATCTTATTAAACAAAGTTCTATATGTTACAGAAGCTCCATCATGCATTAAAATATTTCTGTTTATATATATTATACAGCTGTATTTTTAATTTTTGCCTGTACCAGGAGGGGATTTTCTAAATATTTCTCTCCCACTGTTCCTGTCTCCCAATCTCTCTCTTCTTCTCACTTGCTTTCTTGCTCTATTTCTTTCTCTCTCTCACACACACACACACATACATGCACACAAAAGCTAAGTTGAACCTTTCTGTCATTGTGTTCTTCTAGCATGTGATTATTATTGGTTCCGCAGCATTTAATCGTATAATTGTAGCATAATTTAGCTAAGAATTCTGTTTTCAGACACAAAGATTTCAGAAATCTTAATATTTTTACAGTTATAAATAGTGACATAACTAATATCCTTGTATAAAAATCTATCTCTAATTATTTTCTCAGAATAGATTCTTAGATGTGTTATTATCCTGACAAAGGGTGTGAACTCTTTTAGGGCTCTTGATGCATTTTGCCAAATTGCTTTCTAGAAATGTTGTAGCAATTTACAATTCACTGCAGTGTGTGATGGGTGAAAAGTGATGTATCACTGACGATTTAATGTGCATTTACTGATTACTTGTGAGGTTAAACATTAACGAAGTGTGCTATATGTTTAAGCAATTTCCTTCTAAGAATATCAAGTGATTTTAATTATCCAGTTGGAGTTTTGTTCATGTCTTCATTCAAAATATTTGTGATTCTTACTCCAACCACAGCATTGTGTTAAAACTGAAGATTAGCTCAGCATCCCAGCATCTTTCAATACCCATGAAAAAACTGGCAAATAAGGGAGCAGTTATGTAATGATGTAAGGAACTGTAGCGGCAAATGCAGGCTTCTGCTCAGCAAACCCACTGTACAAAATAAATAAATAAATAAAATTCCTTACTCATGGATTTGAATAATCAGAATTAATCTTAATATAATTTTATGCTTTCTATTAAAAGGGTAAACACCATATTGAAATCTGACTTTAAATGATTTTTAATTTGCAATTTTACAAGTAATATTGTTTTTGTACCCCATGACTGTTGGGGGTATATCAACATCTTGCTCAACTCCACTGCTTCTTTCCATTATCTCTAAGCAAGGATCTGCTAGTTGTCACCTAAAGGTATTCTAAGACATCATTTAACGAACTATTGTAGTTTAATATCACTGGTAAAACCATCAGATTTTCTTAGTTTTAGTCATCACATTCTTATGAAATTAAACTTTGCCTTCTAAAAGGATGCCTTTCATGTGATACATTCCTTGCAACAGCAGTTCATTTGTATTTTCACAATAATTTCTCATTCAAGAGAAGGCCACTCATATTAGAATGTGGCCATCTCAGTGAAATTGTGTGATATCCTCAATAGGATATTCCTTCAAATCTCAGATAAAAAGCTTTACACCTTTTCATTGCCTTTACATCCAGAGCCGAGGGGCCAGCTGAGCATGTGTGCTGCAGGCAAGAAGAATAACATGTGCGCACATCTCATTTGTCCACATAGCTGGCACCGGAGAACAAAAGGGAAATTATATATATATTTCCACTTCAAATAATAGGACCAGGTAAAATTACATGCAGAAAAAAGTAGACTGTGTACCAAAAAGCTGTTTTATTTAGGGCATTTTGTGTTTTGTTATGATAATTTTTACACTGTTTTCCCCAGTGCACTGGCTTCATGAAGGATCTGTTTGCTTTATAGGTTGCCAGAACCAAGAAATGTTCTGCTTGATCTCAGTCACCACAGGCCTAATCCTGGGAGATGAGATGGATTATCAAAGTACCCTACACTATTTCTGACAATTTGAAAGAAATCTTATATTTAGTGAAAAAGAGAGAAATAAATAAAGAAGAAAAGAAGGGTAGGAAGGAAGTAGTGGAAAAGAGAAAAAGAGAGGAAAGAGCATAGAGGGCAGCTAGGCACCCGGGCCTCTGGTCTCAGCTGCCTTTGCTTGTACCTCTCTAGTCAGTTGCTGATCTTGGTTAGTTTCTTCCAGAATGCTAGCCTGAGCTCGCTCTAACTGTGGCAGCACAGCTAAAAAAAAAAAAGAAAGAAAGAAAAAGAACGGAAGAAAGAATATATGCAAGGCCTCTTGAATTCTGGGCTTGAAACTAAGGCACTATATTTTCCACCATTATCAATTGTTCAAAGTCCACTATAATCCAGTCTTAAGGAATTATGGAAATAGTTTCCACCTCCTGATGAGAAGAACTGCAAAGTTCTATTGCAAAGGGTATAGATAAGAAAGGGGTAAAGAATTGGGACTATTTTTGAAATCTATCTACCTAATGATAACAATTTTTTATGATGAAATTGTGTATTTTGTTCTTCCTAATTTTTCCTTGAGTTCATCATATCCTTAAATGTAACTTTATTTTTTAAAACATATTTTATTGATTATGCTATTACAGTTGTCCTATTATCCCCCCTTCATTCCCCTCCACCCTGAACACCCTCTCCCACCCACATCCCCCCCTTTAGTTCATGTCCATGTGTCATAAGTTCTTTAGC
>CM052544.1:83307626-83358229 GCA_028533065.1 Trachops cirrhosus | reverse complement strand
CCACTGCTGGGACTATATCCTAAGAACCCTGAAACACCAATCCAGAAGAACCTATGCACCCCAATGTTCATAGCAGCACAATTTACAATAGCTAAGTGCTGGAAGCAACCTAGGTGCCCATCAGTAAATGAATGGATCAAAAAACTATGGTCCATTTACACAATGGAATACTACGCAGCCCAAAGAAAGAAGGAGCTCCTACCCTTTGCAACAGCATGAATGGAGCTGGAAAGCATCATGCTAAGTGAAGTAAGCCAGGCAGTGAAATACAAATACCATATGATCTTGCCTTTAACAGGAACCTAAACAACAAAACAAAGAAACAAGTAAAATATAACAGAAGACACTGAAATAGAGAACAGGCTGACAGTGACCAGAGGGGAGAGGGGAGGGAATTTCAGGGGAATTTCAGGGGAGAAGGGAAGGGTTTACAGGAACAAATATAAAGGACACATGAACAAAAATTAGGCGGCTTAGAAATGGAAGGGAAGTGGGCAAGGAGGGGTGGGTGGGATGGGGTGGGAGTAAAGGACAGAAAACTGTACTTGAACAATGCAAAATTAGAAAAAAAAAGAATATCAGGATTGAGATTAAGGGGCTGTGGTCCTATCCAAGCAGTTTGGTGTTTTCTATCATTTAAAATGTGGGGATTGGGGCTGAAGGGAGGGAGCTTGTAAGAACGGCAAAACAGGAAGTTGAAGAGAGAGATAGATCACAGAGGGTCACACATGCAGCTTAATATTCTTCTGAATTTATGTATATACCACACAAGTACTAAAATGGCAGATTAACAAAATTGCAGAAAAAGGAGTATCTGCTCTCTCCTTTAGTAATGAACTCTACCAGTGGTTTATAAAATCCTCACTGTGACGGAGTAAGGATTAAAATTAAAGATTACATAAAAACTCCATTGTCCATATAGTATTATAATACAAATATTTCAAAGTGACGTCCTATTTAAGGTCCTTTGAGATTCCCCAACCTCTTCCAGACAAAGTTCCTGCCCTCAGTTAGACAATTTCAGCGATTGAACTCCCTCTCTGTGTCTCCCACCACTCCTCCTATCCCCTCCAAATTCCCAAGTCCCATAGGCACCCTAAAAACAACAGAAAATACATAATTGCTTGTTTTGGTTGTTCTGAAATTTTTCTTTTTCTTGAAAATCTGACTTTGTTCATGCTCTTCTGTTTGTTTAAAATGCTATTTTCTCTACTTACTCTCTGACTGATGTCTGTTTTAGAGATTAGAAATGCCATGGAGGCCACACAGAAAACATAAATTTATCAGCCCCCAGTAGCCAAGGGAACAAGGTGCTAGGAGCAACAAGAACTAACATACATTGTTACTTAGGCCACCTAACACAGAAAGGGCTCTTAGCAATGGTTTCCTTAATTAAAAGTGATATTCAACAATTAGATAATACAGATGAGGCAACAGAGAGAACATAATACTATTGCAACTCTTTTCCAACCTGTCTTAATGAAGTGAAGTGTTTACACATTATGATATCTTGAATCTTTACCAGTAGCTTCCTAAATTAACTCTTTCTGAGACCAAGGAAAAAGTATGCTAAGTTATCCTCTTGAAAAGAGCATTTTTAAAGGAATTGAGAGATAGGGGCATCAGTCCAATTTAAAGAGATTCTATCCCCTCCTTCTAGGAGCTTATAATCATCATCAAACATATTAATACAGACAGACTTAATTGGACCACCCTTCGGAACAAAATGGAAACATTAAAGCAATACATAGATAGATGGGTAATTGCATTATGTAAAGGTCAAGCATAAGTGGATTTATAGTGGAAGGAAGCAGTGAGGACCTAATCAGGGCGGAGAGCAGGAACTGCAGGTGAAAACTGGGCAGGGTGAGGGTGGAGAGTCACTTACCTAATCAATGCTGGAAGATTTTGTGGGAGAGATGGGAATTCACTACAACTGTCAGCCTGAGTGAGAGCTGAAGAGTCTCTCTGTCTTAAAAATGTGTGATTTTTGAATAAGTGACATGAAGGCTACACATTAAAATATACCATAGTAAAGCAGGAGGATGCCTGTTTTTTCATTTCTGGCTCTGAGATCATCCTAAAAGGCCATCTCCATCATGTGAGAGCATCCTTTAAAAAAATTAGAGTAACATTAGATTATTAAATATTTCAATTCCTAGGTTTATCATTTCTTAACATTTTTCCTGCAACATTAGATGTTTGCTATTTTTCTTTGTAACCAAGTCCCTTGAAAATGCTCAGGAACAAAATTTAATTTAAAAAAATTCTTAGATTTCAAAGAACGACAAGAAACATCTTGGTCCACTGTCTGGATGAACCTTCCTTTCTGCTATCTAAAATTTATGAGCACAGAACCCCTTTAGATAGTTAGAGCTAAGTTCAAACACTCTGCCCACTGGGTCTTTTATAAATAAAGAAGGTGTATTTGAAGAACAGGAGGAGTCAATGGGTGCACAGGTAACTCTACAAACTTTAATTGGGTGCAGAAATTTTATATTTAGTTCTATGTAGAGCCCGCACTTTCCTTTGGCACTCCATTAAAGATCAGTGGGGAAAAGGCTTTCCACGTGTGACTAAATCTCAATGCTCTAGCGTTACATCCGTTTCCTCATGTCCTGTCTTCGGTGGAGGTGCTCTCTCCTTGTTTAGGAAAGAACTCTTGAGACATGCGATTTGAAGATATTATATTGCTTCTCTGTATTGCCCTCTCTAGACAAGTCCTTTAATCTTTTTTAAAGGTCTTATTTTCCAATCCTTTAATCATCTCTGTGGTAAAAAACAAAGTTCCCATCCCTCTTTGTCTCTCTCTGGACATAGGCACTGACTAGTATAAGTCCTATGAGTTATATTTCTATTTTTTCCACTCAAGTGCTATCTTTCCTGTTTAAATTGAAGTGTTGCTGTTGACTCGCCACATCTTCTTTGAAAAACAATAACAAAACATAGCCATGAACACAGTTCAAAATAAAACACAGAGTGCACAAGTAAAACAGAATTATCTTTTCTTTATTACTCTAGTTCCCTTTTGCGCCCCATTTCTTGGGAAATATCAGCCTTGATTATCCATTTTCACCAAAAAAATAGCATTTACTAGGCAGGAATATTAACTCCATAAGTAAAATGACTGGTCCTTTCACCTCAGCAATTCCATACCTACTCACCTTCCAATTAACTTTTTTTTTCCAATTGACTTTTTATAAATATTAGTTTGCATTAAAAAATCCATTTAATTGCATTGGAAAAAAAAACACTTCACTGCTACACTCCAGGCCGATATCATGTTGCAGCTGCTCCTATTTAAGGGATAATTGTGCCTCACTCTTCTACAAGGAACTAATTCTGATTTTGAAAGGATTTGTCCTCACAGTTTATCCTGATGAGAGAGGACTGGATTATTGCCATGTAAAATAACTGAATAGTCCTATTATAGCTATTATGCCACAAATGTTGGATATTGTTGAAGATCAAAGTGCTGTACCACACTCCATAGTGAGATGAACAGGCATGGCACACTTCCCATATTATGTAAAAAATACTGCATTTTATGAGTCATTTAGTACCATGTGAGGTATCTGTGGACCCTATATCATTTCCTTCAAACTTTCCTCATCATTCTGAAATCCTTTATTTTCTGGTTGAGAGACTTACAGTCTAGTCATTTCTCACGAGTCTCCCCAGGAAATAAACATCAGTGCTCTGTGTTCTCCCATTGCATCATGTTACGTATTGCATATCGTTCTATTTTCCATTTAAAGAACTTTGGAAAAATATTGCATAACTCTGGACAACAGTAAATTCTAACTGGTAAATTGAAGTAAAAGCTAAACATTTCTCATCAAGAAAGATGTTTTTTGAACCTGTAGAATGTGAAGGACTCAGTGTTGGTTAAGTTCTAAGAAAACAAACATAGCTATATTTTAAAAAATACTTTATTTATTTATTTTTAGACAGAGGGGAAGGGAGGGAGAGAGATAGGGAGAGAAACATCAATGTGTGGTTGCCTCTCACTTGCCCTCTACTGGGGACCTGGCCCACAACCCAGGCATGTGCCCTGACTGGGAATCGAACTAGTGACCTGTTGGTTCACAGGCCAGCACTCAATCCACTGAGCCACACCAGCCAGGGCCAAATATAGCTATTCCACCCTATGATCATGCAGGAAAGTAAACCTGTAAACACATGAATAACAAGATGCCTTATGATATAGGGTGGCCCACATGAAGTGTCAAATGAATGGAATTTATTAAAAACTTAGGCTTTATTCTACAGGAGAGATTGAGGCATCAGCTATTACTAGAAAGCTCATATTCAAGAGGAGGCCAGCGAATGACTGAATATTAACTTAATTATAAATACAGCATGTTTTGACTTCAGTTTTAATTTTGGCATTTCAAAATAAATCCCTCTATCAGATGGATAGTCCCATAGGCAATATGTAGAGGACTTCTACCCTTCAAGAAAAACTAGCTCAAAAATCTAACCAAAACTGTCCCTAAAGAAGTGCCATTTTTTTTGGTAAATAATTTTTGTAAGACTCTCATAAATTATGGTAGGATTAAATGTCTAGGGGATATTTCCCCTGAAGTAACACATTCTGTATGTAACTTGGAGGCATTGCTATAAGATTTAGGACTTACTACATAGTACAAAGAGTCAATAAACATAAAATGTGGTCAGTGAAAACAATTGTGAATTTGAAAACACAACAATTATGAAACTATAATTAAAATGAAGACAAGTAACATTGAGGGAACAAAATCAAATGCTAAGTGTGCTTTATAATTACTGGTTAGGGTTTCCAATGTAATTTGTAAAACCAAATGAGACAGTAAAATTAAATGTAAAAAAATTAGGAGCAGGTCAAGGACATAGACATTTCATGAATTATTACATCAATACTAGTAAAGAGATGTTTTGTTCAAGGACACACACTTTCTGCTAATTAGAGCTTATAAAGTTCCTAGTCAGATGACCAAATTCTAAGCTGGACCTATAGAACAATTCATGTACGTTTAGTCAGAGTAATTGGGTAGATTGCCACATTAAATCTGTAACGGGGCAGATGATAGGGTCCTGGGAGTTGCGACCCTTGACACCCTCCTTGGGAAAGCCAACACAAAATATCTATCCAGCCAGTAAATTTTATTTACTAAAATTTCCTGCTTTTATCATTCCATTTGTGTCCATCTTATCTTTCCTTTT
This sequence comes from Trachops cirrhosus, assembly GCA_028533065.1. Classification (NCBI taxonomy): domain Eukaryota; kingdom Metazoa; phylum Chordata; class Mammalia; order Chiroptera; family Phyllostomidae; genus Trachops; species Trachops cirrhosus. The sequence goes on along the minus strand of CM052544.1, from coordinate 83,353,024 downwards.
AGACCAGTGTTTCACAATCTTTCCTGAAAGTTAAAACCACTGGAGAGCTTTGAAAATTCCCTGTGCCCAGACCCTAACTCTAAATGAATTAAATCAGAACCTTTGGGGGTAGAACACAGGAATGAGTATGTTTCAAAGCTTCTATGGTGACTCCACTGACCAGACAAGGTTGGGAATACTGCTCTGGAAGACTATAAACACATTTAAAGCAGAAACTGTTTTAATCTGTCTTTATATGTCAATATATACATAACACATAGCATAGTGTTTTGCTCTCCTCATCTGTCTTTGTTAAATAATGTACAAATGAACGAATGGGTGGACAAATGAGTGAGTAAATTTAGCCATGATATAGAGCTGAATGTCCTAGAAATTGACAAGAAACTACCATTTTATCTACAAAGTTAATAAGATTTAGTCAGAGGTTTAGCTAATTAACTTTCCCCAAGTTTTTCTTGGTAGTACACCCATTCAGTACATGATAGGCCTTGGGCCGAGCATCACAATGAAAGTGTATTTTTCAGGTTACATGGAGATGGCCTTTGTGTTCTACTCTCTATGAACGACGAGAGTGAAAGTTGTTTTTGTTCTTGTTTTTGATTAATGCTCACATTTCCATCTGAGTTGGGAAAATCTGAGTCCTCCTTTGTTCTCACACTGCTAGCACACTCACAAAACTTCTGACACCACATATGTAGAGGTTTTCTCCACATCAAGCAATTCTGTGACACCAGCTGGGTGTCCTACAATTTAGCTCAATTTCGACACTATTTCTGTGGAAAGAGTCAGTTGCACAAGACTGACCACCCCCTTCAGACACCAATCCCAAGACTAGGATGTTAGCTATGCTTCTGACCTATTGGCTATAAATCACTTTCTCAACATCCCCTCCTTGGGTTTGATTAATTTGCTAGCGTGGTTCACAGAATTCAGAAAAAGAGTTTATATACTGTTTATTAATTTTTTATAAGAGAATATGATAAAGAATATGGATGAGCATCCAGATAAAAGAGATGCTCAGGGCAAGAGGTATAGATCTAAGTGGGCACTGAGCTTCCATACCCTTTCCAGGACCACCATTATTCTAGCATCTCCATGTGTTCACCAGCCAGGAAGCTCTGTGCCCCTGGTACTTTTGAGATTTTTATGGACACTTCATTACACAGGCATGATAGTTCATTAACTCCATTTTCATCTCTACCCTGAATTGACCTTCATGGTCTACTCTTCATGTATGAGTGATTAGATTTAAGAGCTTTTTAAATCAACACTACATTTTCACCCATCACAGCATTCCATGCACAAACATATCACTTTGACTCTGTGCATTGCATGTGTAAGAAACCAGGCCCTTGATTCACTACAGGCACACACAGGTCCCATACATTTGAGTTTTCCTTAAGACAGAGAAAATCAGAAGGTTTTGGAACAAAGTGGAGATGTTATTATCTTCCCCCGGGCGTCAAGATGTTGATGATATTGCCCCTCCCCCTCAACCACTTCATTTTCCTGAAGTTCACAGGACCAGGGGGTGTGCGGGGCAGGGTAGAGCAATGGGAGAAAAATGGGGACAACTGTAATTGAACAACAATATTTTTTTTAAAAAAAGCAATTATAGATTCTAAGGGAGTTTTTTAAAATTGAATTTTGAAATGATATAATATATATGTAATAAATGCTGGATTGAAGACAGAAACTTAATCGTAAAAATATTTAATTTTACCCTAAAAGGGTTTTTCTTTAAATTGTGGAAAGAAATACATATAGGCATATTTTAGCATTTAGAATTAAAATTTTGAACACTGAAACTACAAACCAGAAAACTTCATTTACATTTTATTTTAAAGAACTTTATTAAGGGGAAAGGCATAATTTCTATTTCTCACTTTTATTTTGTGCCTTGAAGGAGCTGTAAATATGGAGTTTCTTCTGCATCCAGTGGAGAGGAATTCTTTTTCCTAATTGCTTTCTTTTCCTGCACCAGTTTTCACTTTGTCAGTCTTGAGATGGAGAGAAAGTTGGATTTTTGCTATTTATAAAAATGATGAAGGGAAGAAAGAAAATCCTGGCTTAAGAGACAAATGATGTAAGGAGTAGAAAGCAATGCTTAACAAAAGTACCAACAGGAGCCATGTATAGATGCCTAACCACGTTGATTTGATCATTTCTTACACTGTGTTCATAGATTTCCTTCCAGATCTTCTTGCGTGTGACTGATGCTCTCAAATGCAGAAGAAGCAATATAGCTGTGGGAAAGTTGCAAAGCAGTTGGTAATCAACGTGCACTAGAAGTGGCAAAATGTTATTAGTGTCCTCCTGGTGCCAGAAACAACTGGAGCAGATGAAGTATTTCCAGGCTCTTTTGTAGGGCCTTAGGCCCTAGTGTGTGGAGCTGCTTCCTCCTGAGAAGGTAAATATTACACACTCCTGCTTGGACTTTCCAACAAGGACAGAGCCCCAGCGATAAAGCTGTTGGACAGCGGCCAAGGTACGCCAAACTTTTCCAGCCACCTGGAGGCACGGAGTTGCAAGTTTCCGGGTTTAGGAGGTAAGGCGGGAAATCAAGATTGGTTATTTCCTCATCCCACTTACCAACCAGAAAAATGGGGAGGCTGATTCGAGGTCATCCGTGCACCTCTAAGAGCATTACTGGGCTTCCCACTATTAAAAGACAAGATCCCCATAATGGGCACTAGCAAGCCCCCACGTGTTTCCCCTCTAGCCTTATCGTGTGTGCTGATAATTGTTCACACATTTATCATTTGAGTCCTTAATGCAACCTTAGCCCTCACAACCCTCCAATTGGGCACATATCAGTGGGAGGTGAGGGTTGGAGGCAGGAGTGAGCAAAGAAGGGGGGGCGACTTGTACAGACCATTCACACCCTGAAGTCCAACCGGTTCCCTGGGACAGCAGTCCACTCAGCGCACAGAGGGTTCGCGCTCTCTGCGGGTTCCCGGTCCCCAAGAACGGCGCTGCGAGGGATAGTCACCTTCCCAGGAACTGGGAGTGGGAATGGGGACTCGGAGACTGGGTAGGGAAAGCCGCGGACGGGGTGTTAGGGGACCCAGAAAAGGAAGTGGGACGTGTGTGCAGTGCGCGTTGGGAGCGGGGTGGGGCCAGGGCGGGCCCGGGGGCGGGGCTGCGGGGCAGGGTGAGTCACAGCGCCCCCTTGCTGTGCGCTCCCCGTGGTGCCCCGTGGCTGCCGGTGGCTCGGGCTCGCCAACCCCTTTGTGTAACGCGCAAAGCCTGGAGTAGCGCGGCTCCGGCACAGCAGAGGCTCCCTGGGGTCCCGCTGCCTCGTCCCGGGCCGGGACGCGCTTTCTTCCTGCTTCACCGCTCCTCCCTCCTCCAGCTCTCGGCCTGAGCTGCAGCCTTTGGGCCTCAAGCAGCCCGCGTCCTGCGGGGCGCCCTAACCAGCACAGCCCGGGGCGCGCACCACCCCTCACGCCTCGTCCCCCTCTTATTTCTCCCCGCCATCCCAGGCCTCCAAGGTGGAAAAAATAAACTAAAAGCAGATCAACTCAGAGACTCCAATAAAACGCCCAGTACCTAGAGCCCGAGCGCGAGCCCGTGTGCCCCGCAGCTAGGGGCGCGGGAGGCGGGGATGGGGGGGGCGGGCGGGGGGACAATGAGCGCATGAAGTTACCTGCCCGGCGGCAGCGGCGGTGGTGGCGGCAGGGCCGGGAGGCGGCGGCGGAGCTGGCTGCGCTCTCGGCGCTGACGGGTGCGCGCCGCGGCTTGGGGGAGAGTTGAGCGCTTTTCCCCCCTCTTTTTTCTTTCTTTTTTTTTTTCCCCCTCTTCTTCTTAAACAAACCGCAAACGGATGTGAGGGAAGGAAGGTGTTTCTTTTACTCCTGAGTCCAGACACCTCTCTCTGTTCCGTCTAAGCTTGTTTTGCTGCACACTTTTTTTAAAAGAGGAAAAGAAAAGGAGTTGCTTGATGTGAGAGTGAAATGGACGTAAGATTTTATCCACCTCCAGCTCAGCCAGCAGCTGCGCCCGACGCTCCCTGTCTGGGACCTTCTCCCTGCCTGGACCCCTACTATTGCAACAAGGTGAACGCTCTGCTTTTGTTTCCACCGTGTTCTCGCTGCTTGATCCCGGGAGGGGGGCGGCGGCGGCCGGACCAGCTCCGCGGCCGGGCTGGTCTGCGGAGGCCAGTCCCGGGAGCGCTGGGCTCCCAACCCACTGCAGCCCTGCGTGCGTTTGGGTAGTAAATATTGTGGAGCGGCTCCGGGGGTTTGTCAAACACCGCGATTGTGCGGAAAGTGACACGATTTGCTCGGATTCTTTCCTTCCTGCTGTTCGCGACTAAGGATCCCTGCCTAGGTTTGCCGGGGGGCGTTTAAAAAAAATTAGAAGAAAACCACGGTATACTTTGGGGGTGTGTCTGGTGTCCGGGAACCAAGGCAGAGACTGAGAGAATTCAGTTTATTTTCTAGTAACCCTTCTCCTTACCTCCCTCCCTCTCACGGGCAGCGGGGGCTCGTGGCATCGCTTCCCTGCTCGGGATTAGTTGCCAGGGGAGCAGCCGGGAGTCGGGGTGCCGGAACCCGGGAGACGCCTCCGCCCCCCGCGGGGAAGATTGCTTCGCAACTCTTTTGTTTTCGAAAACCCGTTCTGGTGGTCGAGCCCGGTGTTGGGACTCCAGTCTGCCGGCCGGGGCGCAGCGGGGGAGCCGGGTCTCGGGGCGGGGTACGGGGAGAACCGCTCACATTTGGTTGGGGGCCTGTGCGCGGAAATTGCAAGTTTGTTCTGAGCCAGACGAGCGCTTCAAGTTCATGTCCAAAGCTCCAGCACTCGGCACGGGGCTGAAGCAGGGTCCCAGGCTGGGATGCACCCTCAGCCTCTTGACCCCAGGCGCCAAGGCCGCTGGGCACCAGGATCAGGCTGACCCAGCTGGTGGCCCGGGGTGGGGGCGCCCGCTGGAGCTACTGCAGAGTTCTCCTTGTCCCAAGGATAGAGCGGTCAGGGGGTGCTTCTGGAGGGGGTTATCTCGGGGCTTCTCGAACTTTAATCCCCAAAAGGGAGGATACGTAGGGACCGGTCTCCTTAGCGCAGCCTCGGCCATGGCCTTCCCTGCCTTGGGCTTGTTGGACGTGTCTAAGCTGTCCCACTGGGTGGACGTCGGCGAGAAGAACTGAGTTCTCTGAAAGGCCGGGCAAGTGGTTTAGATGCCCAGCTCCTGCTTGGTGGTAAACCTTCCTGATACTCAAAGCCCCTGCAAGCAATTCCCTGTTGGCCCCTCAGTGAATTCCACTGGATAAATCGTTGGTTGGAACTCCCTAACATTTGCCCGGTGGCAAATTATCATCAAACAGCTTTTTTTTAAACATGATACAGAACAGAGGCTGCATCCTCAGTCCCCGGGCCCCCCCACCACGCAACGGACTTGTAGCCCTGAGTCTTGGTCAGTCGGGACACGCGCGCGCGCGAGCGCGCGCGCGCGCACACACACACACACACACACACACACACACACACACACACAGCTGCGAGTTAAGTGAACCACAGATATCACCCCGTGGAGCTCCTAAGTGCTGTGTACACTGCGAGTCCCAATAACAGGGATGAGCTGTGTACTGATAATGTTTCAGCAAGTTTGAAATAAGGGAAAACTAGTCTCAGGGAAGACAGAATGGCTTTTCATCACATAGGGAAGGAACCCTTTAGCTCGAGGCAAGTTGGAAGGCAAGGGTAACTTTGGCAAGAGAAGTTTGTGTGCTGAAGTTTCATAATTAGTTGGTAACATAGTTCTTTTATTCTAAAATCAGTTTTGCCTTTATAAGCAAGCATTTTGTATTTGTAACATTTTATATTGCATACGGCACTATTACTAGTAAAAATAATAATAAAGTAGCTGTCCTCTCTTGGATAATAAAGACGTATTCCACAGTAGTAACCAAACCAAAAGGTCAGAACCATTTTGGCAATGAAACTGGACACATCTTATTAAATTTATCAGTGATTTGTTAGGCTCCAAAAAGAGAGTAATGACTTGGATACAAGTTTCAGTTGTAATTCTTGAGATAGTAGGGTCAAATTTAATTTAAAAACTAAATGCTTTGGAAAATCAAGAATTACTTCAATATATTAAATCATTTCCTAATTAAGTGCTTCAAATAATTTTAGTGAGTTGTGCTGTGAATTGAATAAATTAATTTAGAAAGTCTTCAGAATTTCTTTACCAGCTCACTGAAGTTCCTTTTAAGTCACTTGGTGTATGAGGAGCAAACTGTTCTTTTTAAATGCAAATTAGCCACCCTTTCTATAGACTAGTTGCAAGTCTTTATTTAACTTATCCAAGGAATAATGGATTTTTAAAGATGCAATGTCATAAGATGTACTTGTCATAGTAGGAAGAGACTTCATGGAAATGTTTCTTGCAGGATGTTTTTTCCTGCCCTTCTCTGTGTAGCAGTACTGAACCAGATTATATTAAATGTCCAGAATAGGTTTTCTAGGCCCCAGAAAGCCCAGGTGCTAGTATTTCCTGCTCCATCATGATTACCACTGGTACAAAATTTCTGTCCAGGTCCACATTTTTAATTGCTTCAAATGTAGTCAACTAGCTTCATTTGTGCAATGACTACGTGGATTTGCAGGGATCTGAGGGATGGGCAGAAGTTTGGTTGAGATGAAATAAGAAATCTGTCTCTACGTTTAGTAAAAACAAGTTGCAACACACTTCCTTAAAAGAGACAAGCCCGTAATGTAAACCTTGTCTCTTTCAGATGTGCAATGAATACGTAGCTCATTACAAGAAACAGTCATTTTGTCAGGTTATTTGTTTTTAATAGGGTGATAAGATCATAAATTACTAATTATCTTTATTTTAAATCTGTCAACACTTAAAGTTGGTACCTAAATCCCAGCAGAACTAGTATCTCTCTGTGCTTTAATATGATGCAGTTGTTGCTAAAGTTTCTCCAGTCCCATCTTTTTCAATGTCAGAACAGACCCTAGTAGAGAAAATGAATATCTTCCTGACGCTTTTCTAAACTCACTTGTGATGGTTTTACTCTGCTAACACTTTCTAGCACTGCTGCTTTATAGATTGTCAAAATACCACTTACATTTTTCAGTTAATGAACTCTGTAGGAGGAATTTTGTGGAAACAGTTTAACTAGTATTGCACATTACTGTGCAAACTGACCTCCATTTTCACGTAGCCCATTGCAGGAGAAAAGTGAGAACAATGTGAATGATGTTAGTTATGGCAAATGTGTGAGGAATCTCTTATACAAACAGCCAGGACGGATGGCATGTTGTTGTATATAGGTCAGCCTTTGAAATGCGGTGCAGCTCATAGACTGGACAGAAGCATGTAGGCTGGAAGTCACAGTCTTCTCCTCTTGCAACTTAAAGCATGTTAATGTCACACATTGAGAAGTGGGTACCACAGTGATGTTTCATCTGATTAAGACCATTTTAAGTAACATTGTATCCATTAATTGAACTGAATGTTACAAAAAGAAACTGTATTATAGGAGCTCACAATGGGAGTTCAGTATTAAAATACAGCCCCATTTTTTGTTCTAGTTGAGGATGTCAGAGCATCAGTTTAAATATATACTTACCGAGTAATAACAGTTCCTTTCAGTTTCTTAGTGCAGTGTCATTTCTGAAGATTGTTTTCACTGATTTTATGCTAAATTGGGACAAAGAAATGGCACTTTTTCATTTTTACAATGATGCGATGTGTTCAGTTATTGCTCAGTATCTGCCCACATAAGGAGTAGTAATACAATTATGTTATGACATGGCTAATGACAGGGATGCTGACCTCTGCCAGCAGTGGGAGAGGAAATAATGGTCTTTACTGTTCTCAGTGGTTGCTTTTGTAGAATCAGGTCTTGAATCTTTCTTTGGTTGATTTAGACACAGGGAGGTCCAAAACACAAACCCACGCTTAAGACTAGCTATATATAAAGAATAATGGGCATTTGGTATATTGGGCTTTTGTCGTGAAATGAGGAGGGACTGTGTATAATCTTTTCATATAAACATTGGAGGAAGGACTTATTTGTGATGAACTCTGCATTAAAATGCCAGGGTTAACATTAGACATCTGATAACTTTTGAGAAAAACAGGATTCATTACCTTCTCTGCAAAATCTCCTTTGAGCTTATTTTTCCATTTAGAGTATTATGTAATGTACTTTCATATGGCAAAACTCATCATATGTAAAATACAGGGTTTACAAGCACATTAGGATAGAGTCATTATTTCTAGTTTAATTAGTAAATGTAAGAAAATGGACAAGAATGGGAGGAGGAGGAGGAAGAAGGGGAGGGTTATAAGCAATTTAGTGCATCATGCTTGATTAATTTCCTCTCCACCTTCATAACTTCTAGGACTTTAGGAAATTCATAGTTGATACTTTGGACATCATTAGTATAATTAAAACTCCCTTGGGAGTTCTATTATCTGGCATCTTTCATAGGTTTTTAGGTCTTTAAATATGTTTTAAGTGAATTTATAGACAAGAAATAGCATAAACCAAGCAATCATATGGCTCTGGCCACTGAATCAGATATCACACAAAAACCCCAAATGTAGCTATCTTGACTTTGTGGTATATATTAGTGTCAGAAATTTCAGTTTTAAATAATTATACAAAAATGAGAATTACGAGCTTTGGGGAGATCTAATGTTATTTAACATGGTTTCATATTCTTCCAGTTTATTGTATGTTTTAACAGTTACTGAATGGTAATATTAAAGAGCATATTGATATTTTGCTTAGCTAGAAAAACTAAACTGATATTTAAATATTATTTAGTTGACTGCTTAGTATAGAATTTTTAAGATGATGTGATTGCAAAGGACTTAAGAACAGAGGAAAGAAGTAAGGCACTTGAAACTAGAAGACGAAGGGAAAGTTCCAAGTTTAACAATTCCTTTTTGAGAACCAAAACTGGGTATGGAATTTTGGTTTTGGTATGTGGGACTATTTCTTGTTATCATACTTTTTTTTTTTGAAATGGGCTCAATTCAACAAAGGGATAACTTAGAGAACTGGAGTGGGACATTATATTTAGCTGCGAAAAAAGATTTTTTTCTAGTGCTTTCCAACATTTGATTAGGCTACTGGAAAGTTGAAAATACCCTGGGGATATTTTCCAACTGCTGGTGACCCTTCCTTTCTCAATGGATGCCTGCTCTCAGCAGCGGGTCTGTCCATAGCGCCTCTTGCCTCCTCTCCTTTTCTCCTCCCCAAACACCCCATCCCTGGAGCAACCCACCCCCTTGCTTTTCTCCTCCACAATCTTCATCTGCACCTGGGAGGTCTGTAATCTCTACTCTGAATTTCCCCCCTTTCCTCAGGTCCTTGACTCCCATTGTGTTTATCTTGGCTGCCATACTCCCTTTTCTGCTCATCAGTTGTTATCATTACCATGTGAACAACTCTATTCTTCCTCCTGTACCTGACCTTATTTTTGGTTAAGACAATTTGGATCTGCCAGTTCTCAGGCCCATATCCACTTTTCAAAATCTTGAATTAAGCTGTTCTCCTTGTCCCCAGTTCCCCCATCTGAGTGAGTGATGTAGGGTCATACAGTAACAGACCAAGAAAACAGATATGATGCTGAGGGGAAATTAACTATGGTGGATATTTCTAATCTCTTATAATTTGCCCACATTTTATACACAGTGCATGTAGAGCTTGGAAACAGTTCCTTGAACATCCCTTCTCAGTGAGAAATCTTTATTTAGACACAAAATAGTATGAAAGGGAGACTGTGATCACCTTATCTTTATTTAGCTGGCATGCAGTAAGTTAGGAGAGTTACAATTACAGTAACCATCAGTAAGGGTTAGCTTATGTCTGTGTTTTCATCAGAATATGCAGAGATACCTAAAATGGGAATACTGGACATGCAGAACTTATTTAACTGATGAAATTTAGATACTTATTATCCTACATTTTAGCTCTCTGAATGTTGAATTCAAGGGTTCTGGAAGACATAAAGTAGGATATTTATGTTATATCCCAATAAAAATGAAATGTAATTATCATGACTTGATTAAATGCTATCAATTACATTTTAAAATGTTATCATTTAAGATAAAACTTATATGGTATACAGTCAAATCCAAGGATCCAAAATGTTTACCTTGAGAAAACAAGGTTGTAATAAACCATACTTACTAAATACTGCAGCTGCAGGAATCAGAACTGTATTTCTTGCTTACAAGAAGCTTCCATGTTGTTCTATGTAAAGAACTATAGTTCTTGCCTGCAAGAAGCATTCCATCTGAATGTTTTAAGGCCACCTCATTTCAACTGAATTCAAACGAAACTTCAGTGTGGGAATATTTACTTTTACTGATTTTAAAGATAATTTCTTTCCTTTCATTTACTTCCACTTCTATGTTATTGATCTATTTTCACTGCATCTTTTTCTTTGAAGGTGTACTTTTCGGAGTCAGATATCTGTGGTCTGTATTGGTTGGTAGGGCCAGAGGTACACAGTGAATTGCACTAACTGGACTGCCTACTAGGAAAACTGCAATGCCAAGGTGATTCAGCTAACATTTGCCCTAATGAATTTAGCTTTTTTTGTTTGTTTTAAGCCATACATGCCAAGTTTTGTACTGAAGAGCAATTTCTTATTAAAAACAGTTGAGTTATGAGCTGCTTAGAAATGTGGTTTATAATAATGGAAGTGCCAACAGACTGCTAATTATAGCAATTCTTCCATAACACTTTGAGACATGGCATTCAGATTAACCTGTGTGAGTTTTTCCTGGTTATAACGTATTTGTCCCTACAGCATGACTTTGAAAATGGGAACGTTATATTGCTCTGTACTTGGATGTCAGTGGAACAGCAGAAAAGACCAGAGGAAGGATAATGCCAGAAAGAAGCCCCTGCTCTTTCATGCCAGGACATACCAACATTTTCCCAGACCCCTTGAAGCAAGTTTGCCTTACTTGGTTAAAAATTTTAAAGTTAACTTTTGAAAACTATCTTTAGATTTCCATTTTACTCATGAAAAATTATCACTGACATATATTTATAATAGTAAAGGTCATGAAAACAATGTCACTAATAATGCTTTTCTGTTTGTCCATTTTTCACTTTGGGTTTTTAAATGGTTCTGCTTTAGCCAAGTATTTATTGTTTTTTCATCCCGGGATTATGTGTTTTTATGAAACTCTCGTGAAAGGACTCCTAATCAAACTAAGGCTATGGTTGGTTGATAAGAAGCTTTACTAGTGGCCAAGAAAATATAAAGTATGTTGAGATACTATGTAGACCTACAGTATATACGTATCTGACCCGCAGTACTGACAATGTTGGCTTCTGCATAAAATGCCTTTAGATTAAGTCTCTAAAATCCTATCTGGGGGTAACCTAGCCAGAGAAATAGGGTTGTGTGTGTGGGTGTAAGTGTGTGTTTGATGTGCTTCTCATGGTCCCGGATATATTTCTAGCCATAAATACATAAGAATTGATCATAAATGGCAGAATCTATCAATGTGTACAAGAATAATAAGGGAAATCATAGTAGGAATTGACTAGTAGGAATGTCTCATTAGCAATTGTTTTGAGAAATTTAGCCATGTTTCACAGGCGGAGATACTTTTCACCATAGTGGGGCTTTAATCGGGCACATTATTACCTAGTAAAGACTAAAGAGCTAGATCTTTCTAAGGAAAACTATAGGCCTTTCTTAAGAAAGGACTTCTTTTTATTGTAGATTTGAGGTAAAAACTGAGGGCTGTTAGAGCTGTGTTGACTTACTCCCAACCCAATATAAATAGACCTGTGAAAGGATATGATTCCCTCCCCTTTTTCTTTAGAAGCCTTTGTTCTATGTCTGGTAAAAGTTCTGACACTAAAACCTTAATCCATCTGTGTCCCAATCCTGCCCACTAGAGAAAATTATTTATTTGTATCAAGAAGCCTTATGAGAATTAAGGAGTCGTCAGAGGTAGGTTATTTGGAAATTCTGTGGTGAAAGACATTCAAAAATTCAAAGAATGATAGACCTTAGCAAAATACTGTATTCTCAGCTCATTTCTTCTATTTCTGCTACCCTAGTAGGATAAATGTATTTTCCAAAGTTGTAGACTAGTGATTCTTTCAGCAAGGGATAACCTTTCTACAAGGTCAGAGGTGAACTTGGGAAAAGGGTGTGTGTGGCTACAATCTGTAATCTCCCTCCCTCAGATATTGATAATCGCCCCCCTCAGGGGGCCTCTTTTTCTCTCTCTATGTTGAGAGCCAATGCACCTAATGAGAGATGCTGCTGGTGGGAGCTGTTGCCTGTTTTGCACTGGAAGAAGATACCGTAAAAGTTGGAAATAACAGCTACAGGGGGAAATGCCCTCCTGTAGTTCCTGACCTCAGGGAAGCAAACTTGCCCCTCTGTGCCTTCCTTTGACACATGGGTCAGAGATATGAAATACAACGTGCAAGATTAATTAACAAATGAACCAACTGGGTCTGAAAGATAGTCCAATTACACTGAAAGCATATCTGTGTACCACCTGATTTCCTTAAGTCTTTTAACTCAATTAAGTGGCTAATTTTAAAAAATGATGGGTAATGTGTAATATGCATTGGCATCTTTATACCATTGTAAAACCCAGTTCTTTTCTATGCCAGTATTCCTGAGCCTAAAAAATGCCAGTAACAATTGTATAAAGAGAAATGTTAATAATAAAAAGGCAGGATAACCTTTCAACAAAAAAGTATATTTTATTGTTTGACAGATGCAGTCATGAACATTAATCATAGAAACCTGCAGATAGTAGAGGCTTAATATCAAAGCTAATGATTTATTTTATGTTAATGACTTTCTGCCAGGGCATAAAAGACTCTTCATAATGGACTCTCTGTGCTGTGTTCAGTTACTAAGGCTAATGGGATAATCTTTTCTCTCCCCAAATTAAGCTTTTTTTTAAATAAATTATGCTGTTATTTTTCAAGGTAACTCTCAAAAATTTACTGCAAAACTAATCTTTTAAGAACCGCTTAGGAAATAAAGTGGAAGACAAATTCCAAAGCAGCTTTTCTAGTTCATGAACAGTTTTATTTAATTAGAAAAAGTTTGCATGTATGCTAATATCTCTGAACTTGTAATGCCAAACAATTTTAAAGTCAGCCTTCAGTGATACAGTCTGCCTTTAAAACTCAGCTCCTGTGAGTGCGACCCACCACGGAACATGTTTTCCTCGATTCTCAGACAATAAGGAGCTGAGTGGTAGTAAAACACTGGGTTGTTCACTGGGAAGTTTTAAAAATCCTGTTTACAATTAGTTATAACTAACATTATATTTCAATAAGAGATAATTTGCCTACTAAAGTTCACATAATGTGCTAATCTCATCTAATGGTTAATAAAGACCTCCTCCCTCACTCCCTTGATGGCTATAAAAGGCTATTATACAGGGTTGGGCAAAAGTAGGTTTACAGTTCTTCTAGTTGTTCACAGGGAAAATAACACAAGAATGAATAAATAATAATACAAGAATACACTGTGTTTTGCCTACTCACCACTGTGAACCTAACTTTGCCCTGTCCTGTAATCATGGCAGAGGTTCAGGTGCAGCTGCTGTGTGTTAATCATGCACCATTGTCCCGCTAATAAACATCCCGCAGGTCAGCACCCCTCAGAACCTACACCACCTATGCTCTTTCCACAATATTTAGTCACACGTTCAAAGCATATCTGTTCATTTTCCTTAGCCTCACAGTCAGTTAATGCCCCTCCAAGCTGCTTGTGTGATAAAGATTTTGTTACCTAAGCTAGGTCATAGAGGAGATGAATATATATATTTAAACTAATTTTCTCCCATGCACACATTTCCATTTCCACACTCATTGAGTAAATCAGTGTAGGGTTGTGATGGCCAGAAACCCCTTTATAATTTAGTAGATGTATTCCAAACTGAGACCGTTTTCAGATTTCACATGTTGTTTAAGGAGATGTTTGGAAGAAACACAACTTTTTGATAACCAAAATCATTCAAAGTAAACAGAGTGAATTGGGAAATGAGAAGGGATATTTAAAATCTAAACAGACAGGACTTGGTGTTAGTTTATAAACCTGATACAGTAGTGAAATATTATTTTTTTAATTGTTCTTTAGGCATGGGAAAGCAATAATAGCAAAAGCTCCTTTAAACCATATTTTCTGTACACAAAGAACATATTCATGTGGGATTTCCATTTTGCCACAAAATCGTGCAAATCAATATGCCAGCACTTATCTGCATTAAAATTCAGTAGACAACAATTTATAGGCATAGTGATAGTGTAGTTCTCCTGACACCCTTGCTTAGTGTTTAAGGTAATTCTTGCTTTTGTGTGCTCAGAGAGAAGCCAAAATGTTAAGTGAACAAGGCCTCATTTTCTCATCTTGTATTATTGTCTCCTGTTTTCTGTGACTCGTTTTGATAACCCTGTGTGTGTGTGTCTTCTTCCTTATGATTTAAGAACCTTACATGTTTTAAGAGAAGGGAAAGAAAGGAAACTCAACTGTTTCCATCATCAGTAGAAATGCAGAAGGCAAACTAGTGGGCGGAGCTTCTATTTGTGCTGCACATAACATACAATGGTACATTTGTCATGCCTTAAATATATAATGCCTACAATAAAATATGTACAGGCGCAGTTGTGATCTATGAAGTCCCTGGCTCCAGTGCCATTGTTTGTAGTCTCTACGGTTGTCATACATTGTTCTTTGCACATCATACCCTTACAGCAGAATTTGACACAATTTCTAGCTTTCAGCCCTGCACCATTTTCACTGCACAATATACATGAGTTTGACAGGGTGTGTTGAGGAAAACTCTGGCAAGCAATTGATATTTTGAAGTGGCAAGCGTTTCAGCAGCTGCCTGCTTGTGAAAAAGGAATGATAAGATATACTGTATTGTTAGTTTCAGGGAAAGCATTAAGGTTTAAGCTCTGTAAAAATGTACACATTATTCGTCAGTGGTGAAGCAAGTCTTTTATGTTTTTCAGAGCTTAGCTCCTGGCTGATGTGAACTAGCATGACATTGGTCAGTAAATGAATAGGAGTACTTTGAATTTGAACTGCTGCCAATTTTGCACCAACAAAGGAACTGACAAAAGAAAGATTTTATGTGAAATGCAAAGCACACACAATGTCGTGGGGGTGGGGAAAAGGAAGAAGAGAGAGAGAGAGAAACCAACACAGAATATTCTTCCACCCATACTTGCAAGGATACCAAATAGTTAAAATACATCCATTTTTCATGGCTCATCAGCTACAACCTAAGCTGTTTTATCTAATGTCCTTTAAAAACCTGTTGTATACAATAGGCTTTTAGAAGATGTTCATATGGAATTTAGAGTGTTTTTCTAAATATCACACTGTGCCCTGAAGGCCTGTTGGCAGAATATCAGAGTTGCCCACTGCTGGAGTCCCCAGCTCTCTCTCTATCTGGTAGTGGGAAATTGTAGTTTAATCAGTTATGGCACTTTCAGTGTGTAACGTTCATTAGCAAGGCAATTTGTCATGACTGCTAATGGTCAGGATGCATCTGCTCTCTCAGTTACAGAGCATGATAAGGAAGAAGACAAATATTTCAATATCTGATAGTATTAACTTGTTTCAAATTTGTAATCCAAGGTTAGTTGCTCAAAACAGACACAGCAGCAGATTAACAAGCATCCTATATTCAATTTTACTGTGCCCTGTTTTTATGGATTTATGACTTTAAAGCACACTAATGTGCTATTATGAAGGGCACAGTCTTTGATTAGATGTTCAACAGAAACTAAGTTATGAGCAGAGCCTTCTAAGTTATCAAGCTTTCTGGGTTCATCTGGAAAGAATTTATGTGCATAATATTTTCTATAGAGCCCCACAAATTGGAAAGCTTGATACATGCAGTATTTCTGACATGCTAAATATTCTTTTTTTCTTCTTTATACTTTTTTATTGACTTTATTGAGGTAAAACTGGTTAATAAAATTATATAGCTTTCAGGTGTACAATTCTATAATACATCAACTATATATTGTAAATATTCTTCTTATAATTTAAAAAAGTCACTTTCCCATTGCTTTATAAACTGGCCAATCACTTTTCAAGTGAGATTAGAGTCTGATCCATTTTAAAAGTTTTAAAATCCTAGTGAAAAACTTCAGAATGAATTAGAAATGTCACATTTCTGCCCAGTGAACTGCTTTATAAGATCATTGTTCATTGTTCTCAACGGGAAAAGTTAAAAAGATTCCCCCAGTTGAGAAGGCTAGGATTTTTTTATATATCTCATATTTTCTAGATATTACATCACATGGATTGCCATACAAAATCTTTCTGACACATTTTCATTTTTAATGAAAGGCCCTAAAATTCAGAGCATAATGATTTCTTAGAAACTGAACCTAATCTTGGTAAAAAAAAAAATTATTCTTGCTAGAAACAAAAGCTGTTACTGTTTAAGTTCCTGTTGAGCGGTTAGTTGGTACGCTTCGCTGAATGTTGTCAAAAAGGCTTTCCTCATGATTGACAACCCGGCAGGAATGTGAATGGAGATTTTAATTGCGTATCATGTGTGCATATCAGAGTGAGTGAATTCATGACTCTGCTTAGCTCCATATCTCTACTGGTCAGCCGTGCCAAAAAATGCGCTTTTATGTGCAATTTTTCCAAAAAGAGAAAGGTGTATGTGTCCTGAAGTCATTCGTTATTCATTTCTAAAGTGAAACACTTGTGTTCCCTCAGTCTCAGAGTTTAAAAGTGGTACAAAAATCCATTTTGAGATTTCTTTCTTTAACTCTTTGCACCCATACTTGGATGACGTAAATTCTTTTGAGTTACAAGTTGGGAAAAGTCTGCCAGAACATATTTTTCTTATGGCACTTGTTATATGAAGAGTGTTTGTCTTTCATTCTTTCCTTTTTTCCCCCTAAAGAGTACTTTGAAAAGAAAGAAAAAAATGTAAGCTAGCGGAAAATTTTACTGAGGTCAATTGCCTTTCTATAACTTGAAATCTTTAGAAAAGGTCTGAGGGTGGGTGGGTGGAGAAGAAAGGATATATTTCTGAGAGGTGGAAGGTTCATAAAATGGTCTCTAAAGTTTGGTTAAAAATTATATCTGAATTTTGGTTAAAATACAGTACTTATTATAAAATGACATTACTAAATATGTGAATGTTCACTTCTTGGAAAAATGACTCCTCTGCTGAAAACTTAAAGGTCAAAGATCAATTTCTGCTATCACTTCTTTGCCAAGAAGCAATGGTGATGATACACCACTTATCTGATTGAGATATCTAAACCCAATACATGTGAGATTTTCAGAGTGGGGCAAAACTTACTCTATCAGGTAACCTGGGCTACAATAACCCCCAGACTGGTCAAGAACTTATTAATGGAAAAGAAAAAAGTCTGTGATGAATATGCTATGCATAATTTTTCATTTGATATGGTGTGAAAATTTGGAACTTGGGTTGTAAATTTAGCATATAGCTACCTTTCTGTGTCATTTTGAATAGGTGAGAAAAAGATTAGTGCCAGGGTCACTTTAAATATAGCGATAGCAATGAGTAGGATGATGTTGAAAAGATGGTGACTTTATAGCCTGAGGATATCCCACAGGACTTGACTTTGTTCTAGGCTCTAATGTGTTATCTCAACACATTTTAGAACATATCAAATTGCAGGCTGATGATTCAGCCCTTAATATAGTATGCAGTTCAGGCTGATTGCTATATGAAGGCACTACTGTACCTTTAAAATGCTAAAGAAGAAAAATCTATTTTATTTAAAAAATTTAACTTTATGTATGAGGTGACATTTTTCTAACGTTATGGAAGACTATTTTGTACTTTATACTGAGAGCTCAGGCAAGGAAAAATCTATTTACAAAATGAAAAAACCTGCCCAGCTGAATGCATTTCACTTTTAAAGATGATATTCTGGTAATGAACTTTATCAAGCAGAGAACATTTCAGTAAAAGTATTAGAGTAGTTCCTATTTCGGTTGCTTCACTTAAGGCTGTGTCACTGTTTCCATTATAACTTCTTATTTTCAGGTAGCTCTAATGCAGTCCCCATACAAATATTTGCACAGGGATGAAATGAGAATATTTTAGTTTAGAAATAGGGATTTTTATTTGGCATGCACTTCTAAAGGAGCTTTGGGCTTTGTTAATAAGGCACATTTAATTCATTTTTAGAAATTGAAAAGCATTTACTGAACATCAACTGTGTGCAAAGCCCTATGCTAAGTGTTAAGGGGGGTGGGGTGCTGGGAGAGGCACAAAGATGAGTAAACTGTGGGCCCTGCCTCCACATGGCTAATCAAGAGAGGAATACAAATAACCATAACACAGCTGTAGTATAACTGATGTGATAGGAAGTCTATGGTCAACGTGCTTTGGGGAAAAGAAGTAATGAATTGAAGTGAGGAAATCCTGAGTTGCTTCCTGGAGGAAATGGCACTTCAATTAGCCTTAAAATTTGGGCAACGGTTATGGGGAAAGTTCTAGTTTTTAAATTATTTTTAGACTTTCTACATCTTTTCAGAATCACTTGAGGAAACTTAAAATGAGAAGGAACACATACAATAAGACTAATATTATTAGTATTAACACAGAATGTTCTAGCCAGGAAACAGCGATGCATATTTCTTAGCTTAGGTGTTATCACTATAATTTAACATTAGATTTGTCTCTTTCTTTCTCAGAGTCAGCGTAAAATAGAAACTCATTGGGTGACAAAATTTTGATATCTGAGAGACATATGAACACTAATTATTCATGAGTAAAAAGTTTTTCTCTAAGTAAAAGACTGCAACAGACAAAATGAGGAAATGTGTGGAGGTGAAACATCGAGAGCTATCTGAGACATCGAGAGCTACTCTGATGTGTCTGGGCTGAGACTGAGCTATCTGTTGTGAGAAATGGGACACAATGAAGGAAGAGAGGCTCACTGGAATAGGAATGGGAGGGAACCAGGAACAGTTTAGGAACATGCAGAATGAAAGCATCAGGCCTGTGTTCTGGGAAGGTAGCTGTTGTTATAGAGAATGGGTTGGGAGAAGCTGGGTGGAATTCAAATTGTTTACAGTAAGTGGACTAATGTTCAACTCTAATAAGAATATACCAGCAAAGACTCCTTGGGGGGAATTACATGGTGATAAAGTGAAGAATTGGGTATTTATTTGTTTTTTGATGACTTTTCAAATTATGGATGAATGATAAGCATCTAGTTTTATGCTCCAGCCACAAGGTTGAGTTATATAAAAATTTAACTTCTTAAAGCACACTAGAGTGTTGCTGTCTTTCTGAAAATTATTTTTTAACTAAGCCCAGTCATTAACAATGAATATTAATGCTACAATCTTAGAAGTACACATGCTGAGTTAACTTTCAAAATTGTTAGTAATCTCTTTCCTGAAATTTCTTGTTCAGTGATAAATATACATAATATTATTAGTAAATTTGGGAAGTATATTCAAGTGTCCAAACACATTCAGAAATGTCTATCAGCAGTTTTGAAGGTATCTCACAATCTTCAAATATCCTCACAACAAAGTCCTCTCACTTTTCTATGGAAGTGTGCTAATGAATTCCTACCACAAGGAGCCCAAAAGTGCTTCTGGAATCTACATAGCTCTTGGAGGGCCAATGTTTCATCTTTATGACATATATGGATTTTATATTATGTTCCATAACACACTCATGTGTTTTAATGTAAACATTATACTTTCAATCACTTACAACTGAGGCCACTCCCTGTTCCAGGAAGAGAGTCCATGCTATTCTAGAGTTCTACCGCCCTGGCACATTATTCAACTCCTACAGGCGTGAGTTCGGGAAGCATGAAATAACATAAAGGCCTCTTCTCTTTATTATAAGGAAATAGACCGGATGGCTTGCGTAAGTTTATTTTGTTAGGACATCTCTCCCACGGAGAATGGAACATTTTGTTCATTCTTATTTTTCCCTGATGTTCACTAATTCTCTGTTTTTGATAACAAAGCTTGACAAAGTACTTGATCGTAGCCTGAAATGGAAGATTATATAGCTACAGCTTAGTAATCGCTGGTGCCACAGGCCTAGTAACATTATGCTTAAAGGAAGAAAATGCTGAAGGGGGAGGAAGTCAAGTATCCAACGTGTAGATGAAAGAGAAAAATCTCAGTACTGGCAAAACCTGATGATGCTCTGTGACGGAAGAAGGTAGTCAAGAGGGGTCTCATATTGGTAGATATCAGTATACAACCTAGCCTGACAAGAATTTAGACAATCCCAGAAAAGGAAAGGATCGTGAAGAAATTAATTGATTAGAGTGATGGTTGGAGGTGGGGTGGGGACAGGTGTAGAATGGGGCAACACCTATAACATAACAGTTGGCTCAAGCTTGGGTAACTCCCACCCACTTTTCTTCCCTCTCTCTCTTTCTCCTGTCCTTCCGTCGCATCAGACATAATTTGTAAGATGACTGACATTATTTTCAAGATTTTTTTACACTTATTTTCTTAGATGACCTTCACCAGTACTCTCCTCACCTGCTTGAAATGGACTTCTGCTTCTGGGCAGCCATTTTCTCCTGTCTCTGTTGTAAGGAGTACACAGTTCAGTGGACTGAGCTTTTCTTGCAAAACAGTAGTTCAGTTGAAGCAAGACGAGATGGATAGATTTTGGGTGTGTGTATGAAGGATTTCCTAACAAATGCCAATCTACCTGATACCCATAGCATGCCATTAAATCAGGTTGGTTTGTTTTTCCTTTATTTCATTTAAGCCTTCATCTGTTTTTGAAATAAATTATTTGTTAACAGGCATGTGTAAATAATGGATATATCCTTTAATGACAAAATTACATGTTTTCTTCTAGAAACTGCACTTAGGCAGATGAACATCTCAGATTTTTCTTTTACCCAAATCAAGGAGCTTTCCCTATATACAATACCTTTTCAAGTTTCATCCAAAATAGCAGATCAGGGGGGAAAACATTGTATATGTCTGCAGTTTACATACATTTACTCACAAGGTCCCATAAAGTGGAAGAAAAAAATAACAAAAAAGAGAAACAGATTTTTAATATTTGATTCTGTAGTCAGTTTCTCCCTGTGTTTTAAGGCCCATGCCAAAGAGTTTTATAGACTCTGCTTCCAGCAGCATGACATTTGCAAATCTTGGCTAATTTATTCATTAAATATTTTGAATGATTACTATGCACCAGAAACTGTGCTAAGTGGTAGGGATAGAAAAAGAAAAAAAAGCATGCATTTAGAGAGGTAATGATCTTAGATGTGATATGAATAATCCTGTTAATAGAAGATAGAGGATCTGAGACTGAAATGGACAACTTTAATATTTGACCTAAATACTATTTACATTAAGCTCTAAATATCCCTGTGTTCATTCATGCATTTACCTTTTCTGCTCCTTTTCCTTTTTTAGTCTAGATGACACAGTGAATGTAGTAGCAGCATTCCTTGCCCTTTCTCAGGTCTTGCTATGAGAGCAACTGATAGCCTGTGGGCTATGGTGACTTGGTAACTTAAGCCAATAGTGATTGTTTATGGAGGAGCCAAAGGAATGAATTTTTTAAAATTGAAATTCTAATCGTGCAAGTGTGTAAATCTTTGGAAATTTGAACGAAGCGTTATTTAAAATAAAGAATGGAGTTTATCGTTAATTTTTAAAACTGCTTTAACAGTCTGAAATCAGTTGCTTAACATTCAATATCATTTTTCTATTTGAAGTTGCTCATAAGTTCAGGATATTTTTTAAATGGTAAAATGATCAATGTTCATTTTGTTCAGGTTCATCACAGTGGTTTTCCAAGGTAAACACTGCTGTGCATTTTAAAATTACTTTTTTCTGACAAGTGCTGCACGTTCTGGGACACAGTCATCGCTGAAATTGCTTCGGAATAATTCTGTGTGTGAATCTCCTATTTTCTTACCATCTCATTCCTTACCCTAATATGGTATGGAACCAGACTGCAATTACACTTTCACAATTACTTTATTATATGGGTTGAAATATACTCCTGAAGCTCTTATTACATTTTCCACACGCCATTTGCACAGACTGCTGATGGCTGTCAGCGGCGCTTCCTCAGGACAATCAGCCATTCTTAACGGGTTGTATTTAAATCCAGAACACCACAAATACAGAGTGCCTCTCTCTCCTTGCTGATGAATTTTTAATGTTCAGGCATTTATGATATAATTCAAAGGACTTCATTATAACAGCATGTGGAATTAGGCATGTGTGTTTTAAGATATCAGATATTTATTTGTCATCTTTGTAAAAGAGAAAGAAAATGAAAACAACACAATATTAATAGTGTGGTTGTGTCTGTGGCAACCTAAGCATTATGTCATCCAGTGTTGGCACTCCTTTTCCCTGAACGAGGTTGTTGAAGATTTTCTACTTCAAATAATTCACTCACAAGCTCTTTTCTCCACAATGGCATTTTATGGGGGGGGAAAGGTGCAACTCCATTCCATGTCTTTAAGTGGAAACTAGAATGCCATATATTCAAATATGGAATACATTTACATTTAACAACAAAATCAAGGCCCTTTTCTTTTACATTACAAAGAGAAATATTCTCCTTTAAAAAAACGAACCGGTTCTTATGGTTTTTGGGAGTCTTCCAAAAAGAATTTGGTTGACTTTGAGAGCCATATGGTACAGTCTGTTACCCTCCTTAATGAATTTTTTTTTACCATTTTACTTCACTCAAAAACTTACTTACTTTGGAACAACTACATATTAGGCCATCTTATAAAGTTTTGACATTTGAAATATATATAATAGAAACTAGTTAAAATATAATCACCTTATGTGTTTCCTGCTGTTAAATGCCAGTGTAGAGTGATTTCTTCCCCTTTGGAAAAATTAGACAGATTTGAGTCAAATGCTAATACCCTATAGGTATATGTATTCATTTAAGTCTGTAATGTCAAATGTTCAGGAATATTCAGATAATTGATGGCATGCTCTGATTTTTTTTCAGTGCTTAAATTTATCAATATACCTTTTGAAACAAAATAACAATTTATTTGGTACTAAACAATTTGATGTATGTCTTCCAGGTGACTTCTTATTTTTTTGATCATTTGTAATGACAATGAAATTAACTCATTAAATGGTTCTATTTGTAGCTTATTGTGGTAGGAAGAAGATGGAGAATTCCTGGGACTTAGATGCTAATTATTGAACTAACCACACAACTAACCACACAATGCGGGACAAGTTACATACTTCTCATCTTTTCTCTAATACTAGGCGATTGATTGAAAATTTTTCCCCACCCGAAGAATCAAGAGATTTCACAAGGATAAGGAAGAGGTCCTAAGAATAAAAGCAACCAAAATTATTTCAGACACCAAATTTAAAAGCCTAATGATGCTGTTATTTATTGCATACCTCTCTGGGATCCATCATAACTCACTCAGTTTAATGACCAAAAAGCACAGCAAAGTAGATTTTCAAGGAGCAAAAACTTAGAGCAAACATTCAGCATGGTTTTAATCAGTTTCATCTTAACCCAAAACATCATTTTTAAAACTTGAGTTATATCTGAACCATTTTGGCTAAATGGCAACTCGAGTTTATTAAAGTGTCAGATGATAAAATGTTTCTCCAATATTCAATGTACAGTTGACTTTGAAGGGTTAGGGGTACTGACCCCTGTGCAACAAAAATCTACTTGGAACTTTTGACTCTCCAAAACCTTTACTACTATTAATATAGTCTACTGTTGATCAGAAACCTTACCTATAATGTAAAGTTAATTAACAAATATTTTGTTTGTTATATATATTATGTACTGTGTTCTTTCAATAAAGTAAGCCAAAGAAAATATTCTTAAGAAAATCATAAGGAAAAATACATTTACAGTGCTGTATGTATTTATTGAAAAAAAAAGTGTGTATAAGTGGACCTGCACAGTTCACACCAATGTTGTTCAAAGGTCAACTGTATGAACAGGGCACATCATAGATCATAAGTTAGGAGATAACTTGGAAATTCAGAAGTCACTGAAGGTGAGTAGCTAAGGTCCTAAGGAGCTGGCCAAAACCCAGGGAAATAGCTCAGCCTGAAGGAGTGAGCCAAATATCCACATTTAGGCATCTTGATGAACTAGAACAGTGTCCTGCCCCACTTGTAGGTTTATTATCATCATTGGGTTCTTACATTGCTGCAAGAAATACTAGCATTGCTGTTTCAGGCAACGTGAAAAGCTTTATTTTAAGTGGAGAGTGTGCAGGCTTTGAAAATGGACCTGCCTTCTATCCCCCTGCTCTTTCACAAATATAATGTCAGCACGGTACAAAGAGGCAGAGTTCCTGACTTTGAGAAGTGTGGGGTTGGAAAAAACAGAGTTTGTACTTGAAGAAGAAAACATTTAGAGAGAATAGCATGAAAAAGAAAATATATTCTTAGTGGATTTCCAATCAGTCATTCTTTTTTAAAAATATATTTTATTGCCCTGGCTGGTGTAGCTTAGTGGATTGAGCGCGGGCCTGTGAACCAAGAGATCACGGTTCGGTTCCCAGTCAGGGCACATGCCTGGGTTGCAGGCCAGTTCCCAGCAGGGAATGCACAGGAAGCAACCATACATTGATATTTCTCTCCCTCTCTCCTTCCCTTCCCCTCCGAAGATAAATAAATAAATAAAATCTTTAAAAAAAAATAAAAATAAAAATATATTTTATTGATTATGCTATGGCAGTTGTCCCTTTTTTTTCCCTGCCCTTTACTCCTCTCTGTCCTGCATCCCCCTCCCACCAGCATTCCCCCCCTTAGTTCATGTCCATGGGTTGTACTTATAAGTTCTTTGGCTTCTACATTTCCTACACTATTCTTAACTCCCCCTGTCTATTTTGTACTTACCATCTATGCTTCTTATTCCCTGTATCTTTCTCCCACTCTCCCTCTGGCCCCCTCCCCACTGATAAGCCTCCAGGTGATCTCAGTTTCTGTGATTCTATTCCTGTTGTAGTTGTTTGCTTAGTTTGTTTTTGTTTTTTTTAGGTTCACTTGTTGATAGTTGTGAGTTTGTTGTCATTTTACTGTTCATAGTTTTGAACATCTTCTTTTTCTTAGATAAGTCCTTTTAACAATTTCTATGATAAGGGTTTGGTGATGATGAACTCCTTTAACTTGACCTTATCTGGGAAGCACTTTATCTTCCTTTGTATTCTAAATGATAGTCTTGGTGGATAGAATAATCTTGGATGTAGGTCCTTGCCTTTCATGACTTCAAATACTTCTTTCCAGTCCCTTCTTGCTTGCAAAGTTTTTTTTTTTTTTTTTTTTGAGAAATCAGCTGATAGTCTTATGGGAACTCCTTTGTAAGTAACTATCTCCTTTTCTCTTGCTGATTTTAAGATTCTCTCTTTATCTTTAATCTTTGGTAATGTAATTATGATATATCTTGGTGTGTGCTTCCTTGGGTCCAACTTCTCTGAGCTGCCTGGACTTCCTGGAAGTCTATTTCCTTTGTTAGATTAGGGAAGTTCTCCTCATTATTTTTTCAAATAAGGTTTCAATTTCTTGCTCTTCTTCTCCTTCTGGAATCCCTATGATTTGGATGTTGGAATGTTTAAAGTTGTCCTGGAGGTTCCTAAGCCTCTCCTCCTTTCTTTGAATTCTTGTTTCTTCATTCTGTTCTGGTTGAACATTTATTTCTTCCTTCTGCTCCAAATTATTGATTTGAGTCCCAGTTTCCTTCCCTTTACTGTTGGTTCCCTGTATATTTTCCTTTATTTCACTTTGCATGGCCTTCACTTTTTCCTCTATTTTGTGACCACAGTCAACCATTTCTGTGAGCATCCTGATTACCAGTGTTTTGCACTCTGCATCTCCTCATCATTTATTTAATTTTTTGAGCTTTGATCTGTTCTTTCATTTGGGCTGTATTTTTTTCCTCAGTTGGCCTGTTACACAGTGAGGGGCAAAGCCTGAGTTATTCACCAGGGTGGGGCAACCCACATGGCTGTGTTGTGGCTTTATGTGTGGGAGGGGTCCAAGAGGGATCAATGCCATGTGTTCAACTCTCAGCTGATTTTCAGTCACTTCCCCCACTACCCACAAGCAAATTGGGCCCTTCTGGTGCTAATTCCCAAGTGGGCGGGTTTGTGTACCTTCTAGAACCCTGTGGGTCCCTCCATTGAACTCTCCTGTGAGGCCGGGAGTTTCTCCCACCACCGCAACCCCCTCAAGTTTTTACAGTCAGGGGTTTTGAGGCTTTATTTCCCCACTGGAACCCTGGGTTGCACGATCTGTCTCGTTTTCCAGTTGTTTCTCCCAGTTTATCTGCACCAAATGTGGGACTGCCTGGTACACCAGCTGCCACTTTTGTGGCCCCACTCCACCCCTCCTACCAGTGTGAATGAATATTTCTTCTTTGATTCCTTGGTTGTCAGAATTCCATACAGTTTGATTTTCTGGCAGTTCTGGCTATTTTTTTTATTTTATATTTGTTGTTCTTCTTCTTTTGGTTGTGCAAGGAGGCAAAGTGTATTTAACCTATGCCTCCATCTTGGCTGGAAGTCTCAGTCAGTCACTCTTAACCTCTCTGGTTCACATGTACAAGCAAAATATTCTAGAACTTCTGATGCTATACTTGAAGGAATTTGTATGTCACAGCCTTAAAAATAAAGTTTCAGAAAACTGAAAAGTGAATTTTCCACAGTTACACTCTTCCTTAGCTCACCCTCTGTGCTGCTGAGCCTGTCTCTGGGCATTCTGTCAGGTTCCCATAAACTCACATTTTGGGATGATCCAGTAGCTTCCCTTTTTCTTTCACTGACTCATTGTTGCTCCCACACCTTCTAACTTAGCTGCAATAAGATCAGCTGCTCAGCATTTGTGCTGGTTGCCTCACATGACATGTCCCCCTCAACATTCCCCCAGACCAGGTAGAGCCAGAAGTAATTCATTTCCCTTAAGGCAAAGATAAATTTTACTTTTTTAACAAAGTTTAGATGACCTCCATGAAGAAACTGACAAACTGACTTGATAACCACTAGCTAAAGTGATATCAAAAAGCAAAATATTAAAATCATGTTCCTGAAAGTGTTTACATATTTTTAAAGTTTTAATTAGTTTATTTTCAATTCCTCAAGAAAACACTGGATCCTGTCTATACCAACCTGTCCAGCCATTTGGTCAAGGCTATGGCAGACACTGAGTGCTAACTGTCGAGTTAGTTGAGTTCTCTAGATGGGTTTTTCCAGCAGCTGTGGAGTAGGACAGGCCCATACTTGAGAGAGTTGAAGGCATGGAGCTTCATAGAGGTATCAGAAAGTACTTTTGGCAAGTTTCTTTTCTTCTCTGTGCCTCAGTTTTCTCACCGGGAAAGTGGGACAGTACTACTATTTCCTTTATGGGGTTTATGGTGAGGATTAAATGATGGAAATTGTGTAAAACACCACCCAGGCCACCTGGAACAGACTGTTTAGTACACATTAGCTGCTGTTGCTGTTGCTGACATATTCATTCTGGCAACATACACATGGCTGGAGGACTTAATGCTGTTTGTAAGCTCTAATGCTTGTGAAACTCATTAACGAGACTTCTTTGGATGTCCTCAGACTGGTGTTGGAGCTGGTGATATTGTTGTAAGATCACACCAGTGTGGTCACAGACCTGTTAGGCCATCATCTTGGTCCAATGGTCAGAACCATCCCAGATATTGCACAACATTATGGAAACCTGACCTGAAGATGTTAGCAGGCCTCCTGAGCCTCACGTGCTCTGGGCACCTTCGGTCATGGTCAAGTCCCTAAACAAAAGCTGATGCATCAGCTGCAGTTGGCTACAGCAAAACATGTGTCTCACCTGGGCTAGCGCTCCAACCTTGTTCCCTTAATACACTTGCTTAGATTAATTTTTCACATTAGTAAACTGATACCTTTGTCCCCAAGAGATGTCAGACAAAAAAGTTTCCACACAAGATGCCTCTACACAGCACACACTGTTGGTACACAGGATAGAGAGAACAGGAGGCCTTTCATTGAAAGAAATGATGGCAGGCCACCAGCCATGCACTTCACCTGGTTCTTAGTTGGGCTTGCTGTGCAGTTGCTCCAGGAGGTAGTCAGAAATCCACAAAAGTCAGGAGAAAATCTCTCCTGTGAAACTCTGTGCCTCTATGATATTTTTACTTTTTCTACAATTACCAGAAATTATATTATGACCATTATCTATGATGCAACTGCCAAATTATCTTTGTAGATTTCTAGGTGGAATTTTAATCATTTAATTAAAATACAGACTCATAATTTGTGTGTGTGTATGTGTGTGCTAGAGAGAGGGAGAGAGAGACAGAGTTTGAAGAACTCTAAGATATTGCATACAGTGCAATCTGGATTTCAATGACTACAGTTTCACTATTATATATTCCATGGAAGGTGAGAGGAACTCGCTTCTAAGTTGAAGGTATGCACTCGCTGCATTTGTTATGACATTTAGCTTTAGTTTTCAGCTAGTAAAAAACTGAATCTACAAAGTGCAAAGAAGTGAAGATGGGTTAGTGATGACCTGCACCTTAACGATAGAACAAAAGCTCTTCAAACCACTAATCCTAGGAGTGCTGATGTGTGTTAAAAATTAAACTAATTAAAGTCACTTTTAAAACCATGTTAGTCCATTTCAACATAGGACAATCAGTGTGAAAGAGACGTTACTATTTAATTTATACTTTTATACTAATGGATAATGAGATTATTCTTTAATTGGCGCATACATTTGTAAGGTATGTAGAGCAACACTTTGAGGCAGGGGAGTGAGATATTTGGATGTCCATTTTACAGTAAAAGAAACTGAGGTTCAAAGCACTTAAGCGAATGATTTAAAATCATTTGGCTATTAAATGACCGAATAGGGATGTATTAAACGAGTGCGCTGATAGGAACACATCTCCACGTACCCATTCTACAGTTCATCAGTTCTGCTGAATTCTCAAAGCAGAAAGGACAGGCATGTCTGCCTAAATTTTCAACTCATTGGCTCAGTGGGAACATCCAAGGAAATGTTAATTTATTTCACCTTATAGTAGTCTTATTTTCAAAGAAGATGCAAGAGTCTGCTTCTCTTTTGTTATTTTTAATATGACTTTTCTTGCAGGATATTCTCGAGAGAATTAAATGCACATAAAGTCAAGACTGTCAATGCAAGAAAGCCCGTTAAAGTGAATATTAGAAATTTTATGTGTAATTTTTTAAATGTAGGAACATGGGCAAACTACATCCCTGAAATTTCTGTGGAAAGCCAAAACAAATGACTTTTAAAGCAAATGTTTCCTCTATGTATCTAACTGCAAGGTTAAATTCTGTCTTAAAATAAGTGACCTCAATTACTTAATTCAACAAAAATTAGCAAAACCACAGAAAAGACAATAATGATGAACTATAATTCCTGCCCTCAGGCACTGAGAACATTATGACTGTATAAGACATTTGCATTATGAAGATATGTTAGTGATGGTACTGTAAAAAATGCAAATTTTAGGAAAAATTCAATAATGGTATCTAAATATTAAGAAAAGACATCATTATCTAGTCTTCCCCTGTACCATTACATTGGGTTGCAGTGTAGCAGTGAACTTTTTTGTGCTACTTCCAACTGCGGTGACATCAGAAAGACAAAAAGGCTCTTGGAGTGTCCTTTCTCTAGAAAGCAGAGGGAAAGGTGACTGAAACATGTGTCTCCCTTATAGAGTTGTCTGTGAAAATGCATACCTCTCTGGGGACTTAGATACCTTTGAAGACTACTACTCAATTTTCAGAAATGTCAGACCTGTGAAAAAAGAAGTTTGTGTATTCCTCTCCAATTTTGAAATGCTTCAGAAATCTTTCTACACCATGATGCATGCCAATGATTGGCTTGTCTTTTAATTTTTTTAATTATAATGTCTTTTAAACTCAAATGTTATTATCACTTCTTATAATAATTAAAAATCCTATTGTTATAAATCTTCCAAACACAATAGTTATACAATAATTATAATACTTACTGCATTTATTATAAGTTGTGCAGAAATAAACAAAATAAAAACCCACTTTCCTATCTAATCCCAGCTTCAGAAATAACCTTAGCTAATAGTTTAGTGTTTATCTTTCCACTGTTTTTATTATTTTTCTTTAATGATACATATTTACATTATTAGGGATATATTTAATATATTGATCATTATAGAATCTGTAAAACATGTAACTCTTAACCAGATTAGAATCATGCTCTGTTGTATTGTTTTGTTTTGCTTATCATAATTTTTTACTAAATAATTTATCATCACTCTTTTGAAATGTTTATGTCACAGGTGGTTATTTTTCTTCTTTAGTGTGACAGGCTGATGAGTAAATGCAAACGATGTGACATTCTCTGCAGAGAGCACTTACCAACAGACCAATAGAAGTTGATCAAGTCTATAGTTGATTCATCCTGAGCTGCTTTAAAAAGGTTGAATTAATAAGGGAAAAATGAGGATTTGCAGCTAAGACACTCAAGTTACCAAGTAACTTTGCTATTTGATTGAAGCCATGTAGACAGAAGCAATAATGTATTTTCAAGCAAGCAGGTCCTAGGTGCAAGTGAAACTGAGTAGTTTATACCTTAGAAGAGAAAGAAAAGATTTCATGGAAGATTTCTAGACAGGTATTCCCCATTACAAAGTTGTTGACGTAGCTATAAATAATTATTTTGCCAGAGGTAAAGGATATATTTACTGAAGTAACAACATTTACAAAAGTTGGCTCAAAAACATTTCTAGGAACTGAGATATTTCAAATAGAAGTAATGCACAGCACCTAATCTGTGTCTAAATATAGCAAAGTACATAATAATCATTCAATGAGTGTTAACTGAGCACTTACCACCTTTGCTTTATTTCTACCAAAAATTATAATAAGAATAAGACACAGTTTGTTCAAGGACTTTTAAGTTTTACGAATGCTTTCACCTACAGTATTTCTTAGCAGCTATAATGGAGAGCGGACACTGTTACGGAGAGATGAAGCTCAGGCATTGAGTGACAAAACCAGGATGAGAAGGGGCTGTCACCTTGGAACCTATATAGGAAGGACAGAACTTTCCATTGCACAAGTTCTACCATGACCCCATCCCATGTCCTTGGCAAAAGCGCTAATACATCTTCTGACTTTTCTTGCTAGCTCAGATACAGCCTCGGATTCCATTTCTAAGTGCTCACTCATTGGTTTTTGTATCCAACCAGTTACCTGTTTGCCAATCCTGTCTAATGCTCATTCCATTATGCCTTGTTGCTTCTCAAAAACACACAGTTTATTTTAGAGTAACAAACACTTCCAGTGCACTTCTTCTGTTCCAGGCATGGAGAGTTAAAGGTAAATAGGCTATGGTCACTCATCTAGGAAAGCTAGTAGGGCAGAAGAACACATAAATAAATAGGTAATTACAATATCTTGGATGCTGGGCTAAAGTAGAAGAATGCACAGGGAGGACAAAGGGAGGCCCTAATCTAGCCTGAACTTCAAGTAAGACTTCCTGAAGGAGATGCCAAGAATTGATAAAAAGGAAAGGAGAATGAAGTGGCAGCATTGATCTATCAAGACAGAGATCAGTGGAAATGTTTGTGATGTATACAGCAGGGAAGAAAATCAGGTGTGGATGACTGAGAAAGAAAATTAGCTCCAACGTAATAACAACATTAACTGATACCACAAACCTGGTATATCTGAACCCCATGCTGAGTACTCTAAATGAATTGTGTAGTTCTTATAACATCCCTATAAGAGAATGCTATCATTCACCCCAATTTACAGATGAGGAAACTAAAACCCAGGTCTATCTGCATTATCGAAGAAGAACTTATTGGGAGTGAAGAATCATAGACCAATAATGGAATCAGGGCAGCCCAAGTTTTTTGATGAACAGAGGAAGAACTTTCCAAAAAGAAAGAAGGAAATTTCAGAGAGAACCAGGGTGGAGTAGTGTCATAAAAGCCAAGAGAATTCTAGGGAGCATGTTGTTAATAGTGAATATTTGCCAATATGGACATTAGCAGCAACCTGATGAAAATGGTTTTAATGGAATGCTGAGTCTCAAAGCCAGGTAATGATGGACTGAGGAATGAGAGTAATTGGGACTATTCAGTATGGATGGCTCTTCAGTGCATTTACCTGAGGAGATAAGGAAAGACAGAGAGCAGTAGTTGGGGGAAACGGTGATCCAGACTGGTTATTTTTGGATAGGAGAGACCTGAGCAGACAGTCATGGGCTGCATAATGACAGGGATACCTTCCAGTAAATATGCTGTCATGCAATTGTTTTTGTTGTAGGATCATGGTACTACCAAAAAGCTCTTAGATCTAGGAAGAACTTTAAAAATTACAGAGCAATTAGTATGCTGATAATAATTTGACTTCAGTTACCTCCAACAGGATTTTCCAGACTATTTACTGGGAATATGTGTCTTCTGACATTTTCAATAGGTGCCCCTGAGAGTAAAGTTTTCCTAGAGCAAACATATTAAAATATCATTGCATACATTCCCCTTTTAGAGACTCATTATATTTTAGCTGATAAAAGGCTCTAAGAAGTCCTGCTGGATTGTCACTTGTGTAACTTTGTGGAACCCAGTACGACACCCCTGGGAAACAATGATTTCGTATTTGGCCATAGTGCCCTGAGAGCACCACGTCAGTGACCAGCAGATTGAGTCAGATGCTCTGAGGGGCCACCACTGGAAAGTGCTGGACGTGAAGTCTTGCATTCCCAGAGTGGATGGCAGTATCTGCCCACAGAACTTACAGCCGATGCTTTGAATTAAGGAAAGCTGTTCTTGCTTCCCTGAAGCTCTAACATGCCACCAAGGAGTGAACGGAATCCCACCATAGTCACAAAATCTGAAAAGTCACTGCCAACAGGCACCGCCGTTAAACAGGTCTCCTTGAGGGACTTTCAGAAACTGTAACTGACTGTACCCCCAGGTCACTGAAGAGCTAAAAGAAGTGACTATGGGATTCCCACAACCAACTGAGCTCAAGATATAACCCTAAAGTGAGAAAACACACAACAGGAAGTGACAGATAATGCCTGTGCCGTACAGCCAGAACCCTGTATGCTCTGTCCTCAGTGTGTATGCCGAGTATACTGACAGCGTTAGGCTCTCCTAGCAGGCTTTGTGCAGAGTGAGTTCAAAGAGGTCAAGCTTTATCAAGATCTCAATTTCAAATTTGTCATGGAATACTGTTATAAATTCTTTTTACATCTATACTTATTTTATTTTAAATAATCTTGGGTGCTGACTCATTTTGCAGTCCATTTAGGTTTAAATATTCTATTTCACTAACTATTAATGGTAAAATTGGTATTCTTTTTAGTTACTAAGGAGCTGTTAGTGCAATCTATTAACTTGTGGCTGCTAAGTACCTCCTAAAAACTGTAGCCATGTCACTGTGCAAAGGTCCCCAAGTGTCATCAGTTTGTTTGGATTTGCAAGTGGTGATGCATTGTCTGTGAGCACTCCAGCTTTTCTCACACCGCAGCTACCTCATTTGCCAAATATGGGAATGATCCTTTGTTCACATTAATTGAAAACGACATCCTTATTCATCATACGCAATATTTTCAGTCATTAAAATTCTGTCCAAAGCCTATCCAACTAAGGGGAACGGCTGAATACCTGGGCTCTGTTAGTCTATTGTATTTGGCCTTTTGTTTTATCCTCCTGACATGAACAAAAACAGGAACAAAAACAGTCTGATGTTCAAACTTTGTCTGATTCTGCACTGAAAATGTAATGCTAGAGCAATTATGTTCATAATCTAGAAACATATTTTTGAACTAACTTACCCAGAACATGCCTAGAGTCTTCCATTTCACTTGAATATAAAGATTGATTATATTCCCATTGGAAATATTAACTTTTATGATAAATGTTTCTTTACCTAGTTACTTATACCTGTATAAGTATACAGTTGAGCAACTGTGCAGTGCAGTTGATTAAGATAGTGAGCTGAGATTCACTTCTCAAAGTAAAAATCTTTGGAAGTAAGTCTGGGTCTAAATTATGCTGCCAGTCATTACCTCGATTAAGATGCGGCTACAGGCTGTGTCTGTTTCACATCTTCTTTCCTTGTGACCTTCTGAGAAGTAGTAAAAAACACATTAAAATAATTCATATTAGATGTCAAAAATGTGTTTTACTTTTTTTATAATAAAGGTTTCCATCCCTTTGATTAAATTTATGCTTATATTTGATGCTTTCTAGAGGTACATAAATTTGCATGACAGGGAAAGTCCACGCACTCACAGTATCCAGGGCTGGACTGAGCTGAATTTGGACACATGACATAAATAAAAGTGGTTTTACGTTTCACCTTCATCTGGTAGGTGAGCACTCCACCTTTTCTTGTGAAACATAATCGGTTGTGACATGGCAAAATTAGATCCTGGCTATTTATTATCTTCTGAAATCAAACCCCATAACTGGGAAAGCATGTGGTAGGTCTGCTGGGGCAGCTTGCATGCAGAGACGAAAGGGGGGCTTTCCAGTTTTATAATCTCAAGGTGATTTTCTCCAACATCTCAAGCATTTTAATTAATTACCCTGAAAGATTGAGTAAATTATTGTTTGAATACTTTATGGCATTACATGTTAACATTTCAAGGACAAAGTGCTGTACTTTGCTTTTCAACAATGCCTCATCTGTCAAAATATATCTTTCAAATTTATGTAGTTTGCTGCAGAGTAAAGGGGGAACAGACATGGAGTCCTGTGAATTATTAGGCGACACTAGAGTCGAATGTGATCTATCTGACAACAAAAGAAATATTTATCAATATCTGATTTCCAGTCAGAAATTAACAAAATTAATAGTGAAACCAATTCGCTGCATTTCCTCAGAACATGTGATATAAACTTAGCTTTTTTTGATGAAGTTCTTCTGATTTTTTATTTTTAACACTTGGCAAATATGAAAGGCTAAGCACATGCCTTCAAATCAAAACAAAACCAATTTCACGAAAATGGCCTGGGGCATGCCAGTTTCACCCAGGGAACCATGCTTCACAAAGTTTATTGTGAGGGCTGTGGTCTTATGTTTACACTTACAGATTAAAGGTATTTCAGCTAGAATATCAAAATCTTTCAATATATATGTGTATATATGTATATATGAAAAAATCACTCTTCAGCTTGCCAAAAGCTTCCCTGCTGAGTTTCACAAAGTCTGTTTAAATGTAGAAAGTGCATAATATGTCATAGGCTGTTTAGCTGATCTTTGTAACCACTAACAAGCTTCTCTGCAGATATAATCTTTCTCCGTAAGGGCACTCAACCTTTTACTAACTTCATCCTACCATCAATAGATTAGATTAAGTCCCCATTTACTGCATCATATTAATATTTTCAGTGGCACACTAATCCAAGAAATAAATGTGTCCGTTTCTATGGCTACATTGTAATGGGCATAGCCATCAGAGAGTGCCTTAAGGCCACATAAAAGACTTAATGTACAGATTGAATAGAAGCACATTATTTATTACGAAGCTATCAAGCCGAGAAATTTAGCGATCTCATATTTTAGATTTGTTCATTTGACCTGGGCCAATTTGCCTGACTGATAATATTTAATATTTAGTATCACAATATTTTTGCAATTTTAAGAATAGTGTTTCAGACTAATTTGATTCAGAACACTTTGTTGAATTGAATGATTTTGTGTCACCAAAATGTTACTGATACTTCTTTTTTAGTTTTAGTGACTTAAAATTTAAGGCATAGGGCCATTTATAATACTGAAGAGGGGATTCTATTTAGCAAAAATAATAACAGAGAAATGGAAACAAACCTTTTTGAACTGATTCTGTCTGCAGGTTGGGAGAGGTAAAAACAGGGGTGGAGTTGGGGCATGGGGTAATGTGCTCCCCAAGACTCCCCACAACCCAAGAGTCAAACAAGGTTTTATTTTCCACGAGTTTTGGTGGGGTGGTTTGATTCACCCTGAAAATTGTAATGAGAGACTCAGAAGAAGAAAGGTTTGTAGAG
Organism: Trachops cirrhosus; assembly: GCA_028533065.1. Taxonomy (NCBI): domain Eukaryota; kingdom Metazoa; phylum Chordata; class Mammalia; order Chiroptera; family Phyllostomidae; genus Trachops; species Trachops cirrhosus. Next base: position 83,317,017 of record CM052544.1, on the reverse strand, counting down.
AAAGAGTTTTGTCATTCTGTTTCTTCCAAACCTCATACCCTCCTCTTCCTTTTTATAAGAAGAGAAGTGTAGGGGTCACTTGGTTGAATACAAGAGGCTCTGTCTCAACACCAAAGCTGGTGCCTCCTTCAGCATGTTTATATTTGAGCCGAAAATGAAATTGAAAATAATGTCAAATTTGTTATTTGGTATCATACAACTTAAAAAATCTAACACTTTTAACTGGATTCAATTTTTTTTGAAGTAAACGTGAGCAAACTCATTTAAAAGTTGAATGCATACTCTGGTTGCTGGTAGCCAAAACGTATAGTATTTGGATGTGACTGTTTCTCATGGAGTCATTCATTCATTGAACCTTGGACATAAAAATCGAGGGGTCTGCTTTCTATCAGGTTCTGTACAAGAGTCTCTCTTAGGTCAATTCTATGGTGTAGTATCAGGAGGAGCCTGAAATGTTTTAGGCAGATGTGGAGGGCCCACTTCTGACTATCCATTTTCTTATGCTGCTTGTCTTGGTTTGTTTCTTTATTATTTGGCATGGTTACTTTAAACAGATGTAAAATTTGGAGTTACTACTAGAGTATTCATTGGCATATTTGATTACATCTATACTTGTCATTACATTTGGCAAAGTATATTTTAGTATGGGATTTGGAGAGAGAATATTTAAAATTTATGGATATTTTATGGTGTAAAAATATGTTAAAAGACAAAATGACTTTTTCTAATATTCTTTTGTACTTTCTTAAACAGCTACTAATAACCTCATAGACTGTCACGTTGACAAAAGCTGCCATTTCTAGACTTCCGCGTGTCAATGAAACAGTGTAAGAAGCCAGAAGGAAGAAAGACTTTGCAGAACACACTAGTGGCTTTAACTAGTGAGCCCTCCCAATCTATCAAAATCTTAAACTTTATCTTCTGGAAAAGTCCATTTCCAACAAATCAAAATAACCCTTCTGACAACATTTTATTGGAATCAATGGGAAGGAGAAGTAAAAGATTTTACTAGTAGGTTGCTTAAAGTTGAGAACAGATAGAAAGTTGTTACCTAAGAATTAATTTGAAATAAAATGCCTGCATGCATGGGTATACTTTTATTTCATTGGAGAATGTTACCTGTCCTGCCATTAAAAAGTGGCTGACACAGACTTTTATGACAACTTTCCAGCCCAGCATTAACACAATCATCCTCTCATTTTTCTAAGAAGAGAAGAAGGGCTCTTTGTTCTTTAGAAAAACACATATCTTTATCTTTTTTTGTCTTTATAGTATTTGGTTTATATTCTGACAATACAAATATAATATTTAAGGCTTCTTTCAGAAGTCAAGGCACACTTTAAAGTAAATATATACTTTTATAAGCCTTGTGAATACAGTAAGTATTTTAGTAAGAACATTCTGTGGGCTAGTCATATTGAAAGTTACTTAAGCCTGTGAGTAAAAGAAGTGTTTTCTACTGTAAAATTTCTTTATAGCATGAGCTTAAAAAAGATTATATGTATTATAGACCCAAAACATTAAGTATAGTGTTTTCATAAAAACCTTCACATGGCAACAAGTGTCTTCTGTATTAACAGATTTCAATTTGCACTTGAAGTTAGAAATATGAGGGTTCTTTTTCTATTCTGCTACTGACCTTTGTTTCTGAATTTAGAAGGAATAAGTGCAAATAGATTCTTGCAGCGGAAAACACAAAGAAAATTTCTGCAGCACTTTACCCTCGTGGTTCCTACAACAGTGAGTTATCGCTTCTCTGTCCCATGGTCATTAATAATGACAGATGCACATGGTGCAGAGTTCACCTACATTATTGTCAGTAACGGGGCTGGCAAGAGAAATATTTATTACAAGAGGAGGAGGGACAAAGAGACATGATGTTGAAACAGAAGACAAGAGCAAAGTTCAACTGTTTTTTTTTTCTATTGAAATAAAATATCATCATTCCCTAAGCTTTTTTAATAGCATTGATTTCAAAGCACTCTTACTGCAAATATATTTCATCTCCATAAATGTTTTTTGTAGTGCTGACTTAAAAACAGAGATGATCAACATTCTTTTTAATTTTATTTTTTCAGTAAACCTAATAACCAAATATATTGGAAAAAATGTTAAATATTATTTAATGTATTAATAGGAGGGTGGTTTGATTAAGGTCCCCTTTCCCCCTCCCCCCTCTCACAATATACAGAACTGAAGAAGATTTAAAATAGAAACAACTAGCATTTAAATACTGATTTGAAATTTTGCTTAAATAGATATTATAATAAGATGTATGTTCCAAGAGGAAGAGTTTACAAAGTACATGTGTGTAGCCCCCCACCCGGCTTCTCTCCCTCCCTTTTCATTCTTCTTTGCTCTGTCCTACCCCTCACCCCCAACCCCTTTCAAATTTTAGCCCATTAAGACAACTATACTTGGAATTCCTTTCCTGAGTTAGTCTGTTGATTGTCCATTGAGGTACAAAGGAAAGCCTGTCCTTGGAGTCAGGTTTGCTGTGCCTCCCCACACTCCCCCACCCCCATCCACAGCAGCAGACGTCCAGAAATAGCCTCCTCAGTGCAAATCTCTGACTGACTGAGAATTCTTTTTTAAAAAATGATGAAGGGGGTGGGGTAGGGAGAAATGAAATTAAATGAATGTGAGGTTCTTTTCCTCCCCAATTTCAGAGTAAAGGAAGGAAAGAGATGAGGGACACAGCTTCCTTCTCCCATTGGTTTATAGAGAAATAACAAATCCACAAGTGTGGAGTTACACAAATGAAGATACACTGAGAGAAAACTTACAGGCTATTTTTATCAGCTGACAGAACTTTCAAAATTATTAAGAACAATTGTAATTTTAAGGAAGATACAGTCTAGGGTGTGGCACAAGGTACTGTAAGTGTACCACAAATTTTAGATTGCTTTTTTCTTTAGGGCAAAATCTGTATCTTGTTCATTTTCCTATTCCCTTTACAACGAGCATTGTGCCTGCACCCAGAAGGCACTAAATATATATGTGTATTAAGTATGTATGAAGAGTAGAGATGTATAAGACACAGGCATTAATTAATTAATTATACATAAAATCCATGTGTATGAATATGTTTTAAGATAGTGATAGTGGTGTACTCATGCTGTTTGTAAGAAAAGCCCCAATGTTGATTTTAAGGAGATTTCACAGTGCTGAAACCTCTCATCTTGTGGCCTCAGGAATAGGGTTTGGCCAGACTGACCCACTGAGAAGTGATACTCTCAATTTACAGATTCACTGTGGAAGGTACTCTTCAAAAGCTGACTTTACAGAAATTAGTGGTTCTTGAATTTCAAAAAAGAAATGACTATAAGTCTCTTCCAAATTAGAGCCAAAACAAACAAATAAGAAGTGTTACAAAATAACATTAAACTGATTTTATAGGCCTATCAAATGATATTAATAAGAGTAGGGCAAGATTAGAACTCCACTAAAATGATGTTGCAGTTTTAAAAAGCTCTCCTCTGATAACTCAGAATGAATTAAATCACTGCTTTAGTTGACTGGAAACACTGAAATCAGAGAGCCAAATTAAAACTGATTTTTTGATTATTATGACTCAAGGTAAAATAATTTTATCTCTTCTTCCCTTAATAAATATTTAACGATCCAGTGTAAATTGTGGGAAAATGGAAACACAGACATTTTTGGTGAAGGTATAATATTACAGTAACCATGGAAAACCTACCATTCAGTATTTGCTTTTTTGCGAATAACTCCCAATTGTCAGTTATCTATGGCTTTTTAAAACAGGATGGAGTTACCTGTTATTCCTCTGCCTTAATTTTATCCACCCCTTCACCGTTGCTTTGAATGTGATGCCGAAGGAAGCTAGTTCTTTCTCCTGCTGACAAGTCACAGTTATTACAGCTTTCCCAAGTAACATGATCAATACCTTCCAAGGTGTTCTATTCTACTTTTCTTAGATGTCATATAAAGACACTTTTTCAAATGCTGCTTCTCATAGGCTCTGAATGATGCTCTGAACTCGCAATCAAAATGTTAAAGTTAAAGCCACCAGAGACACGTAAAGTTCGTCTTCTGCTTCACATAACAGAAATATAGAAAGCCTTAAGCAAATGAGTGTGTATTGCTTAGGGGATTGTAAGAATCTTGTGTAGGAGCCATACCTAAATTTTTTCTGTTTCACAACTCGTTCGTGCTGTGATCCTGAATTAATTTGAAAACTACCTTTCTATGCAAGAATCAAATTTCTCCCATTTAAAAACCTCCCATGAGCACTGCCAAATATAGTGCATAAAGAGTTATAATTTCCACCAGCTCACAGGTAACTTCCGCACAGTGGGTAGGGCTGCTGTCCCCGGTTCTGCGAGGAGGAGTGATGATGGTCAGAGCTTCCATCACACTGCAGGGAGGGAGGCTCTTCAGGCCACTTGTTTGCCATCCCTGTCCTGTCACAAAGTGGCCCGTGAAGTAAGTTTACAGTTGTGAGTGTGCAAAATACAGAGTTTATTCTTGTATTATTATTTATTAATTACTATATTCTTTCTATATACAAGCAACTGTAAGCCTACTTTTGCTAACCCCTACATAGCACAAGTAGAATTGTGCCTTATGATTCTTGGTCATAGTACGAATAGTTTTCATAATTTAGCTGTTTGTGTGGATAATACTTTTGGCTTCATTTCCTTTATTTCTTCATTTATTTTGTCCTTGCAGCAGCATATGCATCTGCAAGTACAACCAAGGCTGCGCTCGAAGCAGCAAGTTGCCACTTCCTATACATAACATTTGTCTTATCGTGAATTAGGAGGCCACAATGATTCTTCTAAAGACAGAGTTGCCAGACTTTCAATTGCCTCATTCTTTATAGTCCAATAAATACATTTCCTTTTTTAATAACACATTTTCTATATCATAGTCCTTAGCAAACAGGAAGGAATCAATAAGTATTGAACTTCATTCAGTATCAACCACGTAAATAAAATGTCTGTTGTGTAGGCTCTTAGTTTGGAAAAACCTTAGTCTTTCATTAAGGCTATCTGGAACCTTCAACGTCTACCAGGAGGAAGTCAGTGCAGGTGCTGTTTTCTGTACCTGAAAAATAATTATATGTATCTTGGTATATGCATCATGCTTCTCCTGGTCACGTTCCATTTTGGAAGTGAATGGCCTTGCACCAGCGGACTTTCTGATGCAGAACTGAAGGAGTTCTACAGAATATGAAACAGACCTGGCTGGTGTGGCTCAGTGGATTGAGTGCCAACCTGTGAACCAAAGGGTCTCCAGTTCAATTCCCAGTCAGGGCACATGCTTGGGTTTCAGGCCAGGTCCCCAGAAGGAGGTGCTCAAGAGGCAACTACACCTTGACGTTTCTCCAGTGTGTAGATTTCACCAGTGTGAAAATTCACGTTCAGTATTATAGTCAAAGCCAGAGTTAAGAAGCATCATTCAGACAAAGACCCTCCCATATTATCTTTCCTGTCTTTTTGACACTTCCCTGCGGTGAGAATCTGCTATATCATTGGGTGACTTATCTTAGTTTTCATTGATGAATGACTGTAATTTTTACTTCTTCAATAGCTTTTCCTAATCAATGCCTTGCAGTATGACTTTTACTTCAAATTTCCTACTCTGTGCTTTCTTTTTTTAATTGTTTATTCTATTACAGTTGTCCCAATTTTTCCCTTTTGTCCCCCTCCACCCAACCACCCCTCTCTCCCACAGTCAATGCCGTCTCCATTGACCATGTCCATGAATCATTCATACATGTCCTTTGACTAATCCCTTTGCCTGCCTTCCTTCATTCTCCCCCTCCTTCCTCCCCTCCTACAGCTATCAGTCTTTTCCATGTTTCCATGTCTCTGGTGTCCCTGGTTCTATTTTCCTCATTAGTTTATTTTTTAGATTAGATTAGATTCTAGTTATAAGTGAGCTCGTATGGTATTTGTTTTTTTGCCAACTAGTTTATCTCAGTTAGCATAATAGTCTCCAGTTCCATCCATGCTCTTGCAAAAGGTAGAATTCTTTCTTTCTTTTAACTATATAGTATTCCATTGTATATATGTACCAGTTTTTAATCCACTCATCTACTGATGGGCACTTGGGAGGTTTCTAACACTTGGCTGTTGTAAATAGTGCTGCTATGAACAAAGGGATGCATACATTATTTTGAATTGATGTTTCAGGATTCTTAGGGTATATTCCCAACACTGGAATTGCTGGGTCATAAAGCAGTTCCATTTTTATATTTTTGAGGAAAATTCATACTGTTTTCCAGTGGCTACAGTGGTTGACCAGTCTGTATTCCCTCCAAGAGTGCTCTAGGATTCCCTTTCTCCACATCCTTGTGAGCACTTTTTGTTTGTTGATTTGTTTATGATGGCCATTCTGACAGGTGTGAGGTGATATCTCATAGTGCTTTTAATTTGCATCTCTCTGATGGCTCATGATGTTGCACATTTTTTCATAAGTCTGTGGTCTATCTGTATGTCCTCCTTGAAGAAATGTCTAATCAGGTCCTTTGTCTGTTTTTTAATTGTATTGTTTGTCTTCCTGGTGTTGAGTCATATGAGTTCTTTATATATTTTGAAGATCAAACCCTTGTCCAAGGTATCATTGACAAATATGGTCTCCCTTACAGTCAGTTCCCTCTTCATTTTGATGACGGTTTCTTTAGCCATGCAAAAAACTTTTAATTTGATGTAGTCCCATTTGTTTATTTTTTTCCTTGCCCTAGGAGATATATTGGCAAAAATATTGCTACATTGGATGTCTGAAATTTTACTGCCTATATTTTATGCTAGGACCCTTATGGTATTATGACTTATATTTAAGTCTTTTATCTATATTGAATTTATTCTAGTGCATGGTATAAGTTGGTGGTGTAGTTTCATTATTTTGTGTATACCAGTCCAGTTCTCCCAACAACAACATTTAATGGACTGCTTTTAGTCCATTGTATTCATGTGCCCCCTTTGTCAAATATTAATTGACCATAGAGACGTGGGTATATTTCTGGGCTCATTCTTCTGTTCCATTGATTTATGTGACTGTTCTTATGCCTGTACCAGACTATCCTGATTATAGTAGTCTTGTAGTGTAGTATTATATCAGGTATTATGATACCTCCTATTTTGTTCTTTTTTCTCAGGATTACTGAGGCTATTCAGAGTATTTTTTGGTTCCATACAAGTTTTTAGAATATTTGTTGTAGATCTGTGAAATATACCATTGGTATTTTAATAGGATTTGTGTTAAATCTATAGATTGTTTTGGGTAGTATGAACATTTCAATGATGTTAATTCTCCCAATCCATGAACAGGGTATAGGCTTCCATTTATTTGTATCTTCCTCAGTTTCTTTCCTCAGTGTTCTATAGTTTTCCCAGTACAGGTCTTTTACATCCTTAGTTAAATTTATCCCTAGGTACTTTAGTTTTCTTGTTACTGTAGTAAATAAGATTTTTTCTTAGTTTTGCTTTCTGATAATTCATTGTTGATGTACAAGAATGCCATCAATTTCTGAATATTGAGCTTATATCCTGCTGCTTTACCAAATTCACGTATTAGGTTGAGGGGTTTTTTTTTTTTTTTTGGTGGAGACTATAGGGTTTTCTATGTATGCCATCATATTTTCTGCAAATGAGAGTTTTACATCCTCTTTCCAATTTGGATGCCCTTTTTTTTTCTTGTCCAATCACTGTGGCTAAAACTTCCAGCACTGTGCTGAATAAGAGTGATAAAAGCGGAAACCCTTGTCTTGTTCCTGACCATAAGGGGAACATTTTTAGTTTTTGCCCATTGAGTATAATGTTGGCTGAAGGTCTCTCATATGTGGCCTTTGTTATGTTGAGGTATGCTGCCTCTATTCCCACTTTGCTGAGTGTTTTTGTCATAATTGGGTGCTGGATTTTGTCAAATGCTTTTTCAGCATTATTTATATGATCATGCGATTTCAGTATTTCATTTTGTTTATGTAATTTATTATGCTTATTGATTTGTGAATGTTCTACCACCCTTTCATCTGTGGGATAAATCCCACTTGGTCATGGTGTATGATCTGTTTAATGTACTGCTGGGTCTGGATTACCAATGTTTTGTTGAAGATTTAACATCTATATTCATCAGAGATATTAGCCTGTAATTTTCTTTCTTTGTTGTGTTTCTTCCTGGTTTTGGAGTTAGGATAATAGTGGCCTCATAAAAAAGAGTGGGAGTCTTCTTTCTTCTTGAATTTTTTGGAATAGTTTAGAAGGATAAGTGTTAGTTCTTCTTTAAATGTTTGGTAAAATTTGCCTGTGAAGCCATCTGGTCCAGGGCTTTTGTGTGCTGGTACTTTTTAAATTACTGCTTCAATTTTGCTCGTTGTTATCTGTCTGTTCAGGCTTTCTGCTTCTTCTTGATTCAGTTTTGGGAGATTGTACATCTTCAGAAATTTGTCCATTTCACCCAGGTTGTCCACTTTGTTGCCATATAATTGTTCATAGTAACTTCTTAAAATCCTTTGTGTTTCAGTGTTATTGGTTGTTACTTCTCCTCTTTCATTTCTGATTTTATTTATTTGGGTCCTCTCACTTTTTTTCTTGAGGAGCCTGGTTAAAAGGTTGTCTATTTTGTTTATGTTCTCAATGAACCAGCTCCTGGATTCATTTATTCTTTGGATTGTTTTTTAAGTCTCTATGTCATTTAATTCTGCCCTGATCTTGATTGTTTCCTTTCTACTACTTGCTCTGGGCTTTGTTTGTTGTTGTCCTTGTAGTTCTTTTATATGTAAGGTTAGGTTGTTTGAGATTTTTCTATCTTCTTGAGGTAGGCCTGTATTGCCTACAGGTTTTGGGTTGTTGTATGTTCATTTTCATTTGTTTCCAGATACTTTTTGATATCTTTCTTGATCTCATTGTTAACCCACTCATTATTTAATAACATGTTATTCAGTCTCCATGTATTTGAATGTTTCTGAGTTTTTTCCTTGAGCTTGGTTTCCAGTTTCAAACAATTGTGATCCAAGAAGATGCTTGATATGATTTCAATTTTCTTGAATTTGTTAAGGCTTATATTGTGTTCTACCATTTGATTTATCTTTGAAAATGATCCATGTGCCCTTTGAGAAGAACGTATACTTTGCTTCTTTGAGGTGAAGTATTCTATAAATATCAATTAAGTTCATTTAATAAGAGTGTCATTCACTGCCAACATATCTTTGTTGATTCTTTGTTTGGATGATCTATCCATTTTTGCCAATGGAATTTAAAATCCCCTATGATGAAGGAGGAGAGAGAAGATGGCGGCGTGGTAGGATGCAGCAGATTCTACTCTCCCACAACCAGGGAAAAAAAATCTGAGTCATTTTACGTAGGTACAGAGCAAAGAGCCAACATTATCACGCCATAAATGAAAATAGGAGATCGCAAAT